>CM073587.1:49805679-50255679 GCA_037074715.1 Magnolia kwangsiensis
TGTTTGCTCTCAATTTTAGTTTCTTGTTCTGTTGGTCCTTGCAAATATGAGCTAAAGAGCAAAGCTGTGAAATGCCCGTAATTCATAAAAGTCCTATAACTGTTGTTGATCATTCCTAGGCAGGCTAAATAAAATATTTAGATCCATGTAATGTACATATCTATAATCTAATTTGAGGAGCAGCGGAATCAATCTTGTTGATCTTGCTGGATCAGAAAGATAGAAACTGACAGGTGCGGCAAGAGATCGTTTGAAGGAAGCAGGGAATATTAATCATTCCCTTTCTCAGCTTGGGTATGAGGTTTCTATTCACAAAATGTAGATTATTTCTTCTTTGTTGTTTTGAAGGGCCTACTAAATTTTATTTAGAAATGATGTAAGCAAAGCATCCAAAATAAACAATACCGAGCGACAATCCAGTCTGATCAAGCCTCTTATGATCTCATAATCCTATTTGAATTTCAAAAAACTGGATTCCACCTGCGTGTGCAAGTGGTCAGTTACTGTATTGCTTTGATTCAACAGAGGGTTTTATGTGACATGATTTTTGTTTCTTATATTAAAATCTACTGCTGTTATGTAAACAAGCAATATTGTGCATGTGTTTGTCAAAGTTGCATCCTTGCTAGAAAGATTTTTTATTTTTATTTTCTTTCCTATGTTGATGGCTGTTAACTGGGACTTGCAGCAACTTGATAAATATTCTTGCGGAAGTTTCCCAATCAGGTAATTATTTCTAATTCGTCAACGAGAGTGTTTCTTCTAGGACCCTTTTCTCACGTTTTCCTTCTTCATTTGTGATGTGTGCCTTTGTGCTTAAGCTGGAGGGAGGTGTTTCAGTTTTGTTGTTCCCTGCTTTTGTACTTGAGCTGGTTTTGCAATATTGAGTGCCGGATATCAGCAACACCAATCTATATATTCTTTTTAGTGCATTTGGGTAGTTATGCCTTTTATGGTGGATGCAATGTGTTATGCCCTTTTCTCTCTGGATGAATCCAAAATCTGAAGGGATTATTACTCTTGCCTTTGTACCTAGAAAGCAATTATCTCTCAAGTGTAGACGTATTCCATTTCAGTCCAATAATTCCAATGTCTTGATGATTGTTGTTTCCCTTTTCAGGATAATTTCAATTCTGCAATTACATATTACCATGAGGTCAGAAACTACTAGCCATTTTTGTTGTTATTGCATTGCTTGAAATTTGCACATTAGTTTAAATTGTATAATCCATGGAATCAAACAGAATATGATCAAATTTCCTTCCTATGTTATAGGGGAACTCCAATTTACGCATTCTATCATTTCAGCTAATAGTATTTGTTCCTTTTATCATCATCATCATCATCTTGAACTGCAAGTTATTATGTAGTTTTTTTTTTTTTTTTTTTTTTTCCATTTGGCAGAAAATAAATTAATTAAGTCAATGCAACTTTGAATTTTTTTGCCCGATTTTGTTTTGCACTTCACAATTGAGCAATATTTAAAAGCTTTGTTGGTTTTGCATTCAGGCTCTGTGGTTGAAAGTTGATGATCAGTTTTGCTTCTTCCAGATTTATATGATCTTATTCATAGGTTGGATGATAAATAAACATTAAGAAACATTACACCAGGCTTTAGGAGGTCTTTAATGGTAGGGCGTTCAAATTCGTCGGGAAACCTTTGTTTATGCCTTGCCTCAAAATAATTTTTTTGACCTGATATTGGTGCAGGTACACTTACAAGTTGGGGCATAGGTTATTCAATGGTTCGTACATTTGGAGTCAGACATATCACTTCAAACAAATACCTTTTTTCTCTTTTCTTCTTCTTTTTTTTTTTTTTTTTTCTTTAATGAATTTGTAGTATGTGTTGTGGTATTTTTTCCTCTATTTGATTATGTTGTTGGGATTTTGATGTTTTGCTTGATATGAGTTGCATTGAGTTGTGTTTTTTTTTTTTTTTTTTTTTTTTGAGAAATTGGTAGACTTCATTCGCTTGTTTTATAATTTCCATTAATGATGAAATTTTAGATTTTGTGACATGATTTTATCTGTTAGAAATTGGAAGATGGATTGGATTGTGAAATGGTTTTATCTAGTGTCAATTGTAGATAGAGGAATTATTCTATCCTCTTCTTTTTTGGGTTAGTTTCAGTCTTCTATGATTACTTTGTCGACTCTATGAATGGTTCATTGCTTTCCGTATTCTATTGTTTCCACATGCTTCTCTCTTAGTAGTTAGTTACTTGGAGTTTTGAAACAATTTACTTTTTGTGGACAAGTATAGCAATAAAGAATACTATGTTAAAATGCTCCAGGCCATGGTCAGATAATTTCTTACGTTATTTGTATTCTTTACTTCTTGCAGTTATGCATGACTTGCGACTTATTCACACAAATCTGAAGCCAGAAAATATTCTTGTTTCTGTAGAATATGTGAAGGTGCCTGATTATAAGGTGTACTTCAAACATGCATATTTAGGTTTACGATTTCATATGAGATTTTTATTGAAGTTTAACCAAGTAAATTTGTTTTCCTTTTTTAGAAATTTTTTTTTTTTTAAAAAATATTGAAATATGTATCCTCTGGCATGCATCATCATCTCAAATTTATTTATTTATTTTGCTTTTTTGTGATTTGTTTATGTTATATAGATATCTTATATGTATACAAACATGCTACAAGGATTTAATTGTGTTTATTTCTTTTGTGTCTTGCAGAAGGCTTCCTTCTGCAAATGTTCAGTCACCTGGCATAAATGCACTGTAGTTTTAGAAATGAGAAGGTATTGCATCGAGCATATCCAAAAACCATCCCCATATGTATGTTCAATTGTCACAATTTTTTGGCATTGTTTTGATAGTTGATTGTTCTTTCAATCTATTCACATGTTTTTGTTCTTAGGTAGGTACATAAAAGGCCATCACATTGTGGAGCTCTTCATCTGCTTGAGGAACTTTCATTGAATTGTCTTTTTATTTTGAAGCTTCCATTGCAGATTTTAGTTTTTCCTGTCAGGTTTGTAAGATAAATAATGTTTCAAATTACATCATGGTTGTTTTTAGTATCTTTTGATTCTTAAATGAACATGGCTTAAATATATTTGTTTCTTTATTATTATCTTTATTTTTTACGGCAGGTTTTTTGGTTTAAAATTGTTCCGAAATAAGAATATTTGATCCCAAATATGCACTAGAACGGTTTAAAACCGTTCCTAAAATTCTCTCTTTCCTGAAGCATTTAGGAACGGTTTAAAACTGTTCCTGAATGACAATTTTGGTGAGTGTATGATGGATTCAGTTCCTCATCTAGGAAAGTGCTTTGCGGCCATCCTTAGAGAGTAACTATAAGAATTCATTTCTCATTGCTTCTTTATCTATACTTAAAAGTTCTTTCGTATGGAGGCAAATGTGTAACCCATCATTAGAGGACAAACTCTACCCTCTGAATATTGCATGATCTAATTTATACATTGAGTGAGTGGTTGAATAGGTGGTCGATTTATTTTGATCTCGGTTATGTATTGCATATCTATTTATCTCGGTGCTCGAGGTTATAGTTGTTCAATTTAAATTTAGCCACAAATTCAATTTTGGCATGCTCGTACTTATCATGTGACTAAATTACCGAAAACAATGAGCAATAATTTTTTCCACACCCTGTGGAACTAATTTCATTTACCGGTGTAACATTGCTAATCATAATTTTGAATAGGAGTGATCGAATTACTAGATTTGAACCTTCCACACTACCGCACCACCTTCAATTGAGGACATATCGGTTCAAGTAGCCCTCAAAGCATTAAATCAATACAGTAACTCAATACTCAGTACTAAGAATCAAGAAAGGGCATCGACCTCTCAAACCATTACTCCTTAAGATATAACGGTCATACTCTAAGATGTACAATTGAGTATCCAATATGTTCAAGAATACAAAAGAGCCTAAGTTGAGCAAGTCCGTATTTAAACAGAGAATGCTAAGAGATACATTCCAGTCAAACCAAGGTCATGCATCAACTAATGGATATGATGGCTGAAAGAGCGCCTACGACAACGTAGTATAATGCTGAAGGGAGTTCTATTAGCAACACGGTACATCTACCACCCATGCCTCCATAAAGGAATCCTCCACCAGTTGCAGTTTAGGAGATATCGAATCCTTCACCTTCCATTGAATTTAGATGACCAAAATGAGAGGCAAGGAAGTCATCCCTGAAATATGAAATTAGGGTATACCGGGAGGATATAATCCCCAACCATTCCTTAGGAATCTGTTGTTTCAAGAGGGACCAAAACAATTAGGTCCCGATCCACCACTAGTAGTTGAACCTAACCGAGTAGATCGCGATCAAATCATGTAAATGGTCAAGGAAGTTGCAAACCAAGTACTTAGCAACAATACTATTCCGGTCTAGCATAAGCCTTATCCTGAGTGGACCGATCGACAATACCCATTATCACAGAATTATTGGTCGGACTTTGCCCTATTTTTAGGTGATCCTAGCTAGTCCACCATTGAGCACGTTGGTCAATTCACTATTCAGTGTGGGGAGTTGGCGAACGATGCTTATCACAAGCTACAACTATTCGGTCATTCGTTAACAATAGTGTCTTTTAGGTGGTACTCCAATTTATTGCTAAATTCAATACATACTTGGCATGAAATGGTAGAAAAATTCCATACTCAGTTTTTCTCTAAAGATTGAGAAATAACCATAGCTGATCTCAACCAATTTTTACAGCTACTAAGAGAAACCTGCGAGAAATATATCGTCTTGTTTAGAAGGGAAAAAATTCAATGCAAGATTGTTATGACTGAAGTCGAATTTGTATAGTTTGCGCAAGACAGGTTCAAATATAAGCTTCATAAGAATTTTATTAGGACAGTTCATAGACCTGTACGACTTGACTAGGAAGGTCTTCAAGTATGAAGAACCTCTGCAAGAGGGTGCTGGGCAGAAGAACTCGTCAATTGAGACATATTACCATGACCCAAATTACAAAGTCGCGATTGCCAAAGTAGTAGCTAAAAAGCCACTTATATGTTCGGTGTTGGTCAAGGCAGAATCAACTACGTCGATCACTCAAAAAATCCAAAAAGTTTACACTTTTGATATCACATTGGGTGATGAGATATTCAAAATTCTATTAGCTGGAAAGTTTATCAAGATTCCCATGAATTACAAGATACCTTCGGTTGACGAATTGTAAAAAATTGAATGATGTAAATGGCTGAAATTGCGTTTTACACCACGCTAGTAGAAGTATGGAACTGTTCTTATAGTCCTAGAGGGGGGTGAATAGGACTTTTCAAATGATTGTACCAAATAAAAACTTCTATTTCCTAACTTAAATGATTTACAAATAAACTTAATAAGACAATGTAACTCTAATGACTTCCAAACTAGTTAGAGGATTCAATCACATAGGCATCTTAAGATATACCAATAAAGCAACTAGCATATATCATAGTGAGCTCGTGTGTGGGAAGTGCTTTCTATCAATCAAATAACATTCATTCAATCATGTATGAGAATTTAAACATTCAAACATATATATAAGCATGATTAAATAGATGCGCAAATGAAAATCTCAAATACAAGCATGTATAGTGGTTCGGCTACGTGCCTACTCTACTCCCGGCATCCACACTCAATCCCAGAGTGCACTGGATTTCACTATTGATGGTTTTAAATTACGTTCACCAACAACGTTTACAGTCTTACACTAAGGACACATGTTTAGGCCCACCGGCCAAGGTCCCACACAAGACACCTACGTTTAAGCCCACTGGTCAAGGTCCCACACAAGGCACCTAATCGAGTTTATTGATGACTGACTCTTAGCCTCAATCCTACATGAGGATAGAGACTAAATTGTGAACTCTTAACTATGACACTTACTTGTTGGATGAGTCCTTTTTTGAAAGTGCACTTACTAGTGCACTGGTTTGTCAATTACGGTGTGAATTGAGTCAGTCGGACTACAGAGCCTAACAGGAAGATAAATTCTAGCGTCTGCCTCAATTGGATGTATGGAAGCTCGCCATAGGTAAATCTTAACCTCACATTACATGTCCCAAAACACCAGGTGATTAAAACCCTAAAAATAACTTAGAACATATGAGGGTTTTTGGGTAAGTGAACTTTCTCAATCAGTAGAAAATCTTTAAGTTTGCTTGCCCTGTCGATTATATCGATTCACCTTTCGATATGATCGACTTGCTCTATTGATGTCCTCGGCATCTCAATCGATACAATCGAGTGAGGACAAAAAGTGTCCAGCAATCACACACTCATCTAGACGATTTATCAATATATCAAAGTATCAATCGATATCATCGATATTCAATTATCGAGCCTATCGAAAGCAGATCGATAATATCGACAGGTAGTCTTTCGGCGCCCCTGTTTTTCTAAAGAAAACTACTATAAGCTTCGATATATCGATGACTATTCCGATTCAATCTGAATTCAAATATCGATCATATTGGAAGTCATTCGATCATATTGACAGTGGGCATGTATTTCTTTCAACAAATTTTTCAGGATGTTCTTATCTTTGATCGGGGGCCCCTCGAGGAAATCGATATTCTTATGTCGATGCCATCGAGTCCTGGTTGATTGGATGGAGTCTGAGCACAAACTGTCCAGCGTGCTTATAGGTAAATCTATATGATTTATCGATCCTATCGATAAGGTATCGATATCATCGACATTCAAATTCCGCTGACATCGATTGACCCTCGATCATATCCTATAAATCCTAAAATATTTCAGCCTGTCTCTCTCATTCTTGAAGTGTCGATAGATCGATCCAAGTATCGATGGAATTGGAGTTCGAAATTTGATAACATCGACACGCGTATCGATCTCATCGATCAGCTGACAATAGGTTTCAAAAGCGTATGACATTAGAGTTTATGTTATCGACCGGACAGTCGATCCCATCGAGAGTATACGCTTGATGATATCAATCCTGCTCGATGATATCGAACTCTGTCATAAATATGACCGTTTTATATCCGTTGGAACCTTTTGCTTATATAAAAAGAGACTTGTTCATATTGCTGGTAGAGAAAGTAGAGAGTGCTCTTGTGTGTCTTACCTTCAGATTATATACCTAAGGCCCTTTCTCTCACGGGGAGTTCATCTTTCAATCCACTCTCATTTATTGACATTCAATAGAGTGGATTGGGAAATGAACTTCCACATTCAAGGATCCTTCAATAACTATCCTAACAGAATATCTTTTTGCTGGGATGCGTTGAATGAATAGATGACGAGAATCACTCTATCTTCCTCATAGGAAAATTTTAAGAGAGTGGATTTCTGTCTTAACCTTGACCTAACCCAAAACTGAAAACTGGCATATCTTTTGTGGTGCGGATCAAGGGAGCTGAAGACTCTTCATCGACAAGAAGGAGATCTTTATCACTGTGTAAAAAGGGACTCATCAACTTATCTGTAAGTACTTAGAGTCCAAAGGACACTTGTGATCATTCCTTTTTAGGTTTGGGTCCTAAGTGTTGCTCACCCTTTGAAGTCCTCAAAGGAGGCCTCTGGCGGAAGTGTACGCTGTGGGTGCATTGTATGGACCCTTGCTCTCTGGAGAGCATAAACATCTGGGTGCGTTGTGTGGACCCTTGCTCTGTGTGGGCATAAACATCTGGTTAGGAGTGAACCAGCAAAACTCCAGGGTTAGAGGTGAACCGAGTAGAAACCTCCGTATAAAGGTTGAAGGTGAACCTGATTTAAAACCTTAGGTTTGAGGTGAATCCTGGAAAACCTCCTTAGTGAAATCTGGTACACTCAAGGGATGAATGCGACAGCCGAGAGTGGAGTAGACAAGTAGTCGAACCACTATAAAAATGACTGTGTTTGTGATTGTTATTGTTTTTCATTGTGTGCTATTTCTTACATGCTCTTATATCTGATTATCTAAGATCACATCTCATATACACACACAGTCTTATCCATCATAACTTTTGTGCAACTTATTTAACTTTCATGAAGTTTGTGATTGGATCCTCTACTAGGCTTGGAAGCCAGTGGAGTTACATTTGAGTAATCATAATTGTATAGGATTAATACAATAGGATTTTAAATATATCATAAAACTTTAAAAAGTCCTATTCACCCCCCTTTAGGACATATTGACATATTCCTACTTCAACTCAAGCGATCTTTACTGTAATTTCATATTTTATATCTTCTCTTGGGTTACTTGATCTTCGCGCTTTCGTGCTTGAATTAGCTCTACGGATTAGCTCTTCGGTGCTCCCTCGATCACGTAGCTTGGATTTCCATGTTAGCTTGGCTTCACAATCTAGAACCTTGCATTTGATGTACCTATCAATGTGACCAAGGTTATGGGAGTTGGTTGAATCTCTTATCTAGGATAGTGAGTGGATTTCCTAAAGGATTCAACCTATGGATGCTCTAGAGTATCAAAAAGACAGGATTTTCCTATTGGCTTAGTCTTTATACTGTAGAGAGGGCACAAGTTCATGTTCTTCATCAATAGGAGCTTTTGAATGCTCATGGAAGTGATGATTCACAATGAAGAGATCATGAACTCATATGGATAAAGTCTAAAGAGGGTAAGATAAGCTTGAGATACACTATAGACTCTAGGATGCCTTAATCCACCGATTTTTCAAGTTCCAATAAGCTATTTTAATAGATAAAAGCTTCCAATGGATAGAAAACGGCTACAAAACGGCTAGTTTTGGAACATGGCCCATCTAACAACGTCCATCCACTGTCACAACGTCTATCCACTGTCTATCCTTCCACGTGACACCTGGAGTTGGTTATATCCTTATACTGGTAGGCACGGTCCTATCATATCATTGCCCACACTTTTAGGGGTCGTTTGGCACCGTGGATTGGAGGAGGTTTCAAATCCCCTTGGTTGTTTGGCAGCATAAAGTAACTGGGGATTGCCAATCTAGGGGGTTTCTAATCTCCTCTTTGAGGGGGTTTGTAATCCACGGTGAGAGCTTGGATTATACCTAAAATCATTTCAATAGTTGCAGGTGTAACATGTATGTCATTGTACACTACATTCAATTGGGCACATGGCCCATTAATAATGATTAGCAATGTCCAAACATTGTCCATATTAATCAGCGATTAAAAATTGTTGGTTAGTCACTCAAACATGATCTTGTGTTTACGGTCGATCTGAGACTTAGAATTTCATCATTTTTAGGAAAAGCATATATTTTAGCGAGCTTATCACAATCATAGTGTCAAAAATTATATATCTCACTAATTAAGGGTATTAAAGTTGATTTAGTAATTAAATTTAAAACCCTGTAAATATACCATGCATAGGCATTTTTGAATTAAAGTTGATTCACACCCTAATGTTTTTAACTAGAGAAAGTGTTTGCCAGCAAGAGGAGGGACTGTGGTGGTTTAATGCAGAGCTCTTTTGACCCCACAAAATCTAAACCGTTGACGGGCGCAGATTAGGTACTACCCCTGCCTGTTCCGAGGTCCAGACCGGTAGAGCCCCCGCAGGCCACTGAGGTTCCACCATGATGTATTAATTTTATCCACACCGTCCATCCATTTTTCCATATCATTTTAAAATACTGAATAAATAATAAAGTAGATCAAAGGCTCAAGTGGACCACACCATAAGAAGTAGCAGTAGTAAGGACACCCACCATTGAAACCTTCCATTGTGTCATTTATTTTCCATCTAACCCGTTGATATGGTCATATATACCTGGATGAATTGAAAAAATAAATCTCATACTGATCCGTAACTTTTGTGATCCTTGAGAAATTTTCAACCGTACGAATTTAATCTCCAATGTGGCCCATTTAATCTTTGAATCTGCCTTATTTTTTATTTGTTATTCTAAAATGATATGAAAAAAATGGATGAATGGTGTGGACAGAAGTCATACATCACAGTGGCCACTCGGGTGGCCCGCGGTCGCCTGTCCCCAGCTCGGAACAGGCAGGAGTAGTACCTAATCCCTGCCTACCGTTGACCGTGTACTACTTAAATCGGAAGCGGATTGGGTGGTGTACCAGACACCAACGATATAGCTGGTGTGTTGTTGTCATCAAGTTCCGTGGGTTCCATCACGAAGTATATGTTATATCCAACTGTCCACCCATTTGATGAGCTCGTAGTAAAGCTTGAGACAAAAAATAAGACAAATTTAAAGATCAAGTAGACCACACTACAAAAATCAGTGGGGGACTGAAGGTCTACCGTTGAAACCCTTTTTTTAGGGTTATAGAAGTTTTGGATTAATATGATATTTGTTTTTACTCTTTATCTAGGTATTTTTGACCTTATGAATATATTTGAATGGAAAATAAACCTTATAATGGGCTCTACGAATGTTTTAACGATGAACATCGTTATCTGTGGTATTATTTGTGATGCGGTCCAATTGAGCTTTAGATATGGCTCAGTGTTTGGCTCACGCTGAAAAATATCTCGAAAAATGGATGAACGTGTGGATATATTAAATACACCATTTGAGGCTACGTAACTTTGATCTTCTTTGAACCGTTCGCGCAACTCGGAACTAAGGATAAGCGCTTGTCTTTGCACGACACGTACCTACACCAGCTAAATCGCTGGTGTGTGGTACACCAACCAATCCGCTACTAGTTAAATCAATTAAATTAGGATCCTGGAGGCCCTTTTCTCGATTTTTTATTTTATTATATTTTATGAGCGGTTATTGGGCAGACTACCTGACGCCTGAGATTACAAAACAAGAGAGTACACCTCCTTGGTGAGAAGATTAGGTGTCGCCCGGACTCACCCAACACGGTACGGCCCTAACCATGGGCCTACCTTCATGTATATTTCGTCATTCACCCTTTTTCCAGCTTATTTTAAGACAATCCAAAAATTAAGCAGATCTAAATCTCAGGTGAACCACACCATAAGAAACAGTGGTGATTGACATTTATAAGCTTTTATTTTTTCCTCCGTTCATCTTGTAACGTGTGACCTTCCTGATAGGTTAAATGACAAATAAACATTACGGTTGGTTTTGAATGGTAGGCATTCAATCACCCCAATTTCTTCGGGTGGACTACCCTGGGGTGCATATGCTTCATTTTTTATTCTATGACACAAAATGAGGAGAAATTTCTAACTGTACGACCCATTTATGGCCCATTTTGGAGATGATGCCCACCTCATTTTACCTTCCAAGAGTAAGCCGCGGCTGCACGGATGACTTGACAAAGGTCGAAAATGCCTCTGCTTTTCTGCTTTAAGCAGATCAGTTGGTGCCCAAGGCTACAACGATGTGGCTACGGATTAAAACTGTAGCCATAACCGTATCCATTAAAAAAAATAAATCCAGGCGACAGTATCGCCGACCTCTAGACCTTTATGCGGTAGTGCTGCCCAGTTGCAGTACTGTCGCCCAATTTTTTTTTTTTTTTTTTTTTTTAAAATTAAGTAGGTCCCATTGTGGGCCCCATATAATTTTAAATGATGCCACACTCAATGTTTATGATTTTGGTGGGCCCCACATCCACCCATGTACTTTTTTTTTCCATGGATAACTTTATTATACATGCATTTTTCTATAAAGCGAATTGACCGTGAAATGCATGGAAATAACCATGAAGTGAAGCGAATTGACCGTGAAATGCGTGGAAATGACCGTGAAGTGAAGGGAATTGGTCATGAAATGCATGGAAATGACCGTGAATCAACACGGAATTACTAAGAATGACCATGAAATGCATGGAAATGACCGTGAAGTGAAGTGAGTTGACTGTGAAATGCGTGGAAATGATCGTGAAGTGAAGGGAATTCACCGTGAAGTGCATTGAAATGACCATTAATCTAAACAGAATCGTTGGAAATGACCGTGAAATGCATGAAAATGATGGTGAAGTGAAGCGAATTGACCATGAAATGCGTGGAAATGACCGTGAAGGAAATTGACCATGAAGAATGCATGGAAATGACCGTGAATCAACAAGGAATCGACGAGAATAACTGTGAAATACATAGAAATGACGTGAAGTGGAGAGAATTGACCGTGAAATGCGTGGAAATGATCGTGAAATGCTTGGAAATGACTGTGAATCAACACGAAATCGTCAGGAATGACCGTGAAATGCATGAAAATAATCGTGAAGTGGATTGAATTGACTGTGAAATGTGTGGAAATGACCGTGAAGTGAAGGGAATTGGCTATGAAATGCATGGAAATGACCGTGAATCAATACGGAATCACCGGGAATGACTGTGAAATGCACGAAAATGACTTTGAAGTGAAGCGAATTGACCGTGAAATGCGTGGAAATGACCGTGAAGTAAAGGGAATTGACTGTGAAGTGCATCAAAATGACCACTAATATAAATGGAATCGTTGAAAATGACCATGAAATGCATGAAAATGATGCTGAAGTGAAGCGAATTGAGCGTGAAATGCGTGGAAATGACCATGAAGTGAAGGGAATTGACCGTAAAATGCACGTAAATGACCGTGAATCAACACAGAATCAATGAGAATGACCGTGAAATGCATGGAAATGACCGTGAAGTGGAGCGAATTGACCATGAAATGTGTGGAAATGACCGTGAAAAGCTTGGAAATGACCATGAATCAACATGGAATCGCCGGGAATGACCGTGAAATGCATGAAAATGATCGTAAAGTGGAGCAAATTGACCGTGAAATGCTTGTAAATGACCGTGAAGGGAATTGACCGTGAAATGCATGGAAATGATCGTGAATCAACACGAAATCACAGGGAATGACCATGAAATGCACGAAAACGACAGTGAAGTGAAGCGAATAGACCGTGAAATGCGTGGAAATGACCGTGAAGTGAAGGAAATTGACTGTGAAGTGCATCGAAATGACCGTTAATCTAAACGAAATCACTGGAAATGACCGTGAAATGCATGAAAATGATGGTGAAGTGAAGCGAATTGACCGTGAAATGCATGGAAATGACCGTAAAGTGAAGGGAATTGACTGTAAAATGCATAGAAATGACCGTGAATCAATACAGAATCGCTGAGAATGACCATGAAATGCATGAAAATGACAGTGAAGTGAAGCGAATTGACCGTGAAATGCATCGAAATGACCGTGAAGTGAAGGGAATTGACTGTGAAATGCTTGGAAATGATGGTGAAGTGAAGTGAAATGCTTGAAAATGACGGTGAATTGAAGTGAATTGACCGTGAAGTGCGTTGAATTGACCGTGAATCAACACAGAATCGCTGGGAATGACTGTGAAATGCATGGAAATGAAGGTGAAGTGAATTGAACGTGAAGTGTGTCGAATTGACCGTGAATCAACACGAAATCGCCGGGAATGACCGTGAAATGCATGGAAATGACAGTGAAGTTAAGTGAATTGATCGCGAAGTGCATGAAAATGACCAGGAAGTGAAGTGAATTGACCATGAAGTGCGTCGAATTGACCATGAATCAACATGGAATTGCTGGGAATTATCGTGAAATGCATGGAAATGGGCGTGAAGTGAAGTGAATTGACCGGGAAGTGCATGGAAATGACTGTGAAGTGAAGTGAATTGACCGTGAAGTGCGTCAAATTGACCACGAATCAACACGGAATCGTGAGGAATGACCATGAAATGCATGGAAATGACGGTGAAATGACCGCGAAGTGCGTGGAAATGGCAGTGAAGTGAAGTGAATTGACCGTGAATCAACACGGAATCGCTGGGAATGTCTATGAAATGCATGGAAATGACGGTGAAGTGAAGTGAATTGACCGCGAAGTACGTGGAATTGGTTGAGAAGTGAAGTGAATTGACCGTAAAGTGCGTCGAATTGATCGTGAATCAACATGGAATCGCCGAGAATGATCGTGAAATGCATGGAAATGACGATGAAGTGAAGTGAATTGACCGTAAAGTGCATGGAAATGGTCGTGAAGTGAAGTGAATTGACCGTGAAGTGCGTCGAATTGACTGTGAATGAACACAGAATTGCCGGGAATGACCGTGAAATGCATGTAAATGATGGTGAAGTCAAGTGAAATGACCGCGAAGTGCTTGAAAATGGTTGTGAAATGAAGTGAATTGCCATGAAGTGCGTCGAATTGACTGCGAATCAACACGGAATCGTCGGGAATGATTATGAAATGCATGGGAATGATGGTGAAGTGAAGTGAATTGACCGTGAAGTGCGTGGAAATGGCAATGAAGTGAAGTGAATTGGCCGTGAAGTGCGTCGAATTGACCGTGAATGAACACGAAATCGCTGGGAATGACCGTGAAATGCATGGAAATGACAGTGAAGTGAAGTGAATTGATAGTGAAGTGCATGGAAATGGCCGTGAAGTGAAGTGAAATGATTGTGAAGTGCGTCGAATTGACCGTGAATGAACACGGAATCGCCGGGAATGATCGTGAAATGCATGGAAATGACGGTGAAGTGAAGTGCGTGGTGGCCGTGAAGTGAAGTGAATTGACCGTGAAGTGCGTCGAATTGACCGTGGATCAACACGAAATCGCCGGGAATGACCGTGAAATGCATGGAAATGACGGTGAAGTGAAGTGAATTGACCGCGAAGTGCGTGGAAATGGCCGTGAAGTGAAGTGAATTGACCGTGAAGTGCGTCGAATCGACCGTGAATTAACATGGAATCGCCGAGAATGACCGTGAAATGCATGGAAATGATGGTGAAGTGAAGTGAAATGACCACGAAGTGCGTGAAAATGGCCGTGAAGTGATGTGAATTGACTGTGAAGTGCGTCGAATTGACTGTGAATCAACACAGAATCGCTGGGAATGACCGTGAAATGCATGGAAATGACGGTGAAGTGAAGTGAAATGACCGCGAAGTGCGTGAAAATGGCCGTGAAGTGAAGTGAATTGACCGTGAAGTGCATTGAATTGACTATGAATCAACACGGAATCGCCGGGAATGACCGTGAAATGTGTGGAAATGACGGTGAAGTGAAGTTAATTGACCGCAAAGTGCATGGAAATGGCCGTGAAGTGAATTGACCGTGAAGTGTGTTGAATTGACCGTGAATCAACACGGAATCGCCAGGAATGATCATGAAATGCATGGAAAGACGGTGAAGTGAAGTGAATTGACCGCGATGTGCGTGGAAATGGCTGCGAAGTGAAGTGAATTGACCGTGAAGTGCGTCGAATCGACTGTGAATTAACACGGAATCGCCGGGAATGACTGTGAAATGCATGGAAATGACAATGAAGTGAAGTGAAATGACCGTAAAGTGTGGCTGTGAAGTGAAGTGACTTGACTGTGAAGTTCGTCGAATTGACCGTGACCGTGAATCAACACGAAATCGCCGGGAATGACCATGAAATGCATGAAAATGATGGTGAAGTGAAGTGAAATAACCGTGAAGTGCGTGGAAATGACCGTGAAGTGAAGTGCATCGAATTGACCGTGAATCAACACGGAATCACTGGGAATGACCGTGAAATGCATGGAAATGACGGTGAAGTGAAGTGAAATGACCGCGAAGTGAGTGAAAATGGTCGTGAAGTGAAGTGAATTGATCGTGAAGTGCGTAGAATTAATCGTGAATGAACATGGAATCGCTAGGAATGACAGTGAAATGCGTGGAAATGACGGTGAAGTTAAGTGAATTGACCGCGAAGTGCGTGAAAATGGCCGTGAAGTGAAGTGAAATGATCATGAAGTGCGTCGAATTGACTGTGAATCAACACAGAATCGTCGAGAATGATTGTGAAATGCATGGAAATGACGGTGAAGTGCAGTGAAATGACCGCGAAGTGCGTGGAAATGGCCTTGAAGTGAAGTGAATTGACCGTGAAGTGCATCGAATTGATCGTGAATCAGCACGGAATCTTCGGGAATGACCGTGAAATGCATGGAAATGATGGTGAAGTGAAGTGAAATGACAGCGAAGTGCGTGGAAATGGCTGTGAAGTGAAGTGAATTGACTGTGAAGTGCGTCGAATTGACCGTGAATCAACACGGAATCGCCGAGAATGACAGTGAAATGCATGGAAATGACAGTGAAGTGAAGTGAATTAACCGCGAAGTGCATGGAATGGCCATGAAGTGAAGTGAATTGACCGTGAAGTGTGTCGAATTGACCGTGAATCAACACGGAATAGCCGGGAATGACCATGAAATGCATGGAATTGACGATGAAGTGAAGTGAAATGACCGCAAAGTGCGCGGAAATGGCTGTAAAGTGAAGTGAAATGACCATGAAGTGGGTCGAATTGACCGTGAATGAACACGGAATCGTCAGGAATGACCGTGAAATGCATGGAAATGACAGTGAAGTTAAGTGAATTGACCGCGAAGTGCGTGAAAATGGCCGTGAAGTAAAGTGAATTGGCCGTGAAGTGCATCGAATTGACCGTGAATGATCACGGAATCACTGGGAATGACCGTGAAATGCATGGAAATGACGGTAAAGTGAAGTGAAATGACCGCGAAGTGCGTGGAAATGGTCGTGAAGTGAAGCGAATTGACCGCGAAGTGTGTCGAATTGACCGTGAATTAACACGGAATTGCCGGGAATGACCGCGAAATGCATGGAAATGACGGTGAAGTTAAGTGAATTGACTACGAAGTGTGTGGAAATGGCCGTGAAGTGAAGTGAATTGACCGTGAAGTGCGTCGAATTGACTGTGAATTAACACAGAATCGTCGGGAATGACCTTGAAATGCATGGAAATGACGGTTAAGTGAAGTGAATTGACCGCGAAGTGTGTGGAAATGGCTGTGAAGTGAATTGACCGCGAAGTGTGTCGAATTGACCGTGAATTAACACGGAATTGCTGGGAATGACCGTGAAATGCATGGAAATGACGGTGAAGTTAAGTGAATTGACCTCGAAGTGCATGGAAATGGCCATGAAGTGAAGTGAATTGATCGTGAAGTAGATTTTTAACCACCGACCCGATGGAATCTTGTAAAATTACTATGTTGGTTGGCTAAATTAGCTCCTCCTACCTCAAAATTGTATATGGTACGTTGAGTAACTTATTATAGTTTAGAAGATATGCTTGTTAAATAAGTAGAAAAAGAAATGAATTAAGAGATAGAAAAATATTTTTATATACTTATATATACATATTTACATAATTATGTATTTGAGAAAAATGTAAGGTAGTGCTGCGGTAGTTTGTGATTTTTTTTTTTTTTTTTGTATTATTTTTGTGGGTCCCATCATAAAGTCTGTGTTATATCCAAACCGTTCATCTATTTGGCAAGCTCATATTAAGGGTTGAGACCAAAAATAAGATAGATCTAACTATCAAGTGGACCACACTGCAAAACGCAGTAGGAAATTGAAACCCTTTTAGGGGTTCACGGAAGTTTTGGATCATTATGAAATTTATTTTTCCTCTTCATCTAGGTCTTTGTGAACTTATGAATAGATTGGATGGAAAATAAATGTTATGGTGGGCCCTACAAAAGTTTTAACTGTGAAAATCAATTTTTTGCTGCTCTTTGTAGTGTGGTCCAGTTGATCTTTGAATATGATTTTATTTTTTTGGATAATGCTCCGAAATGATCTCAAAATATGGTTGAACGTCGTGGATATAATAAATACATAACTGTTGGGCTCATGTAACGTTGATCTCCTTTGAACTGTTCGTACAACTCGGAGTTCGAGGAGCGTTAGCGCTCGTCCTCGAGCACCAGCCGATCCGCTTGAAGGAAAAAGTAAGAGTATTTTCGACCTCTTGGAAGGCATCCGTACATCTAAGGCTTATTCTTGGAAAGTAAAATGAGGTGGGCTTCATCTCAAGAATGGGCCATAAATGGGTCGTACAGTCAGAAATTTCTCATGAACTGTGAAAACCGATGGATTGTTAATATACGAGATACACATCAAAGCTTAACCCCACGGTTAGGGCTGCAATCCACTCCCACCGAGATCTATATATTTTATCCACACCTTATACGGGCTATATGAACTCCACCTTGATGTATATATTTTATCCATGGGTTTATGTATTATGAAAGTTCATTTTACATAATAAGTCTTAAAAGAAAGGTAAATTGATCGCTCAAAAACCATAAGAAGCAGTGAGGATTTAAAGCTTACCGTCGAAAACTTTATAAGGTATAAAAGTTTTTCGATCGAGCTTATATTTATGTTTTTTCATGAGAGGGTCTATATAACCTTAACAACTGGTTAGATGACAACATCATCTTGTGGTGTGGCTCACTTGAGCCTTGAATCTCTCTACTTTTTTGGATTATTACCTTTAAATGAGCTGAAAAAATGAATGTACAGCATAGGTAAAACATATACATCATGGTAAGCCCCGCATATCTCCTGACAAGACTCTCCGTCTCTGGGCGGTCCTGGTGGGGTAGTACCCTTGGAGGGCAAGGATGGGGTACTTCCGCACCAGGAACTAGCCCGAGAAGGATGGTTATGTTAAGGGCTCTATGCAAATCCATAGTGACGTATATGTTTTATCTGAGCAGTTCATTCATTATGAAAGATTATTTTACATCAGTTCAAAAGAAAGATAGATTGATGGCTCAAGTGGACCACACCACAGGAAGTAGTGGGGATTGAAAGCTTACCATTGAAAACCTTTTCAGGGACATTGAAGTTTTAGATCAAGTTTATATTTATGTTTTTCCTTTATACAGGTCTATGCAACCTTATGAACAGGGGATGACAAATAAACATCATGGTAAGCCTTAGGAAGTTTTTAATGGTAGGAAGTCAATACTCACTGTTTCCTATGGTGTGTTCCACTTAAGCCTTCAACCTCTATGTATTTTGGGCTCATGCACTTAAATGAGATGAGAAAAATAGATGGACGGCATGGATAGAACATAAACATCACAATGGGCCCCATAAGATCCTCTGTAAGGACCATTCGTCTCTGAGCGGGTTTTGGAGGTATTACCCAATCCGCCACCTAGTTTGAGAGATAGTCCTGTCATGGGCTCTATAAAATTCATCATGATTATATATAGAGAGAGAGAGAGAGAGAGAGAGAGAGGTCTCCTGCGGTCTAACTCCCAATGCAAAGAGGAAATCAGATTGCGTTATATGAGTAAACTCTGTTGGGCCCATGTGAATGGATGTGGTCTATCCACGCCATCCATCCGTTTTTCAAGCACATTTAATGGTTGAGACAAATATTGAATCATTTCCCATGCTCAAGTGGACATAGAACAGGAAACATTGAGAATAATAATTTCCACCGTTGAAACCTTTTTAGGGTATATAGTGATGTTTATTTGTCATCTGACTTGTTCGTGAGATCACACAGACATGGATGAAAGGAAAACACAAATATCAGATTGATCCAAAACTTGTGGACCCTAAGAAAATTTTCAACGGTTGACATTCAATTCACACTCTTTCCTGTGGTGTGGCCCACTTGAGCTTTGGATATACTTCATTTTTGGGCTTAAGCCTTAAAATTATCTATTAAAATGGATGCAAGGAGTGGATGAAATATATAAATCATGGAGGTCCCCACAGAGTTTACCCAGTATGTAGTCTGCTTCCCCGCAAGAGACTTGGGCGTGGATTTACTATTAATAGGATGAGAAGTGACGTCACCAAATTTTGTGGCCCCACCATGACATATGTTTTTATCCATGCCGTCCATCCTTCTGGACAGATCATTTTAGGGTCACATCCAAAGCTCTAGTGGACCCCACCACAGAAAACAGTGGCAAGAGTGACGCCACTGTTAAAAAATTCTAAAGGCCACAAAAGTTTTTGATCAAGCTTATATTTGTATTTTCCCTTCTTTAATGTCTTTGTTAACTTTTGAATAGGTTGGATTTTGAAAAAACATCATGGTGGGTCTTAGAAAGGTTTCAATGGTTGACATCAATCTTACTGCTGTTTTCTATGGTGGGGTCCACTAAAGCTTTGGATCTGCCTCATTCTCCGGCTCATGGCTTAAAATAATATCTCCAAATGAATGGATGTTGTAGATATAACACATACATCATAGTGGGGTCTACAGAACTTGGTAGCATGCAGTGGGAGTTGGATCGCACCAAGGTAGCCTGTGGGATGGTTCGCATTGCGGGATGGTTCGCAGGAGACCATTACACACACACACACTCTCTCTCTCTCTCTCTCTCTCTCTCTCTCTCTCTCTTTATATATATATATATATATATATATATATATATATATATATATATATATATATATATATATATATATATATAATCGAAGTTACCCATTCATTTTGGAAGATCATTTTATGAACATGAGTCTAAAAAGAAGATAGATTGATGACTCAAGTGTACCACGCCACATATAGTAGTGATGATTAAAAGCTTACTGTTGAAAATTTCTGGGGGGACATCACAGTAGGCCCTAGGAAGTTTTTAATAGTAGAAATTCAATAATACCCATTCGTGTGGTGTGGTCCACTTGAGCCTTCAATATCTTCACTTTTTGGGCTCATGCCCTAAAATAAGTTGGAAAAATAGATGAACGGGATGGATAAAACACATATATCATGGTGGGCCGCACATATCCCCTAATAGGATTATCCATGGCTACGTTGATTTCTATATTAGATGGGAATGGATTAGTATCAATTAACATCGCCTCTTTTTCTATTTTGAAAAACTTTACCAATCCTTGATCGATGTTATCTTGGATCACATTCCTAAAATTAATACACTTGTTAGTGGAATGAGATTGAATTTCATGCCATTTACAATAATTGATTTTCTTTAACTCTTTAGCTATTAGTATCTTATAATTGATAGGACATTTGATAAATTTCATAGCCAATATGATATCAAAGATTTCGTCAACCTGATTAATATCAAAGGTATGTCCTTTAAACTTTCTAAGTAAACAACATAGTTGCCTCTGTTTTAACCAATCCCAAACAGAAATTGGCTATTTTTCCAATACTTCGACCATTGTGATGTCATAGTTAGGATTATAATAGTATGTTCTTAATAACAAATTCTTTTGTTATAACGCCTCTTGAAGCAAGGCCTTATATCGAGATACATTTTTATTAGATCATAGAGATTTGTGAGTTCTGTTCCGATAAACTTCTTTCAAAGTTTAAACTGTAAACCATCCTAGGCCAATTGAATGAATTCTGCCTTGGTTGTGACTATTTTGCATTGAATTTTTCTCTTTTAATACGAACAATATAATTTTCAACCAATTCTCCTAACAATGTTCCGAATCGTTCCTGCCCTTATAAAAGAATTGATCATTAAATTTCTCTTCCATTTTCTGCCAGGTTTATATGAAATTTGATAACATATTAGAATACCAAGTAAAGGCTACCTTAGTTAACAAATAGCCAAATAATTATAATTTATAATAATCATTTTTGGCTAATTCCTCACACTATATATTAAAGAAACATATATATTATTTGGTCAATTGACTAGTATCACTGGTAAATAGTTAAAATTAGGTTAATAATTCCTTGGTAATGGATATTGCTAATCGATCCAATTAGGATAAGGTTTGTGATATACTAGAATAGTAGTTCAACCAAGAACTTAACTTGTTAGCTTCTAGACTAGCTGTATAATTTGATTACTGTCCTAATGTTGTTGTCTAACCATTAGAGGTAGCTTCAGACTAGTGTTGAGACTCAAGTATTGCATAATTTTCTCCATTTATATCTTAGTTTTATGAACATGAATCAGCTTAATGTTCTATTTTACTCATGTATGTGTTGTAAGGTGAATTTAAGAGCTTGGATTGAATATGGTTGCTAAAAGCATGGATTTAATTATCAAGAATAACTAAAGTGATGGATGGATCTTAGGAGACCAAGATTGAAGAATTTACATGCCAAAAATTCAAGAAAACCAAGTAAGGAATGAAGAGAATCGAAGATTTGAAGTGAAAAATCTTGAAATCGTGCTGAAAAAGTGTATTCTGAAACTCTGAAGTTTATTTTGAAAAAATGCACAGCCTAAAATCATTTTAAACAAATTACGCATTGTGAAGTCTATTTTGGAAAACTATGTATATTTGAGGCCATTTCTAGAGTTTTCCAACTTCGTACAAAAGTTGGAGTTCCCCATTTATAAATAGGGCTTCCCAGGGCATTCCTAAGCATTATTCAAAGCATTCAAGAGCAAGATTTAGGGTTTTTAGAGGATTTTTAATTTTATTTAAGTTTTATAAATTATTTTTTTCTTTTAAATATTTTCTATTTGCACTTATTTCTTTCTTATTGCTTTCTTTCTATATTATAATTATATTTTTCTAAGTTCCTTCTAGCCCAAGCTAGAAGAGAAGTACATTGGTTTAATGTTTTCATAGTTATGATAATTGATTGTTTTAATGATAAAAAAAATGGTATATGCATGTTATCTATTATTTAGGTTTAGTTTTCTATCCTCACGTGATCCCTATGTTTCCATCATATGAGACCTACATTGATGGATAGGTTTATCCTAGATTAATTAGATTTCCTAGATAGGAGAGGTTCTCAACCTGCTACATTTCTTTGATGCATTATTTCATTGATATTGAATTCTTAAAGTCACAGGCGCTTGAGAATATATATCAATGGTGCAAATCCATGATTTTTTAATCTTTTATATCATTTATTAAAATATTTAAACTGTTTTACTTTCCAATTAGGTTGACTATAGTGCTCAGATCCTAGTTGTGTTATCCAAGTCATCATGATTTTGGAACATTAACCTATGTGTGGAACTTTGAAGCTTGGGTGTTACTTTATTCAGTTGAATTACATCCATTCAAAAATCCCAAAATCAAATCATCAGTTTAATTTTTTTTTTTTTTAAAATTTTTTTATTACTTAATTTATTTTGCATTTGATTTTCTCATTCTCACAATTCATCTCCCTATGGGATCGACTCTGTATTCATGAGATATTACTTACGAACCTCTGTACTTGGAGGCAAGCAATCAATTAGCTAAGTATTGCTCCTCATTATAAGGTTGGTTTCTCGGCAAAGGCTACCCTCAGGTATCTCTTAATTTCTGGCTTCATGGATAAAATTCCTATTCTCACATTCAAGCTACTTGAAATCTATATGTGGTGGTGAATTCCGTACGTCCTGAACTGAAACAGGGGCATAATGTGTATTTTGTCGTGGAGAGGGTGCCTATGGTATTGGATCTATTAGAGGTGTTGGTGCTAGATTCTCAACTGAAATAGCGCCAACCTATTGTTGAGGTGAAATAAATGCCCTTTCGACAAACATAACCATCAACCAGTCCATGCTCTCAGCATGGCTAACCATCCACCCATTAAAGGTTTTAATCTGAGCTCGTGATTGTTTGTCCTAAATACGCGGTAATTCCATGATGTGCCGAATTTTTCTTTAAACATCAACCATCCCAGTTAACATAATCTCAAGGGGTTCAAACCGAGATGTCGATGCTTTATCTTGATTTGGAGGAACGACACCGGATTGGGTGGTGGATTCACTTGAATGGGTTCCTATTAGACCTGCAATTCTTCCTCCTAGGTAAGAGCTTCATTAACTTCAGCTGCATTAGTAGCTGGAGAAGCATTTCTACCATTTCTTCAGCTCATAATTCTACATAACTTTTACATCTAAACATATATTTTTAATGAGTCAAAATTTGTTATTTTTACACGGCTTGTGCAAAATGAATATTTATGATAGCCAATAGCCGGTGCAAAATGAATATTTATAACAGTCAAGTAGTTCTTTGTCCACTGGGTGTGTAAAAAATTATTAGCACTCGGTTTATTTTTTGTCACGTGCGGTGCGTGTGGGCATGCTAAAATCAATATAGTGGCTCGATTCAAACTGATCAGCTTGACCCCAAGTGCCGAAATAAGCAGATATGTCAAACTTGATAGTATATGATCGAGATCTAAGGAGAGTGGTTGCCTACTCATCCACTTGCAAAATATTTGTAATGATCAGGGTGGGGTTCTTCATTCAAAAATGGGTTGCGCCTTGTCTTTCACAAGAAAGGGCTTTTCATCATATCGGTGCAATCAAACAAAAAGAAATACTTATGATAGGTCACGAAAGAGAGACTGCAAGAATATTTCTTTTGAAAGAACTACTTATATTAGATAAGGATTAGGTCCAGTATATGAGCGTAGATTTGAATTACGACTAAAGATTACCACTAATGGATTATCATTACTCCTAACAGAGAGCTACTTGACTATGCTAAAGTAAGATAATTTTGATTTGGTTAATGTGTTTATTGGATTTAATTGTCCTATTTTTTTGCTAATCTTTTGACTATTTATATATCTCTGTCACAACTATTCAATTGGACATTTCTCTTTCTTTATTGGACAATTATGGAAATCGAAGAGTCGCCATCTATATCCTTCTCTTGTACGTTTCCCTTTTTTATTTTTCCCATTTTCTCGGTCAAGCTCTATTCCTCTTGGTCATGACTTGCTCTTCGACCAAATTACGCTTCTAGATGTCTCGACCACACTACTTTATCGGTCATCTGATGACCATGATTCTACAAAAAGTGCTCCAAGTATTTCAAAAAAGATCTTCATAAACCTCCTATGTTTGTAATATCATACATTATTTATTACCTTTTTTTGAACCCTCATAAATAGCGTACAACAATGATTATAGGGGATCGATGCACAAGAAAGAATACATGATGGATGGCCTAAATTTCATACATCCTAAGTTGTTTATCTGACGTTATTGAAATTTCAAGCATGCTAGGAAGGGATGTATGTCATGAAGTTTTTTTCTCTCGCTCCTCATCTTATATTTTTTTGTATGCGGTGGATTATACTCATGCACGTCTATGTTAAAAATGGACCGGTTGGTGCGACATAACCACAATTCACCTTGTAACACCCAGCCTAACCAGAATAGTGTCCTGAGGCGTCCATGTGGGATTTGCCGCAGGACTGCTAGATTAAACCCTTATGTGGGGGGTACCACCAACAAATTAAAGTAGGTTATCCCATTAAGGCGGACAAGTCTGATTATGTTTGGACCAAGTGCGGGCCTTTAAGCCAGATAGCCTGTTTGTACTTGGCAACAACCTGTACGGGCCGTGTAAGGGTTGAAAAAATTTAAAAATTTGGGAAAATGTAAACCTCACTGGGCTTGTGGTCCGTCACGGACCATGGACTCAGCAGACGCCTAGAAAATTTATTATCAGATCTGTCCTGACAGCACTTGCCAAGAGCAACTCACCCCAGCCTTGCCTCAAAGGCTAGAATTTAAATCACTGGCCCTTATAAATAAAATCGAGATATTAGGCATTTCAGCCATCAGATTTCCTCTAAATTTAAGGTGAAGGCCGAAAATATTTTCTACGCCCGTCTACAAAATCTGAACCCGGATCGTGTAACGGCGACCGTTGATCACAAATCGGACTCGTATGATAAAACCTCATGTTCGTTTGCCCTTAAATTTTGTACCGCCCTTCATCGGGCCATGGAGCGCCTATCCTATAAATTTCATTGCCAGGGGGCCATCAGATCTGCCCTAACAGCCAGAATAGATCCCATAGGGCCATTTAAATATCAGAACCGTACGATAAAATCCCGCGTCCATTTGCCTTCAAATATTGTACAACTACTCATCGGGCCATGTGACACCTATACTCTAAATTTGGTGGTCAGAGGGGTGATAGGGCAGCCCCAAGGCCAAAGAGGGGTCCTAGAGGGCCATTGTAGGGAGATTGTTAGAACTTAAGGCCATTAAGCCCAAACCTAGGAAATAAAACCCTCAAACCCTCTCTCTCACCCACTCCCACACCAAATTCCAGCAACAAAGGAGAGAGAAGAGAGAGAAAGGTGAAAGGAGAAAGGAAGAAGAGAGTGAAGATAGCGTTATTGGAGGACGGGCTCAAGGAAGCTTGGAACCTTAGCAAATTTCCTTCCTTTCCCCACATCCACAACTCCAAGCACAACTTCCAACTGATTAGGGAGGTAATCACTCATATTTTTAGAAATCCCTTGTATTGAGCTAGGATTTGCATGTAATCCTAACGTGCAAATGCATTTGACTCAGGATTTCGACCAATCGACGTGTGAGTTCGACGCTTCTAGGTCGTTTCCTCAAGCTCTTAACAATCCATAAGTGCGGACTATTATTCTTAGGTGGCCTAACACCAATTTTAGGATGAATTTAATGATTATGAATATTAGGGTGATGAGCTTGAGTAATCTTGAGAGAACATAGCTAAGAACCTACATGAGAGGTCCTCCCAAATTACATGAAATGATAAAGTGTTGTTTGTTTGTTCTTGAACATGATTGGGCTTAAATTTGGTGTAGCATGTTCATCTCATACATGATTCTTGTATAACCTTCCGTGTAGCATATATGATTGCATTAATCCTTGCTATATGTTTGTGCTATGAGTGATATATAGTTCTTGATCTCTTCAGTAACACAACACAACACACATACACATTAATTTCACATTACTGAGAGTAATTGTCTTTATAGAAAAATCTAAATTTTTATGCTTGATGTATTATGTGCATGACTTTACTTGTGTTAGAAGATGAACCCTGAATTGTTGGAAAGTTATTGAATACCATCGATTTCCTAGGTTGGTCAGGGAATTGAGGTTGGAGAAGGTGGTTCCGTTGGTAGGACCATCTTGTGGTTAGACTAGCAGATTTGGGTGGATACGAATGGGCGACAGTAGTTGGACTACATGGGTCGCTTGTACTCGATGTCGTTCGCCCATTGAAGCTCATTGATAACCGTTGAAAACTGATCCACTGTCTGGAGAGCCGGGCATGGTGGAATGGGATACTGTGATCGAGCTATCGGACTACATTGGGGTGACGAGCCTTCCCGTAGTGACCGTGAGCGATCCCACTTTCCAGCACTCCCCATGTGATTGAAATCGAGGATGGAAAATCCATTGGGATCAAGGATCGCGGGGTCCTAGCCTCACACATTGAGGGGCCTTGGCCTCGTAACTAGTTGAGGGCATTAAAACCGTGGGGTGAACTAATTTTCCCATTCTACTGGATGAACAAAATTAATTAAAGACTCGGCTAACACGATCATGATCACATCGCATTAGTTAGGTTGACGACTTGGCAGTTGAGGTCGCAATGAGAGAGTGTTGGTCATGTGCGATCATTAGATGAAGTCGATCGAGGGAGTGTTGTTACGAGGGCATGCATCATATCATATTTCATGCATATGTATTAACAAGATTAGTTAGGAATTTATGAATATTTGTTTTTCATTAAATTCATCATAGAATTGATTCTTGTTGTTGAAATTGCGGTGAAGACCGCTTTAGTTGAAGTAGGAATAGGTCAGTATATCCTAGAGGGGGGTGAATAGGACTTTTCTAAAATTTTTATAAATTATTAAAGATCCTTATCACACTAATCCTATCACAAAGTATTGATTAGGGTTACTCAACCTTAACTCTACTGGCTTCCAAGCCTGATAGAGGGTCCAATCACAAACTATTTAAAAGACAAACAATGTATATATGAGATTGTGATGGATATGACTGTGTGTGCATAGGATGTGATCATATGTAAAGACATGTAAGGCAATCACATAAATAAAGGATAATATCAAACTCAAACACAGTCATTTTATAGTGGTTCGACGACTTGTCTACTCCACTCCCGGCTTCCACACTCAACCCTTGAGTGACCAGATTTCACTAAGGAGGTTTTCCATGGTTCACCTCAAACCTAAGGTTTTAAATCAGGTTCACCTTCAACCTTTACAGAGGTTTCTACTCGGTTCACCTCAAATCCTGGAGTTTTACTGGCGTACTCCTAACCAGATGTTTATGCCCACATAGGACAAGGGTCCACACAACGCACCTTGAGGTTTCTACTTGGTTGACCTCTAACCCTGGAGTTTTACTGGCGTACTCCTAACCAGATGTTTATGCTCTCCATAGAGCAAGGGTCCACACAATGCACCCAACACATACACTCCCGTCGGAGGCCTCCTTCGAGGACTTCAAATGGTGAGCAAAACTTAAAACCCAATCCTAAAAAGAAATGATCGCAAGTATCCTCTGGACTCTTAGTACTTACAGATAAGTTGATGAGTCCCTTTCAGCACAATGATGAAGACCTTCTACTTGTTGATGAAGAGTCTTCAGCTCCCTTGATCCGCAACATGAAGATGTATATATGCTAGGCTTAGGTTGGGTCAAGGTTATGATGGACTACCATTCTCTAAAGGTTTTCCTATAAGAAAGATAGAGAGGTTCCCATCATCTATGCATTCAAGGTATCCCAGCTTAATGATATGTCATTAAGGTAGTAGCTGAAGGATCCTTGAATGCGGAAGTTCATTCCCCAATCCACTCTATAAGATATTAATGATGAGGATGGATTGGAGGATGAACTTCCCAAGAGAAAGTGCTTAGGTAAATGATAGGAAGGTTAAAACACTCTAAAGCACTCTCTTCTTTTTCTCTCTATCAGCAATGAAGACAACTCTCTCTATTTATAGGCAAAAGGTTCCAACGGATATAAACGGTCATATTATGACAGAGTTCGATATCATCGATCAGTCATCGATATGATCGAGCATATACTGTTGATTGTATCGGCCGACCTCTCGATGTGTCACGCCCCAAACTCTGAAACCGGGCTCACAAAATTTTCGATCGCCGAATCTGGCGCTGACAGCCTCCGTAGTACCCCATTCTCGGCTCCCGGCACCCATATACCAGGTTCTGATCCTGGGATGCTAAAAGGAGGATTTCTACTATCCATTTAATTCGTAATGAGCATAACCATAAGCATAACCCACGAACAATAACCACAAGAACACCATCACAAAATTCACTATGATCAAAAACTTTGAGTACAAGGTGTATAAAGGGAAATACAAGATAGTGCTAATAACAAAACTCCAAAAGCTCGACTGCATGCTCCTACTGCTACTACGCTACGGCTGCGTCCTGACGTCACCTGCACGCATCTATCATGCATAAGCTTATAGAAAGCTTAGAGGGTGGTGTAAGTGTGTGCATAAGGTAAGTGTCGAGTATTCAATACAGTGCCTTAATTATATAATACCGGAAACACTGATAATCCATAAATCATACAATGTCGGAATAAGCAGAAATACTGACAAGAGCAGAAATTATCAGAGTAAACCGAAATACAGACAAGATCATAAATCATTAAATAACAGAGTAAGTTGAAATACGGACATGTCCATGAGTCAATCAATATCAGAATACGCAATATAGGACAACTATGCAAATGATGAGTCATAAATAATCAAATATCGGATGACAAGGATATAATGCAATATACGATTCAGAAGAGCTAACAAATATCATCACTCTCATCTAAGTCATAGGAATACAGAAACATAACAACCCAAAATCCCATATGCCGAGGATATAATGCAATATGCAATATGTGGTGCTAATGGAATGACCATGCTGGAGTGTGAAGTCGGGATGATAGTACGTAATATCGCAGGCTACGGGATCCACCATAAGGGACTTCTATCCAAACCAGTCCCATACCTAAATTTGGATAGTCGACTCAATGTGGTAAACTCCTGATCTCAGGTTAGTCGCGCGCCCCAACCGAAATCATGGCCATTGCGAAGGCACACGTGACAAATAGTTACGTACCACCAGCCTGAGTGAATAGTGAATGAATGAATGAATGAATGAGTATGCAACTCCTGCTCACTAAATCTACATATCAGTACAGTTCATCTCCGGGATCATCACCGGGGTTTATTACACTCTACACCAGCTTGTCGCCCCTATCCAAGCGCACAACTGGGTAAGTGGAAGAGACCTCACTATCCACCTGCCAATATCAGGCCCGGCTCGTCAATAGCAGACCCATTCCTCAAGCTGGTCAAACTCAACCTAGACATTACCCCCTCACTCAGGCGGGTAAGGTCACACTCCTTTCCAACCGACCATGACATAGTGGGAGACGCAGCCTCCTGGTATTCGGCTCTTGTGCACTCATATATCCACTCGGTCTCGACGTTGGAGTCATCTCCTGGCCAAGGAGGTTTAGGAATTTTTACCCAGGGACATCTATGGCGCCCGTATGCTAGAACCAAATATTTTCGATGTCCCTTCTGGCCATCCACGATATGTCTGTGGAGGCTACGACCCTGATGTCACTAGGGCGTATAACACACAATACAAGATGCATGAGTCACACAATCTAGTCATGCATCAATCCTGCGCAAGTCGTGCGCTCATGTGAGGTAACCTCCGCCTATCAGGGAGTCTCATATCAACATATTCAATGACATATGCAATGATCAACCACATCTCATAACAAACATGCAGATGATGCGTATGGGCATGTATCATGATGTTATGCTGTCACATACTCATAGTCATTATCAACAATCGCCCTCGACAATGTGGACATTTAACCAATATTACCCCAAAGAATGGCCCACATAGAGCCTAACATATAGTGGACCCATGGCCTCATACAAGGGCCAAATATACAACACAATGGGTCCCACTTAAGAGCTCAATACACACCATGATGGGTCTCTCACATGGGCCTCATATAAGGGTTACATATACATTATGACAGGCCTCACTATACAGGCTACAAATACATCACTATGGGCCTTATCAACTGGGCCGCAAATACATCACTATGGGACGTTCACATGGGCGTAATATATATTTCATAGGTGGGCCCTGCGCATGGGCCTCATTCACATCAAGTGGGCTGCATCAATGGGCCGCACTAATATATCAAGATGGGCCATAAAAATATCATATTGGCCCTAACCATGGGCTGGATACACATCACAACGGGCCTCATACAAGGTCTAATATACATCATCATAGGTCATAATTACATCACATTGGGCCTCACTCGTGGGCTGCTATACATCGCCATGGGCCTTGGCACAAGGGCCGTAAATGCATCTCATTGAGTTACTTCCATGGACCTTAAATACAAAATAGGCGGGCCCTGCACATGGGCCTAATATACGTAATAGGTGGGCTTTGTTCAAAATGAAGATGGGCCTAAACGGCCTGTAGACTACAATATGGGCCTATCAGTGGTCCGTAGGGAGAGTGACAATGCGGACTTTGAACCAACATCATCCTTACAATGTGGACATCTAACCATCATTGTTCCCAAGGCATTACTTGCTATAAATGTCATTATATGCCATGGAGGGATCACGCATTGCAATGGACCTAGTTGTACTCAATTGGGCCTTAAGTACATCAATTGGGCCGTATCATATGGGCCTTACATTCATCAAATGGATCACCTTAATGAGCCTCACCAATGGGCCTTAGGTCCTTTGCAATGGGTCATAACCCATGGGCCTTAGAATTCATTTTAAAAATGAGCCCAATCACACGAGCTTCATGGGCACCAAATGGGCCTAATCACATAGGCCTTATATATACCAAAGTGGGCCTCAACAATGGACTACAAATATCTTAGGATGGATCTCTCAAATGGGCCCATATATACCGGAGTGGACCTCAACAATGGGCCTATATACATGCAAAGATGAACTTAAATATATGGGCCCATATGCATCCAAGTGAGCCTCATGTGAGGCTTGCCATAATGTTTATTTTCACATCCAATCTGTTGAAAAGGTCACATGATTAGGGGGGCCCACCATAATATTTATTTTCCATCCATCTGTTCATAGGGTCAAGTGGACCATGGGCCCACTGAAAATGCTTATTTGCCATACAATCTATCCATAAGGTCACATGGACAGGGAGGGCCCACTGTAATATTTATTGTCATCCAAACCTGTTCATAACGTCACGTGGCCAGGGGCCCCCGTGATGGACGGCGTGGACACAATATATACATCTGGGTGGGGCCCACGACCACTCCACCGCTGGACGCTGGCACGTTTCCAGCAGCATGGGCCCACTATAATGTTTATTTGTCATTCAACCAATTCATGAGGCCACGGTTGGGGGCCCACCGCAGGGTGGTTCGCCAATCCAACCCACTCATCATGTGTGTCCCACCTAGCTGAGGGTCCAGACCAAGTTTCAGCCATGTCCAAATCTCAGGTAGGCCCTACCAAGTGCTTTCATATGTTTTAGGCATGCCTTCACATGATTTTAAATGGTATGGCCCACCTGAGTCCCGTATACGGCTGATTTTTGGGGACAGATCCTATTCAAAGGGGACTTCTCAAATGCACGGTGCTGATGGTAAAACGCATCACGGTGGGGCCCATAACCGGGACCCGTGGGGCAGCCCCAAACGGCCGTCCGCCTGGCATCTGCAGCAGCAGCGTCAGACACTGCTGCCTCTTTTCTTTTTTCTTTTTTCTTTTTTTTTTTTAAATATGGGGCCCATGAATAGATGATCCAATCCGTCTATTATGTGTGTCCCACGTGGTGGACCGTTCAGTCCAAGTTTAGGATGCATCCAAACTTCAGGTAGGCCCCACCAAGTGCTTTTATATGTTCAGGCATGTCTCCACACGATTTTAGATGGTATGGCCCACTTGAGAATCAGATTGGTCCCAAACTTTGGCTCAACGCCTAAAATAGTCTGAGGAAGGTGGTGGACGACTTAGATCAAGCACATACATCAACGTGGGGCTTGCATCAGTGGCCCACCATTTACTTTTCCTTATTCTTTCTTTTGTCAGTTTTTTAGTACCCTCTATGTCAGTACACACACTCCATGCACACCACACTCGTCCAGCGTCCCTGGACGCTGGACGGCCTGGATAAACACTACATCATGGTGGGTCCCACATGCACGTGGTCCACGTTCACCAAGGTGGGTCCCACATGATCATGGCCCACCTTGCATGTACACACACACACACACACACACACACACACACACACACACACATATATATATATATATATAAATATCATTTATCTAAGATGTAGTGGGCCACATCATTTGATGGATGGAGTAGATTTATCATGAATCGGTGGGGCCCACTTCATTTTAGGGGAAGGATAAGGAGAGAAAAGAGAGAGAGAGAGAAAGAGAGAATAAGAGACGGTGATGGTGGGGCCCCGCCACTATGAACCCCGCATAATGCAAATCATACATAAAAAATGGGTCCCACCAACAAGTGGTTCCTAAAAAGAATTCAACGGTGGATCACCCACCTCTTGGCTTCCTTCTTTCTCCCCTAGCCTCCTTATCTCCTTGCCTTTGCTTTGGACGGTGGATGATGGACCTTTGATGGTGAGGATGAGAGATGAGAGAGTGGGCCACACTTGTGATTTGGGAGAGAGTTGGGAGGCTTGGACGTATGAAAATTTTTTTGCTTGGGAGATTTTGAGAAATGAGAGAGAATAATAAAAGATATAGTTGGAGTAATAGGTATAATTAATGAAGTATGGGTTGGTATGAAAATTGGGTAAAAGAGGGATGGTTATAGTTGAAATTTTTGTAAAGTGAGATGGTGACGTGGAAAGAGAGTTGACTTGAGGGAAAAAGGAGGGATGGGGCTTGTACTCGAGGTATGGTTGTACTTTAACATTGATTGATGGGACATTTCATAGAGATTCTCTCGTAATTTGTAACGCGCGGTGTTTCTTCGGAACGGACGCAAACCGTCATCTTCCAGCCTGGGTATCGGTTCGGTGCGCGAGTCGCGGCGTTAGAACCGCGGCGACGGCGCGGTCGCTAAGGTATAGGTTTCAATTTTTTTAGCCATCTTTGGCATATAGGTCTCAGCTTAGGATCACGCGCAAACATCAGAAAGTGGTCGAGGATTGCTGAATTCAACTGGAAGGATCGCGGGAGTTGACAGAACAGTACAAACTAGGATACGGGTCTTACACAATGATAAGAACTCAATTATCATTTCACTTTTGGAAACCTTCTGCCAACTGGTCGATGGGATCGAGACATACATCGATGATATCGAATTTTGAACTCCAATTCCATCGAGTGATGGTTCGATTCTATCGATAGTTGAAAAATAAGAGAGAAGTCTTGAAGAATTTCAGGATCACAGATATGATCGAGGAACCAGTCGATGTCATCGGAATTTGTACATCAATCATATCGGCGATCATTCGATGGGATCGAAAATTGTATAGATTTTACATGTACGCTTGCTGGACGAATTATGTCCTGACTCGATCCAATCGACATGGTCTCAATATGATCGATATATGAATATCAATTTATCGACAGGCACCCCAATCAACATTAAAAGCAACCTGAAATTCATGCTGGAGAGAATATGCGCCCCACAGTCGATATGATCGACTGACTCCTGATATGATCGATATTTGAGTTCAGATTGAATCGGACAGTCATCGATATATCGAAGTAGTCGATAGTTTTCTTTAGAAAAATAGGGGCGCCGGAAAGCAGTCTGTTGATACGATCGATCCACTTCAGATATGATTGATTTTCAAATATCGATGATATCGACTCGAAGGTCGATATATCGATAAATTGTCCAGAAGATTGTTTGATTGCTGGACGCTTTTTGTCCTCACTCGATTATATCGATTGATATGTCGAGGACATCGACAGAGCTGGTCGATCATATCGAAAGGGGAATCGATATAATCGACAGTGTAAGAAAATCTTAGAAAATCTTCCTTTGGATAAAAAGTTTTCTTACACATAAACCCTAAGATGTTCTAGTTCTTTTTAAGGGTTTAATTACCTGGTGTTTTGGGACATGGGATGTGAGGCTATGATTTACCTTTTGGTGAGCTTACACACATCCAGATGAGGCAGACGCTTGACATGATCTTCTTGTTAGGTGCTTTCATCCGACTGTCTCAACATACAACGTAATTGACAAACCAGGGCACATAATAGGTGCACTTTCAATCTCCCCCTTTGTCAATTACATGATAAAATTCTCAAAACACCCTGGGAACATATCTAGACAGATATATCCTAAATTATGTGTACATGTATTAACACAATTTTATAAATTCTAAACACCCATGTACACAACAAACAAAATTCTCCCCCATAATTCAAAAACTCCCCCTTTCTTATTGCGGCTGCTCCCCCTAACACCTGCAACAAAGATATACAATTTTCGCTTGGGGTGTTTTGAATTGTTCTCCCCCTTTTTGTCAGTCATTGGCAAAGGTATAAGACGTGATATTGACTGAAGATGGAAGAATATGGGAGAACCACAGATATATAGATGCATATGAATGAGAACAGTATAAAGCATTCATCAATGAGCATACAGTATGAAGTTAATAGATAAGCATTCAGATCATAACCTTAAGACTGCAATAAACCAGGGAGAAAATCAAATGGCAGAAGTAAACAAACTAGATTAAGCCAAATGTAAGCTGCCCAAGATTGACAGAAATATTCAATGCTGCCCCAGACGACAGCAAAATAAACCAACAATAAAAAGTATTTTAGCCCAACCGTGGGCAAAAACATCCAAACATAAACCAGAAAGAAAGAAAAAGAAGCTAGTCATGCACCATTGAAAGCGTAGAACATCCAAAAAAAAGGATACTGATGTTCATACGCAGAAATAAGAGAAAGGGTGCATGAAGACTTGTATAAAACTGGCATCAGGGAGCAGAGTGAGATGGCATCGTGTCGTCGCATTTGCACGTTAGTAAATCCACCAGCTGTTGGACCGTGCTCTGGATTCCTTGAATTATTCGTTCTAAAATAGTGAGGCACTCCTTCATTGAGTGCACGTCCTTCTGTATGGCCCCAATCCTATCCAGTTTCAACCTTTTTCTATACCCGACAGTTGATGTGGATGGCGCAACATCTGGTCCAAGGGGTGCATCATCAGCCACTACATCTCCGTCCATGGGATCTCCACCTTCTCCACCTTCCGCTTCAACATGAATTTCTTCCTTAGTTTTCTCCTTGTATTCATGAAACCTCAGATCCATTTTCCTAAGATTTTTCTTGTTGAAAACTTTGAGGGGAAAAACCGGATCAGTTATAGAAGGAAAGCCAATGCTCTGACAAATTCTGCTAATGATCCAGGGATATAACAGATGCAAATCTCTGGACGTGTGTATTGCATTGACAAACTGATTTATAATTAAGGTTAGAAGGCAGATATTCATCCCGGTCGCGACGGAGTAGATTATCATCACCATAAGGCTTGTTAGATCCGATTTGTTACTGCTCCTCGGATACAGATTGGTGGTGAAAATTCCATGCATGACTCTGAACCGGGGCTTCATGTACCTAGCTTTCAGGACATTCCCTTGATGCCATGGGATATCTCGATTATTGCATAGGTATTTGGTTATCTTGGAGCGCACATCTGGAAAGTCAAGATCCCAATTTGGAAGGCCCGGAACCATTTGAAGATTGAGAATCTGTGCTATGGTGGCAGGAGTGATGAATACATCATCACCATCCATGGAAACCATGAAGGAAGGAGGATCAGCCACCGGAGAATGACATGCAGCAAAGAAGTTGCGTGTTCTTTCCAGTTGGCATGGTCCACCAAAATCCAGGATGTGCAGCCAACCAATTGCAGCAAACAGAGGTTCTAAGTTGTAGGACGTTAAAAAATCTCTGTCTACTTTTCTCTCAAAAATTAACTTCTGATTGACATATTTTGGTGGCCGTTGGACAGTAGAAGGAGGAGGCACAGGTTGAGATGGTTCAGGAATTTTGATTTGGGACCCACCGCGTCGTGATCTTTACCGTGTGGGGGTCCCTCTGTCCGGGATCCTTGCTCTCTCCCTTGAGGCAAGGACCTTTTGTCGAGTACCTCTTGATGATTCACCTGGACCGGATGCCACGTTTTTATCCTTTCCCATGTGGAAGAAAAGGCTATTTGAAATATTAGAAAAATGATAAAAACAGATCCCGACAAACCAAGAGAAAGAGATTCTGATGATGGAAGAATATTACCTGGTTTGGAGTGAGATTTGGTTGGTCCTACCTGGCTTAGGATGATTGGTCGAGAGGATCGGATAGGGAAGACAATCGAATCGCCCTTTGAGAAATCCTTTTTTTTTTCTCGTTTCACTCGCTTTTATCGGGCGCCATTTGTCGATCATATCGACCAACCTATCGATTATATCGAGAAGTTGTCGATCGATTCTATCGAGACTACCCTTGATGTTATCCAAGGACACGACTTTTCACATTCTGAACAGCTGTTGATTGTATCGATCCTCAATCGATGAAATCGAAGAAGACCGTTACTTCCTTTGAAAGTATGTGATATTCAGAATTTTTCCTGATTTTGACATGCTATTGTATAATTTCTAACTTAACCAGTTTATAAAAAATCCTATACAAATATAAGCATGATACTGTTTATATATAAAAATTAAAGGTCTCCAACCTTAGATGTAACATTGAGGATTAGGCAAAGATGCATCATTCCACAAATTATCCAGATTTTGATGCAAAATCTGAACGTATTTTTATATGCTTAGGAATTCAGGATATAGAGTTCAGTTTTTCCTTCACTCTCCACCTTAAGACAGAAGTTTTTGTTGTGGTGACTTTTGTTATCTTACCAACTTGATCTAGTGGTTTCTTCCTTCTGTCTTCCATTTTAGGTGATAAAAAGATATTTTGCATTACTCTGGTCCGATTAAGTTTATCAGTGTCATTTTGACCAGAGTTACAAGAAGTTATTTTTAAGCATTCAAACTTGTAATGTCCCATATCACCACACAAATGACAAACTGGAGACGTTCTTGTATTGCTACCTGAAGCAACAGATTTTTCATTTTTCATTTTGATTTTCTTATACCCTAGGCCACTCTTATCTTTTCCAGGCCTTCCTATCCCTAACATTCTTTCAAGTTTTTTACCACTCTGAGAAAACTTATAGTTTATCTCGACAAATTTTCTGGATTTTTCTAAATCAATGCAAAGTGAGTGGTTCTCATTTTTGAGTTTTGCATTATCATCTCTTAGTAGTTCAGCTTTGTTCATGAGTTCTGATAATTCTTCCTTTAGGGATAGGTTTTCTTTTTCCAATTGATCATTATCTGTAAGATAGTGTTGCAAATCATTAGACAAATGTATGTTTATTTCTAAGGTTCTGTCCAAGTCTTTCTGCAACAATTTCTTTTTGTTTTCAGTCATGCCGATTTTCTTAAGGATGTGGATGCTATGATTGTATAGTTGATTATAAGCATCCTGCAATTCATTCTGCTCTTTATCTTCTTCTTCTTCAGTTTCCTCATTGTCAGATAAAAATGATTCAGTGGCTAGTTGTTCTTCTTTTCTTTCAGATTCCATGGAAATAATTGAAGTGGTGGAGACCATAAGAATTTTCAAAGGTTTCTGATCTTCATCACTTCCTGAGTCATTATTTTCTAAATTTGACTCCTCCATATCATCCCATGTGGCGGCCATTTCCTTACCCTTGATTTTTCTGTTTGAGCATTCAGTAGATAGGTGACCATATTCATGACAGGCATAGCATTGTGGCTCTTTGTTCTGTTTATCAAATTTGCCTGCAGAAGGTTTGTAGTTCACCTTTCTACCGCTAGAAGGATGGCCGCGATTCTTCTGAAAGAATCTTCTGAATCTTTGTGCTAGCAAGGCCACTTCCTCATCTTCATCTTCTTTTTCGCTCTCACTGTCCTCATGTTTTGATTTCTTAGAAGTTTTTAGGACAGTGTTTTTGGATTTTTCGAGTTGTGTGAAGTGTAGTTCAAAGGTTTGTAGGGAACCTACCAGTTCTTCTACTTTCATCTCATCAATATTCCTACACTCCTCAATTGTTGTTACCTTGGGATTGAAGCGTTCTGGTAAGGATCTTAAGATTTTTCTACATATTTTAGGTGCCGGAACCTTCTCTCCCAATCCACCCATGGAGTTACAAATGATGTTTAATTTTGTGAAAAACTCCATAAATGTCTCATGCTCTTCCATCCTGAGATTTTCAAACTGTGAAGTTAAGACTTGTAGTTTAGATCTCTTCACAGTGCTTGTGCCTTCATGGGTTGTTTCCAATAAGTCCCATGCTTCTTTAGACGTCTCACACATACTTATCTGATTGAAAATGTCTTGGGACACGACACAGTAGATGGCGTTCATTGTTTTTGCTTCAGCATTTCGCTGTTCTTTGTCAAACGTCGTCCACTTCTCATTCGGTTTGGGTTTAGCGATTGTGGTTTCATTTTTAAGTACAATTTGTTTCGATGGTACCACATATCCTTTTTCAACTACATCCCAAACTTCATGATCTAAAGATCTCAGGAAGTAGTGCATTCTAGCCTTCCAGTAAGCATAGTTTGATCCATCAAATACTGGAGGTCTAGTGACAGATGAGCCCTCTCCTTTGTCCATATTTCTACTTCAGTCAAGATCACTCTCTAGGCGGTGAAGCCCTTAAAGAGAGACCCGCTCTAATACCAATTGAAATTGCGGTGATGACCGCTTTAGTTAAAGTAGGAATAGGTCAATATATCCTAGAGGGGGGTGAATAGGACTTTTTTAAATTTTTTATAAATTATTAAAGATCCTTATCGCACTAATCCTATCACAGAGTATTGATTAGGATTACTCAACCTTAACTCTACTGGCTTCCAAGCCTGATAGAGGGTCCAATCACAAACTATTTAAAAGACAAACAATGTATAGATGAGATTGTGATGGATATGACTCTGTGTGCATAGGATGTGATCATATATAAAGACATGCAAGGTAATCACATAAATGAAGGATAATATCAAACTCAAACACAGTCATTTTATAGTGGTTCGACGACTTGTCTACTCTACTCCCGGCTTCCACACTCAATCCTTGAGTGACCGGATTTCATTAAGGAGGTTTCCCATGGTTCACATCAAACCTAAGGTTTTAAATCAGGTTCAGTTTTAACCTTTACAGAGGTTTCTACTCGGTTCACCTCAAACCATGGAGTTTTACTGGCGTACTGCTAACCAGATGTTTATGCCCACATAGGACAAGGGTCCACACAACGCACCCTGAGGTTTCTACTTGGTTGACCTCTAACCCTAGAGTTTTGCTGTCGTACTCCTAACCAGATGTTTATGCTCTCCACAGAGCAAGGGTCCACACAACGCACCCCACACGTACACTCCCGTCGGAGGCCTCCTTCGAGGACTTCAAATGGTGAGCAACACTTAAAACCCAATCCTAAAAACGAATGATCGCAAGTATCCTCTGGACTCTTAGTACTTACAGATAAGTTGATGAGTCCCTTTTAGCACAATGATGAAGACCTTCTACTTGTTGATGAAGAGTCTTCAGCTCCATTGATCCGCAACATGAAGATGTATATATGCTAGGCTTAGGTTGGGTCAAGGTTATGATGGACTACCACTCTCTAAAGGTTTTCCTATAAGGAAGATAGAGAGGTTCTCATCATCTATGCATTCAAGGCATCCCAGCTTAATGATATGTCATTAAGGTAGTAGCTGAAGGATCCTTGAATGCGGAAGTTCATTCCCCAATCCACTCTATAAGATATCAATGATGAGGGTGGATTGGAGGATGAACTTCCCGAGAGAAAGGGCTTAGGTAAATGATAGGAAGGTTAAAACACTATAAAGCACTCTCTTCTTTTTCTCTCTATCAGCAATGAAGACAACTCTCTCTATTTATAGGCAAAAGGTTCCAACAGATATAAAGGGTCATATTTATGACAGAGTTCGATATCATCGATCAGTCGTCGATATGATCGAGCGTATACTCTCGATTGTATCGGCCGACCTCTCGATGATAAGAACTCAATTGTCATTTCGCTTTTGGAAACCTTCTGCCAACTGGTCGATGAGATCGAGACACACATCGATGATATCGGATTTTGAACTCCGATTCCATCGAGTGATGGTTCGATTCTATCGATAGTTAAAAAATAAGAGAGAAGTCTTGAAGAATTTCAGGATCATAGATATGATCGGGGAACCAGTCGATGTCATCGGAATTTGTACATCGATCATATCGGCGATCATTCGATGGGATCGAAAATCGTATAGATTTTACATGTAAGCTTGTTGGATGAATTATGTCCTGACTCGATCCAATCGACATGGTCTCGATATGATCGATATATGAATATCGATTTGTCGACAGGCACCCCGATCAACATTAAAAGCAACCTGAAATTCATGCTGGAGAGAACATGCGTCCCACAGTCGATATGATCAACTGACTCCCGATATGATCGATATTTGAGTTCAGATTGAATCGGACAGTCATCGATATATCGAAGCAGTTGATAGTTTTCTTTAGAAAAATAGGGGCGCCGAAAAACAGTCTGTCGATACGATCGATCCACTTCAGATATTATCGATGTTCGAATATCGATGATATCGACTCGAAGGTCGATATATCGATAAATTGTCCAGAAGATTGTTTGATTGCTGGATGCTTTTTGTCCTCACTCGATTGTATCGATTGATATGTCGAGGACATCGACAGAGCTGGTCGATCATATCGAAAGGGGAATCGGTATAATCGACAGTGTAAGAAAATCTTAGAAAATCTTCCTTTGGATAAAAAGTTTTCTTACCCTAAGATGTTCTGGTTCTTTTAAGGGTTTAATCACCTGGTGTTTTGGGACATGGGATGTGAGGCTATGATTTACCTTTTGGTGAGCTTCAACACATCCAGATGAGGTAGACGCTTGATATGATCTTCTTGTTAGGTGCTGTCGTCTGACTGTCTCAACATACAACGTAATTGACAAACCAAGGCACGTAATAGGTGCACTTTCAGTTGTAACTTAAGGCTAATAGCACCCACTGAGTTGATCACTCACTCCCACTTTAGGATGGTGTTTTAAAACACCAACCAGACATTCCATTAGATGCAGGTGATGCATATCCTGACGAGCTGAATGGAGCATGCACATACGAGGAGGAGGAGCTCTCTTATTTTCAGCTTATGGGTGGGTCACCGTAGATCGAGTGGGCTGACTGTGGGCTGATGTATAGGGAGACTAGAGCACTTTTCTTTTTGACATATTCTTTTGGACACATCATATATGTATTTTGTTAGGCGATGCCTTGTGTGACCCGTTGATATCTTTTGTAACCCATATACCCTAGCCACTCTCATTTTAATAGATTAGTGTTGGATGCGGCTTATGCTCCATTCAATTCCATTTATGCTCTTTAAAATTGAATTATATGCAAAAATCATTACAATGAAGATATAAGTGACACCCAAGAAATTGGAAGTCGAGTACTGGTCGACCCCCAAATTTCAGGGCGTTACAAGTTGGTATTAGAGCAATAGTTTGGAATAAATTGGGCCATAGTTCATGAACTCACTAATGCTTCCGCTGACTTAGGAAGGGATGTAATAGTGATACTGGGATGTAAGACTCATCTCAAGTATTGAATCAACAAATCTTAAATGGGACATCTAAATTCCGCAAGGTCCAAATTAAGGAAAGGGGGAGTGAGACGATATGAAGGATTAGATTTGGGAGTCTTACAACGGCCCACTCATTTTTGGAACGAGCTCGGGAATATGGCAACAGGACATAATTCAACCAAATTAAGTGCTAAATAACCATAACGCTCATACCTTTGTAGTTGGTGTCTAAATCGCTTAATTCGGACTCTAATACGTTCGCCGCCAGTTCGAAGGCACAGATACTTCACATCTCCTGTCGAGGTGACGTTTGGCCTACCTATGCTACTGGATCTACAGATCCAATTCAACAAACTAGGAAATGAGAGAGAGAGGAAATGGAGGGGCTTCAGACGACCGAGATCGTTGCCCACCGGGTTGAACTGGACACTTCGATCCACTTCGGGGGGGAGTTACTTACGTTACGAAGGTCGAGGACCACGCGACACATACCTGGGAGGTTTGCCCGTGCCTGGAGAACAAATAGACGGCATGGCCCTCGTCGGTTGGCGTGGCCCTCGCCTAGGAAACAGTGGGTTAGCGTGGCCCCCCGCCCGGTCGGCGTGACCCCAGCCCGGGACATCGTGGTCCTCGCCCGGGACAGCTGTGCTGGTCGGCGTGGCCCCCGCCCAGCGAGGCAGAGAGCCCCGGGGGCCCCGCTCGGTCGGCGTGGCCCCTGCCCAACGTTTCAGAGAACCATAGGGCCCCCACCCAGCCGGTATAGTCCCCGCGCGGGCCGCCAATGGGTGGCCCCCTTTCTTTGTAATCCAAACTCGTGTGGGGACCACTCCTCTTGCTACTTAGGACTATTTAGAGCCCACTAACCCCATTTTCACTACTCTCACTACACTCCATCCCTTCTAAACCCTTAGAATAGCCTTCCCTCCCCCATACTCAAACCCAAAATCCTAAACCCACCTCCTTCTTCACATTACCCTTCTCTCTAACCCATCTCACTCAACATTTTCTCAAAACCCATCTCCAAAACCCTTCTTAACAACTCATTTTCTAATCCTTTCTCAAATCCCATTTCCTCAAACCCATTCTTAAATCCCTCCCCTCCAACAAACCTATCTTTTCCTCCTCATATCCAAACCAAAAACCCATTTCCCAAGTTCATCCTTAAATCCCATCTCTAAAACCCATTCCCAAAACCATTCCTAGAGTACTCCCCACCAACAATCCCCCTTTAGCCAAGAGAGATGTCATTCCTTGCAACCATTGTCTCCTTTTTATCCATCCGGGTGGTCCTTCCACTCATGGGAAAGAAAAGATCGGCCCCCAATGAGGCGGGGCCGAGCCGATCCGAGAAAGGTGTAGTAAGAAGAAGGCCGATCCACTCGAAGGACCAAGCCAAGAGTGGCACAACAAGCGTGAAGCCAATCCAAAGGGGAGAGTAAATTCGGAAGCCCGATCTAAGAGAAGAAACGACGCCGAAAGGGAACTCGCATTACAAGCCTCCCAACCACCCATTGAAGATTTGAGAAATTTCCATAAGAGCAAGGTCTCCTTTGAAGCCTCCGTGGAGGAGCATTTATTTGGTAATCACACTATACTCAATCGACTTATGGAAAATGGATGGGGTCCCATATTCTATGGAGGTTCCTAGGCTGATGAGGGACAAGCTAGGGCATTATGTACTCAAATTAAAAACCTTAAATTGATGCCCTTGGGCATTGATGTCATAATGGGCAGCTGTAAGACCCGTATCCTAGACCGTACCGTTCCGTTGACTTCTGCGATCCTTTCGGTTGAATTCCGACAATCTTTGACCTGTATTCGACAATTACACTTGAACCTAAGCCGAGTCTCACATATCAGAGTCGACTCGACCCGAAACCTATACCTTAGCGACCGCGCCGTCACTGCTGTTCTAACGCCGCGACTAGCGCACCAAACCAATACCCAGGCTGGAAGATGACGGTCTGCGTCCGCTCCGAAGAAACACCGCGCATTGCAAACTACGAGGGAATCTCTACGAGATGTCCCATCAATCAATGTCAAGTCCAAGCCTTACCCAAGTACATGCAACCCATCCCTCCCTTTTCTTAAAAATCAACTCTCTCTCCTCTCACCATCCCTCCTTTACCAAATGTCAACTACAACCATTCCCTCTTTTATAAATTTTCTACCACACCCATGCCTCCCACATCACCCTTTCTTACAACCACCCCATCCCTTATGCCATTACTTCCTTCCCTCTCTCGCATTTCATCTCTCTACTCCCAAGCAACACTCCATCACACGTTCAAACCTCCCCAACTCTCTCCCAAATCTCAAGTGTGGCCCACCCTCTCATCTCTCATCCACACCATCAAAGGTCCATCATCCACCATCTAAGGCGAAGGCAAGGAGCATTGGAGGCCAAGGGAGCAAGGAGGAGGCTTAGAGGTGGGCGATCCACCGTTAATTTATTTATTTATTTCCTCTTGGTCCACTTGTTGGTGGGATCCAATTTAATGTATGTGATTTAATTAAGAGGGGCCCATAGTGGCGGGGTCCCTCTACCTCACCGTATCTCTCTTTTTCTCTCTCTCTCTCTCCTCTCCCTAGAATGAAGTGGGCCATGTTAAATCCACTCCATTCACCAATGGTGTGGTTCACCACATTTTAGGTGATATGATATATGTATATATACATATACATTGATATATGTATATATATACATATATTATATATATATATATATATATATATATATATATATATATATATATATATATATATATATATGTGTGTATGGTGGGCCACGTACATGTGGGACCCACCATGATGATGTGTTCATCCGTGCCGTCCAGCGTCCAGGGACGCTGGATGAAAGGCATGGAAGTGAAGTACATGGGGTGTGTGTACCGTCAGGGGTGTGTACTTACAAGCTATAAAAAAAGGGAAAGAGGAAGGGAAATGGTGGGCCACTTATGCAGGCCCCAACTTGATGTATGTATTCAATCCAAGCCTTCCACCATATTCCTCTGATTATTTTAGGCGTTGAGCCAAAATTTAGGACCAATTTGATTCTCAGGTGGGCCATACCATCTAAAATCATGTGGAGACATGCCTGATCATATAAAAGCACTTGGTGGGGCCTACCTGAAACTTGGATGCATCTTAAATTTTTGCTGAACGGTCCAACATGTGGGGCACACACAATAGAAGGATTGAATCATTTTTGTGGGCCCCATATTTTTAAAAAAAAAGGGGAAAGAAGCAGCTACTGCTGCTGTGCTAAGGACGCCCAGCGTCCAGCGCTGGGCGGGCGCGGGCGGACGAGTTAGCTGGGGCTCACGGCCCCAGCAGTGGACCTCACGTGATGTGCTTCGAACATCCATCCCATTCATCTGGAAGCCCCTTAGGGAAGTGGGGTCCCTGCCAAAAATCAGCCGTATACGAATCTCAGGTGAGCCATACCGTCTAAAATCATGTGAAGACATGCCTAAAATATATAAAAACACTTGGTGGGGCCTACCTGAGTTTCGGATGTGGCTGAAACTTGGTCTGGACCCTCAGCCAGATGGGACACACATAATGGATGGACTGGATTTATGAACCACATCACGGTGGACCCTGGTCCACATGATCTCATGAATAGATTGGATGACAATAAACATTACAGTGGGCCCACGCTACCACTGAGGCCTGCTAGTGCCCAGCGGGCAGTCTGGTGTGGCCGTGGGCCCCACCCAGAAGTATGTATTGTGTCCACGCCGTCCATCACGTGGGCCCCTGGCTACGTGACGTTATAAACAGGTTTGGATGACAATCTACATTACGGTGGGCCCTGGGTCTATATGACCTTATCAACAGGTTTGAATGGAAAGTAAGCATTTTGGTGGGCCCCTTGCCACATGGCCTTATCAATAGGTTGGATGTAAAATAAACATTGTAGTGGAGCCCTTGCTCACGTGGCCTTACCAACAGGTTGGGTGGCTAATAAGCATTTTAGTGGGCCCAGGACTGGATGGAAAATAAATGTTATAGTGGGCCCACATGGGAGTCTACCATGATGCATGAGTTCCATCCAAACCGTCCAACCATTTTAAGATTATTTTAGGGCCATTGTTGAGGCCCATCTTAATGTATTTGTGGCCCACCCACTAAGGCCCACTTTGTTATATGTAAGGCCTATGTGATTAGGCCCATTTGATGCACATAAAGCTCATGTGATTGGACTCATTATTTTTAATGCATTCTAAGGCCCATGGGTTATGACCCATTGTAAAGTACCTAAGGCCCATTCGTGAGGCTCATTGAGGTGATCCGATTGATGAATGTAAGGCCCATATGATACGGCCCAATTGATGTACTTAAGGCCCAATTGGGTGTAACTAGGTCCATTGCAATACGTGATCCCTCCATGGCATATAATGATGTTTATAGCAAGTAAATGCCTTGGGAACAATGATGGTTAGATGCCCACATTATAAGGATGACGTCGGTTAAATGTCCGCATTGTCACTCTCCTTGAGGCCCACTAATAGGCCCATACTTGTAGTAAGTAGGCCGTCTAGGCCCATCTCCGTTATACACAGAGCCCATCTCTATATACACGTTTAGTATAGATCCATGGTTCATTATCATATGCATCATATGTATGACTGATATGAGAAGTGACTGATCATAGCATATCGGGCGAACTGTTTATGGGCTCCCTGATGAGAGGAGTTACCCTGCATGAGCGCATGTTACACGCAGGATTGTTACATGACTGGTAGTGTGACTCATACACTTGCATTGTGTGATTGTAGTTACTGTATGCCCTAGTGACATCAGGGCAATAGCCTCCACAGATACATCGTGGACGGCTGGATTGGATACCGAAAATGTTTGGTTCTAGCATATGGGCGCCATAGATGTCCCTGGGTGAAAATTCCTAAACCTGATGGTACCAGAGGATGACTCCAATGTTGAGACCGAGTGGATATATAAGCGCACGATGGCCGAATACTGGGAGGCCGCGTCTCCCACTGTGTCGTGGTCGGTTGGAAAGGGTTATGGCCTTACTTGCCCGAGGGTAGGGGGCAATACTAGGCTGAGTTTGACCAGCTCGTGAATAGGTCTGCTATCGTCATGCCAGATAGGCATTGACAGACTATTGGCCAGGCAGATAGTGAGGTTTCTTATGCTCGCTTGAACTGTGTGGCTTGGAAAGTGGCAATGCCATTTGGAGTGTACTAGACCCCAGTGATTATCCAAGATGAGAAATGTACTGATATATGATGAGGATTGACATGCTTGACTTGCATTTTGCACCGCATAGCCTTGGTATGGCTGATTGTATTCATGTGTTCATTAGCATGATTTCGCATTACTCTGACATTGCATTCTGAACACGCTCTTATTGCGCACACACTTACACCACCCTCTAAGCTTTCTATAAGCTTATGCACGATTGATGCGTGCAGGTGACGTCAGGACGCAGCCGTAGTATAGTAGCAGTTGGAGCGTGCAGTCGAGCTTCTGGAGTTTTTGTTATTGTCACTATTTTGTATTTCTCGTTCCTACGCATTGTACTTAAAGTTTTTGTTCATAGTGAATTTTGTGGTGGTGTTCTTGTGGTTATTGTTCGTGGGTTATGCTTATGTTATGCTCATTACGAATTAAATGGATATTAGAAATCCTCCTTGTAGCATCCCAGGATCGAAACTTGGTATATGGGTGCCGGGAGCCGAGAATGGGGTACTACGGAGGCTGTCGGCGTCGGATTCGGCGATCGAAAATTTTATGAGCCCGATTTTTGAGTTTGGGGCGTGACAGCAGCCAGACCATCCACTTCGGGGTGGAGGAATTTTCTGATGTACTTGGAGTGCCACTAGGGGAGGGACTGATTTACGAGGGGAATTTGAATATGAGTCGAGGTCAACGATGAACGGTCCCACTTTTTGTGTGGACGGGCTACTCGATGGAGGCGAGATGTTGGCCTAAACGTTCTAGCCTTGACCCCAGAGTAACAATTACTTCACTGCATTTGTACTTATAATGTGTACCCATGGTTGAAAAACCGCACCAAGTGCTCCCGTTATATGGTAGAATTTTATATCAAGTGGGACAGGAAGAAAATGTGTGCATCCCTAGCATAGTACTTCACCAGATTGTGAGGACCACAAGGGTGACTCGGAGGAACGTATGCCTTCCATTTGGTTGTCTAGTCTGTCAATTGGCTCGCTAATATTGAATAAATGGATCAGCCGGGAACCCTGTACCAACGCAACTATTGGGTGATGACATGTTAAATAATATGGGGATAGGCCCCAAACAGCAATAGGCCTACATTAAGGAATTTGGGGATGCTGGCGAAGAAGAAGAGGAAGGGGATGGAAGTGATGAAGATGAGGATGAAACTGAAGGGGCCGAAGAAGCCGAAGAAGCTGAAGAAGTCGATGAAGGGTTGCTTACCGTTCCAGACATACGCAATCGCTTGGATACACTCGACGCTAAGATAGTTAGGATCGAGGAGAACTAAGCAAGGCACCAAGAAAAAAAGGAGAAATGGAACAAGAAGATATATCAGGCCATAAAGACCTTGATTTGCTGCAACAATGGGGAGGAAGCACCCCCATCCTCGTCCAACCCAGAAGAATAGTAGTTTGACTTTAGTGATAATTAGTAGTTTAATTTGAGTTAGTTAGAATTACCTCCATGTATTGAAGGATAGTTGGAACCTTTTGCTTTGATTAGGCTATATTTTCTTTATATTTGAAGTATTTAGTGACACATGTAATCCATGTTGTAGGATATAACTTGCCATACCAATGGAATTTTGAATTTAATATGAATGTATGGATTACCTTGAAATTTTCTTGTTGCCTTGTGAATGGTTTGTATGTATAGTTACTTATACTTATGGAAGGAATGTATAGGTCTTGTATATTTGTGTACGACCTTTGCATGAATGATGTTCCAGTGTTTAACTCTCTAAGGAACATCTTTCCAGGATATGCATTCTTGAGGTGAGGCTCGTTTTGTTTGCCTACCTCATGGCGTCCTGGTCGAGAGGGATCACTTAACTCCCGATGATCAACAAGGCCACCAAGGGGTAATCGGTTCCCACAACACGGGTAGTACTACTCAAGAAGTAGCCTTGGAAGTGCCGCTAACACAAGCCATGACATCCGCACCTCTGACAACCTCGGCTATGGACCAAATGGGTTAGATGTTGCTTCTTATGTAACAACAACAACAAATGTTAGCCACCATGATGGGAACCATGGTCCAAAACATGGGTGTGCGACCATCAAAACAGCCAACCATGGCCATTGCCATGGCCACCACGAGCAATCTATTTAAGCGGTTCTAGAGATTCAGGCTGCTTACCTTCGTTGGCACTCACCACCCAGAGGAGGCTGAATATTGGCTCAACCGAGTCACCAAGGTACTTCGACCTCTCCATTGCTCTGAAGTGAAGAGTGTCAAACTCATCTTCTACTACTTCGAGAAGGAGGGTGATTTTGGTGGGAGAGTGTTCTTAGAACCATTTCATTCAACCACATATGGACGTGAGAAGCATTTAAGACCCACTTTAATCAGAAATACCTCCCCTAGACGTACCGACATGAGAGGGAGAATGAATTCCTACGCCTCCAACAAGGAGGGATGTTCGTGGCACAATATGAAAACTATTTTACTGAATTATCGCGCTACACTTCCCGATTAGTTGCAGATGAAGCAACCAAAATGCGGTGATTTACTGAGGGCTTGAGGAGCGGCATTCGATCGAAGATGTGTTGTGTAAATATCAGAACGTATAACGAACTAGTAGAGATGTCACACGGGCAGAACAAGATGAGGAGCGAGTCTCATAGACTCATTCATAGCTAGGCCTACGAAGTAGGATGAAAGGACAGTACTCATCCTTTGTCAGGAAAAGGCTGCGCCTGAATTCTCCTCCTAGGCTTGCAGTCACTCTGTCCCCTTCTACACGACTTGACCAAATATGCGACTACTGTAAGAGGGCAGGCCACTCCAACTTGTACTGTTTCATAAGAATGAGGGACCTCATCTTCACGCCCCCTCGGCATGTTAACAGGCCCCCTGTAGCAGGCCTTACAGATTTCGCCTCTACGAATGATTGAGACTAGCTAGCAGTTCTGTCGTCCTCCCCTACCTTAAGTTAGGCCTCCCCAACGGCCTATGCAGTGACCTAACCTTCCACAACGAGCTTGAGTCCACACATTGGCGACTAAGGGTCATGATGCAGTCACACCGACTCCTATGGCTATTAAGGTGACAACCCATATACAAGGTACACCCATATTCCTCTTGGTGGACACTAGGTCCACTACCTCTCTTATATCGCATGCAACCGTTAAGTGTTTAGAGCTACGCCCTACCCCCTTTATAAGAGTAAAGATCATTATCGCCACTGGTACTTTCTCAGAAGCACCAAAGATATGTCGTGATTGCCCCATAGACTTGGGATGCAAGGTGGTATTTGTGGACTTGATAGTGACCAAGATTTTCCATTACGTCGCTATCTTCTGCACGGACTTGTTGACTGTAATGAAGGCAAAAATTGACCGTGACACTCTATCGTGAAGATATATGAGGGCGATGGCGCTTCCTTCTCATTCCCAGTCTAGGTCAGCTATACACGCAGAATTTTTTGTTATGCTTTATTGGAGGAGGGTTATGATGGACCCTCTCTAACATCCACTCCCATGGTCTGAGATTTCATCGATGTGTTCAAAGCCATACCTGAACTTTCCCCTTGTCGTGAGATAGACTTCACAATCGATCTGACTTCGGGTGCCACACCCATTTCCTTGCCAATTTACCGCATGCCCCATGTGAGATGGAGGAGCTTAGGACTCAGATCATTGATCTATTAAAGTCAGGCTTCATCCGACCTTGCGTCTCACCTTGGGGAGCCTCAGTTCTATTTGTGAAAAAGAAGGATGCACCTTGCGATTATGTGTAGACTACAGGAGGTTGAACCAGGTGACAATCCGGAATAAATACTCATTGCTTAGAATTGATGACTTGTTCGACTAGTTGAGAGGTGATCAATATTTCTCAAAAATTGATCTACAATCAGGATACCACCAGTTACGAGTTAGGAAGGAGGATGTAAAGAAAATGACTTTTAGAACTTGCTTTGGGCACTGCGAGTTCTTAGTCATGACGTTTGGACTCACTAATGCTCTAACGATATTCATAATCATATGAATAGAGTCTTTAGGCCATTCTTATACAGATTTGTCATCATATTCATTGACGACATATTGGTGTACTCGAAGAGTCACGAGGAGCACGAGGAACACTTGCGAGTAGTCCTCAAAACCCTTAAGAAAAATCAATTGTATGTGAAGTATAGGAAATGTGACTTCTAGAAGGAAGAAGTCAAATTTTTGGGTCATGTGGTATCTAAAGAAAGTATTTCGGTGGACCTCGCCAAGGTGACAGCTGTACAAGATTGGAAACAACCGAACTCAGTGACGGAAGTAAGAAGTTTCCTCGGTCTTACAGGCTATTATCGAAGGTTCATTAAGAATTTTTCAAAAATAGCCCGGCCGTTATCCCAGCTTACATGGAAAGACATCAAGTTTTCCTGGAATGAGAAGGTAGGGGCGGCTTTCCAATAGTTGATAGATAAACTGATGTCAGCACTAATACTCATATTACCTGAGCAAGGGGTCAAGTACATCGTCTATACTGATGCCTTTCGTGTGGGCTTAGGTTATGTACTCATGAAGAAGGACATGACAATTACTTATGCTTCTCGACAACTAAGGAAGCACGAGAAGAACTATCCTACCCATGACCTCGAACTAGCAGCGGTAGTATTTTCTTTGAAGATATGGAGACACTATCTCCATGGTGAAGAGTTTGAGCTCTTCTATGATCATAAGAGTTTCAAATACATCTTCACTTAAAAGGATCTGAACATGAGACAGCGTCGCTGGATGGAGACATTGAAGGACTTCAAGTTTGAAGTCTCATATCACCTTAACAAGGCCAATCTGGTGGCAGACACCTTGAGCCGCAAGAGAACACTCGAATTTATGGTTTCGGGGATGGTGAGAGAATGGAATATGGTGGAATTTGTACGGGACTTCGACATGAAGCTAGCCATGGAGGAACCGTACGAGGTTATAGCCCACGTTTATGTCCAACCGCTAATTATCAATAAAATCGTTAAAGCCCAGGAAGGTGATGAATTGTTGAAAAAGATGAAGGAAAGAGCAGGGAATGATGCGGAATCTGAGTGGAGAGTTGATGCTGATGGAGGATTGCGGTACAGTGCCATCTTTGTGTTCCAAATCTCCATGGACTGCTGGAAGAAGTTCTTAATGTGGCCCACAACTCCAAATTGGCAATGCACCTGGGTAGTACCAAGATGTACCAGGACTCAAGGTAAAATTATTGGTGGGACAACATGAAAAAGAAAATAGCAGAGTATGTGTCCCGATGCCTCACTTGTCAACAGGTAAAGGCCGAGCACCGGGCCTTTTGTAGCCTATACCCTTAGCCCAATGGAAATGAGACTTCGTATCTATGGATTTTATCTCCGGATTGGCCAAGATTAGAAAGGGGCATGACTCAATATGGGTGATTGTGGACCGGTTAACCGAATCAGCCCACTTCCTTCTGATAAAAACTTCTAGCTCCACTGATGATTTAACCAAGCTATATATCAAGGAGATAATATGGCTTTATGATGTCCCATTAGAAATTATGTCAGTCTGCGACACCCGATTCACGTTTATTTTCTAGACGCGTTTCCAAGAATCTTTGAGAGTGAAGCTAAAATGTAATACCTCCTTCTACCTGCAGACAGATGGGCGAAGTGAATAGGTGAACCAGATATTGGCGGACATGTTGCGGGCTTGTGTGTTGGAATTTCAGGAGAGTTGGGATGACTGCCTCCCCTACGCCGAGTTTGTCTATAATAATAACTTCCAAGCTAACATCAGCATGGTGCCTTATGAGGCTTTGTATGGGCGCCCGTGCCGAGCCCCACACTGCTGGAAAGAAATTGGTGAGAAAAGCTTGCTAGGACTGGACTTGGTGCGAATTACGACTGAGGAGATTGAAATTATCTGGAGTCGTCTCTTGATGGCCCAAAGAAGACAGAAAAGCTACGCCGACATGAGGCAGAGAGGACAATGTATTTCTTAAGATTTTCCCAATGAAGGGAGTTGTATGCTTCGGAAAAAAGGGAAAGCTTACACCACGATTCATTGGGCCCTTCCAGATCCTAGATCATGTGGGCACCCAGCTGCTTATCACCTGGCCCTACCCAAGCTGCTTGCCGAAGTATATAATTTCTTTCACGTTTCAATGTTAAAGAAGTATGTCCCCGACCCTTTGCACATCATCATGTGGGAACATGTGGAACTCAAGGAAAATGCCATGTACATTCTCTGACGCACTTGAATATTGGATAGGAAGGAGTAAGTCCTATACAACAAGGTCTTCCTATTGGTCAAGATATTATGGACTCACCACGGTAAAGAGGACACTTGAGAGACGAAAGAAGAAGTCTACGAGCATTACCCAAGCCTGCTTCAACAACATGAACATGTATAAATTTCAAGGACAAAATTTATTTATAAGGGGGGTAGATTGTAACACCCGGCCCAACTAGAACAATGTCCTAAGGGGCCCACGTGGGATCTGCCGCAGGACCGCTCGATTAAACAGCTCGTGTGAGGGGTACCACCAACAAATTAACCCAGGTTATCCCATTAAGGTGGAAGAGTATGGTTATGTTCGGACCAAGTGTTGGCTGTTAAGCCAGATAGCCTGTTTGTACTTGACAACAGTCTGTGCGCGTCGTGCAACAGCCAAGGAGGGTCAAAAAAATCTAAAAAATTGGAAAATTGTAGACCTCACAGGGCTTGTGGTCCGTCAAGGACCACGGACTTAGCAGATGCCTTGAAAATTTATTATCCGCGTCGTCCTGACAGCACTTGCTAAATGCAACTCACCCCATCCTTGGCTCAAAGGCTAGAATTTAAATCACTGATCCTTTTAAATGAAACAAAGATATTAGGCTTTTCAGCCATCATATTTCTTCTAAATTCATGGTGAAGGCTGAAAACATTTTTCTACGCCCATCTACAAAATCTAAAACCTGTCGTGTAACAGTGACCGTTGATCACAAATCGGACCCGTACGACAAAACCCCGCATCCATTCGCCTTCAAATTTTACATAGCCCCTCATAGGGCCACGGGACACCTACACTCCAAATTTGATGGCCAGAGCGGTGACAGGGTAACCCCAAGGCCAAAGAAGGTTCCTAGAGGGCCATTGTAGGGAGATTATTAGAACTTAAGGCCATTTAGCCCAAACCTAGGAAATAAAATCCTCAAACCCTATCTCTCACCCACTCTCACACCAAATTCTAGCAACAAAGGAGAGAGAAGAGAGATAAATGTGAAAGAAGAAAGGAAGAAGAGGGTGAAGGAGAGCGTTATTGGAGGATGGGCTCGAGGAAACTTGGAACCTTAGCAAATCTCCTTCCTTTCCCCACATCTACAAATCCAAGAATAAATTCCTTCCGATTAGGGAGGTAATCACTTATCTTTTTAGAAATCCCTTGTGTTGAGATAGGATTTGCATGTAATCTTAACATGCAAATGCATTTGACTCAGGATTTCGGCCAATTGACCTGTGAGTTCAACACTTATAGGTCATTTCCTCAAGCTCTCAACAATCCATAGGTGCAGACTATTATTCTTAGGTGGCCTAGCACCAATTTTAGGATCAATTTAATGATTATGAATGTTAGGGTAATGTACTTGAGTAATCTAGAGAGAACCTATCCAAGAAGTTACATGCGAGGTCCTCCCAAATTACATGAAATGATTAAGTGTTGTTTGTTTGTTTTGAACATGATTAGACTTGAATTTGGTGTGACATGTTCATATTATACATAATTCTTATATAACCTTCCTTATGGCATGCATGACTGCATTAATCCTTGATGTATGTTTGTGCTATGAGTGATCTATAGTACTTGTTCTCTTTAGTAACCCAACACAACACACATGCACATTAATTTCATATTACTGAGAGTAGTCACATTTATTGAAAAATATGAATTTTTATGCTTAATGTATTATGTGCATGACTTCACTTGTGTTAGAAGATGAACCCTGAATTGGTGGAGTCTTATTAAATACTATCAATTTCCTAGGTTGGTCAGGGAACTGAGGTGGGAGAAGGTGTTTCCATTGGTAAGACCATCCCGTGGCTAGACCAGCAGATTTGGGCAGATGTGAATGGGCGATAGTAGTTGGACTACATGGGTCACTTATACACGATGTCGTCCATCACGTACTGACTTGAACTCGTACGGTCTAGTTTACTTATTGACCAACCATGCTTGTTAATCATGTCTACTCATGCCTATATGGAACCTGGAATACTCTTCGCCCACTGAAGCCCATTAATAACTGTTAAAAACTAATCCACTGTTTCGATAGCTAGGCACGGTGGAATGTGACACTATGACCGAGCTATCAGCCTATGTTGGGGTGACGAGCCTCCTCGTAGTTACGGCGAGCTATCCCACTTCCCAGCACTTCCCATGTGCTTGAAATTAGGGATGGGGAACCCGTTGGAATTAATGATTGCGGAGTCCTGGCCTTGCACAGGCCTTGGCCTTGCAGCTAGTCGAGGGCATTAATAATGTGGGGTGTACCAATTTCCCCAATATATTAGATGAACAAAATTAATTAAAGACTCAGCTAAAATGATCACGATCACATCGCATTAGTTAGGTTAGCGACTCAACAGTTGAGCTCGCAATGAGTGAGTGTTGGTCATGTGCGATCGTTAGAAAAAGTTGCTTGAGGGAGTGTTATTATAAGGGCATGCATCATAACATATTTCATGCATATACATTAACAAGATTAGTTAGGAATTTATGAATGTTTGTTTTCATTAAATTCATCATAGAATTAATTCTTGTTGTAACTTAAGGCTAATAGCACCCACTGAGTTGATCACTCACTCCCACTCTAGGATGGTGTTTTAAAACACCAAAGAGACATTTCATTAGATGCAGGTGATGCAGAGCTTGGTGAGCTGAGCAGATCATGTGCAGATGAGGAGTAGCTCTCCTATTTCTAGCTTATGGGTGGGTCACCGTAGATCGAGCGGGCTGACTACGGGCTGATGTACAGGGAGACTAGAGCACTATTCTTTTGGACATGTCATATATGTATTTTGTCGGGCGATGCCTTGTGTGAGCCATCGATTTCTTTTGTGACCCATATACCCTAACCGCTCTCATTTCAATAGATTAGTTGTGGATGTGGCTTATGCTCCATTCGATTCCATTTATGCTCTTTAAAATTGAATTATATGCAAAAATCACTACAATGAGGATATAAGAGATACCCGGAAAATTGGAAGTCGAGTACTGCTCGACCCCCAAATTTTAGGGCATTACAAGTTGGTATCAGAGCAATAGTTTGGAATGAATTGGGCCATGGGTCTTGAACTCACTATCGCTTCCGCTGACATAGGAAGAGACGCAATATGACTCATCTTAGGTACCGAATCAACAAATCTTAGATGAGACATCTAAATTCTGTAAGGTCTAGACTAAGGAAAGGGGGAGTGAGAGGATACGAAGGATTAGATTTGGGATCCTTACAACATTCCATCCCATTTTAGGAATGAGATCGGGAACATGGCAACAGGACATAATTCGATCAAATTAAGTGCTAAATAACCATAATGCTCATACCTTCGAAAGTTAGCGTCTAAATCTCTTAATTCAGACTCTAATATGTTCCCCGCCAGTCCGAAGGGACAGATACTTCACATCTCCTGTTGAAGTGACGTCTGGCCTACCCGTGCTACTGGATCTACAAATCCAATTCAACAAACTTGGAAATGAGAGAGAGAGAGGAAATGGACGGGTTTAGGACTGCCGAGATCATTGCTCGTCGGGTTGAATCGGACACTTCCGATCCACTTTGGGGGGGGGGGGGGGGGAGTTACTCGCGTTATGAAGATCGAGGACCCATGTGACACACACCTGGGGGGCTTCGCCGTACTCGGAGAACAAACAGACGTCATGGCCCCCACCTAGGAAATAGTGGGTCGGTGTGTCTCTCACCCGGGACAGCTGTGCGGGTTGATATGGCCCTCACCCGGTTAGCATGGCCCCTGCCCAGCGAGGGAGAGAGCCGCGGGGTCCCCGCTCGGTTGGCGTGGTCCCCGCCCAACGTTCTAAAGAGTCGTGGGGCCCCTGCATGGGCCTCCAATGGATGACCCCCTTTCTTTGCAATGCAAACTCGTCTAGGGCCCACTCCTCTTGCTACTTAGGACTATTTAGAGCCCACTACCCCGATTTTCACCGCTCTCACTACACTCCATCCTTCTAAACCCTTAGAAAAGACTTTCCCTCCCCTATCCTCAAACTCAAAATCCTAAACCCACCTCCTTCTTCACATTACCCTTCTCTCTAACCCATCTCACTAAACCTTTACCAAAACCCATCTCCAAAACCCTTCTTAACAACTCATTTTCTAATCCTTTCTCAAATCCCATTTCCTTAAACCCATTCTTAAATCCCTCCCCTCCAACAAACCCATCTTATCTTCCTCATATCCAAACTAAAAGCTCATTTCCCAAGTTCAAGCCTAAACCCCATCTCTAAAACCCATTCCCAAAACCATTCCTAGAGTACTCCCCACCTACAATCCCCCTTTATCCAAGAGAGATGTCATTCCTTATAACCATTGTCTCCTTTTTCTTCATCCTGGTGGTCCTTTCCCTCTTGGGAAAGAAAAGACCGGCCCCCGATGAGGCGGGGCAGAGCCGAGAAAGGCGTAGTAAGAAGAAGGCCGATCCACTTGAAGGACCAAGCCAAGAGCGGCGAAGCAAGAGTGAATTTGATTCAAAGGGGAGAGAAAATTCGGAAGCCCGATCTAAGAGAAGAAACGACCCCCAAAGGGAACTCACATTACAAGCCTCCCAACCACCCATTGAAGATTTAGAAAATTTCTCTAAGCGCAAGGTCACCTTCGAAGCCTCTATGGAGGAGCATTTATTCAGTAATCACGCTATACTTAATCAACTTATGGAAAAGGGATGGGCTCCCATATTCTATGGAGGTTCCTGGGCCGATGAGGGACAAGCTAGGGCATTTTACACTCGAATTAGAAGCCCAAAATTCATGCCCTTGGGCATTGATGTCATAGTGGGTTGCCGGAACATTCGCTTCAGGGTGGAGGAATTTTTTGACGTACTTGGAGTGCCACTGGGGGAGGTACAGATTGACGAGGGGAATTTGGATACGATTCAAGGTTGCGATGAACGGTCCTGTTTTTTGTGTGGACGGGCTACTTAATGGAGGTAAGATATCAGCCTAAATGCATCAACCTTGACCCAAGTACTGATTACTTCACCGATTTGTACCTATAATGTGTACCTAAGCCTGAAAAACCACACCGAGTGCTCCCGCTATTGGTGGAGCTTTTATATTAAGTGGGATAGGGAGCAAATGTGTGATCCCCAGCATAGTACTCCACCAGATCGTGAGGGCCATAAGGTCGACTCGGAGGAACGTATGCTTTCCATTTGGTCATCTAGTCGGTCAATTGGCTCACCAATATGGAATAGACGGATCAGTCGGGAACCCTGTACCAACGTAACTATTGGGCAATGACATGTTAAATTATATGGGGATAGGGCCCAAATAGCGATAGGTCCACATTAAGGAATATGGGGATGCTGATGAAGAAGAAGAGGAAGGCGATGGAAGTGAAAAAGATGAGGATGAGGATGAAATTGAAGGGGCTGAAGAAGCTGAAGAAGTCGAAGAAGTCAACGAAGGGCAGCTTACCATTTTAGACATACGTGAGCGCTTGGATACGCTCGACGTTAAGATAGCTAGGATTGAGGAGAACCAAGGAAGGCACTAAGAAGAGCAGGAGAAATGGAACAAGAAAATATATCTAGCCATAAAGACCTTAATTTGCTGCAACAATGGGGAGGAAGCACCCCTGTCCTCATTCGACCTAGAAAAATAGTAGTTTAACTTTACTAATAATTAGTAGTTTGTTTTGATTTAGTTAGATATACCTCCATGTATGAAAGGATAGTTGAAACTTTTTACCTTAATTAGGCTGTATTTTCTTTATGTTTGGAGTATCTAGCGACAACTATAATCCATGCTGTAGGATGTAACTGGCCATTCCAATGGCATTTTGAATTTAATATGAATGTATGGATTGCCTTAAAATTTTCTTATTGTCTTGTAAATGGTTTGTATGTATAGTTGCTTATAGTTATGGACGGAACCTATAGGTCTTGTATATTTGTGTACGACCTTTGCATGAATAATGCTCTATGTTTAAGCCTCTAAGGAACGTCTTTCTAGGAAATGCGTTCTCGAGGTGAGGGTCGTTTTGTCCGTACCTCATGGCGGCCTAGTCGAGAGGGATCACTTAACTCCCGATGATCAACAAGGCCACCAAGGGGCGAATGGTTCCCACAACACGGGTAGTACTACCCAAGAAGCAGCCCCAGAAGTGCCGCCAACACAATCCATGACATCCGCACCTCTGATAAACTCGACTATGGACCAAATGGGTGAGATGTTACTTCTTATGCAACAATAACAACAAATGTTAGCCACCATGATGGGAACCATGACCCACAACAAGGGTGTGCAACCATCGAAACAGCCAGCCATGGCCACTACCGTGGCCGTCACGAGCAATCTATTTGAGCGGTTCCAGAGATTCAGGCTGCCTACCTTCGGTGGCACCCACCGCCCAGAGGAAGCTGAATAATGGCTCAACCGAGTCGCCAAGTTTCTTCGATCTCTCCATTGCTCTGAAGCGAGGAGTGTTGAACTCATCTCCTACCTCTTCGAGAAGGAGGCTGATTTATGGTGAGAGAGTGTTCTTAGGACCATTTTAGCGAACCATGTATAGATGTGGGAAGCATTTGAGGACCGCTTTAATAAAAAATACCTCCCATAGACGTATTGGCATGAGAGGGAGAATGAATTCCTATGCCTTCAACAAGGAGGGATGTCTATGGCACAATATGAAAACTGCTTAACTGAATTGTCACACTACGCTTCCCGAATAGTTACGCACGAGGCAACCAAAATGTGGCGATTTACTGAGGGCTTGAGGAGAGGCAGTCGCTCGAAGATGTGTTGTGAAAATATCAGAATGTATGTCGAACTAGTAGAGATGTCACTACGGGTGTAACAAGACACGGAGCTAGTCTCACAGACTTGTTCACAGCTGGGCCCACAAAGCAGGACGGAAGGACAGTCCTCATCCTTTGTCGGGAAAAGGCCATGCTCAAATTCTCCTCCTAGGCTTACAGTCACTCCGGCCCTTTAAACATGACCTGATCAGATATGTGACTAATATAGGAGGGTAGGCCACTCCAAGCTGTACTGTTTCATAAGAATGAGGGACCTCGACTTCATTCCCCCTCAACACATTAATAGGCCCTTGTAGCAAGCCTTACAAATTGCTCCTCTGCGGATAATTGGGCCTAGCCAGAAGTTCTGTCATCCTCCCTTACCTCAAGTTAGGCCGCCCCAACGGCCTATGCAGTGGCCTAACCTTCCACAACAAGCTCGAGTCCACACATTGGCGACTGAGGGTCAGGATGCAGTCACACCCACTCCTACGGACTTCGAGGTGACAACTCATATACAAGGTACTCCCATATTCCTATTGGTGGACATTGGGTCTACTACCTCTCTTATATCGCATGCAATCGTTAAGCGTCTAGAGCTACGCCCTACCCCCTTCGTAGGAGTAAAGATCATTACCATAGCCGGTATTATCTCAGAAGTAACAAAGATATATCATGATTGTCCCATAAACTTGGGATGCAAGGTGGTATTCATGGACTTGATAGTGACCAAGATTTTCCATTATGACGTTATCCTGGGCATGACCTGGTTGACTGTAATGAAGGTGGAAATAGACTGTGACAATCTATCAGTGAAGATAGCCGAGGGTGATGGTGCTTCCTTCACATTCCCAGTCCAGGTCAGCTACGCACATAGAATTTTTTGTTATACTTTATTGGAGGAGGGTTTCAATGGACCCTCTTTAACATCCACTCCCATGGTCTGAGATTTCGTCGATGTGTTGAAAGCCATACTTAGATTTCCTCCTCGTCATGAGATAGACTTCACAATCTATTTGACTTTGGGTGTCACACCCATTTCCTTGCCAACTTATTGTATGGCCCCGTGTGAGATGGAGGAGCTTAGGACTCAGATTGATGATCTGTTAAAGTCAGGCTTCATTTGACCCAGCTTCTCGCCTTGGGGAGCCCCGGTTCTATTTGTGAAAAAGAAGGACGACACCTTCCGATTATGCATAGACTACAGGAGGTTGAACCGGGTAACGGTCTAAAATAAATACCCATTGCCTAGAATCAACGACTTGTTCGACCAGTTGAGAGGTGCTCAATATTTCTCAAAAATTGATCTACAATCAGGATACCATCAGTTACGAGTCAGGAAGGAGGATGTGTAGAAAACATCCTTTAGAACTTGCTTCAGGCACTATAAGTTCCTAGTCATGCCGTTTGGAGTTACTAATGCTCCAGTGGTATTCATGGATCTTATAAACAGTCTTCAGGCCTTTCTTGTACAGATTAGTCATTATATTCATTGACGATATATTGGTGTACTCGAAGAGTCATGAGAAGCATGAGGAACACTTGCGAGCAGTCCTCAAAACCCTTACGAAAAATTAATTGTATGCGAAGTATAACCAATGTGACTTCTGGAAGGAAGAAGTCAAATTTTTGGGTCATGTGGTATCCAAAGAAGGTATTTCCGTAGACATCACTAAGGTGGTAGTTGTACAAGATTGGAAACAACTGAACTCAATTACGGAAGTAAGAAGTTTCCTCGATCTTGCAGGCTATGGCCATTATCCCAGCTTACATGGAAAGACATTAAGTTTGCCTGGAATGAGAAGGCGGGGGCAGCTTTCCAAGAGTTGAAAGATAAACTGACGTTAGCATCGGTACTCGTGTTACCTGAGCAAGGGGTCAAATACAATGTTTATACTGACGCCACTCGTGTGGGCTTAGGTTGCGTATTCATGTAGAAGGATAGAGAAATTGCTTATGCTTCTTAGTAACTAAGGAGGCACGAGAGAACTATCTTACCCATGACCTCGAACTAGCAGCGATAGTATTTACTTTGAAGATATGGAGACACTATCTCTATGGTGAAGAGTTTGAGCTCTTCTGTGATCATAAGACTCTCAAATACATCTTCACTCAAAAGGATCTGAACATGAGACATCATCGCTGGATGGAGACGTTGAAGGACTTCAAGTTTGAAGTCTCATATCACCCTGGTAAGGCTAATCTGGTGGCGGATGCCTTGAGCCACAAGAGAACACTCGTACTTGCGGCCCTGCTGATGGTGAGAGAATGGAACATGGTGAAATTTATATGAGACTTTGACATGAAGCTTACCATGGAGGAACTGTACGGGGTCATAGTCCATGTTCATGTCTAGCTGCTAATTATTAGTAAAATCATCGAAGCCCAGGAAGGCGATGAATTGTTGAAAAATATGAAGGAAAAAGTGAGGAATGATGCGAAATCTGAGTGGAGAGTCAGTGCTGATGGAACATTGCGGTACCGAGGCTGTATTTGTGTCGCAAATCTCCATGAACTACAGGAAGAAGTTCTTAATACGGCCCACACCTCCAAATTAGGAATGCACCACGGTAGTACCAAGTTGTCTCGGCACCTAAGGTAAAACTATTAGTGGGACAACATGAAAAAGGAAATAGCAGAGTATGTGTCTCGATACCTCACTTGTCAACAGGTGAAGGCCGAGACCGGGCCTTTCGTAACCCATGCCCTTAGCTGAATGGAAGTGGGACTTCATATCTATGGATTTTATCTTTGGATTGGCCGAGACTAGAAAGGGGCATAACTCAATATGGGTGATTATGGACCGGTTAACCAAATTAACTCACTTCCTTTCGATAAAGACTTCTAGCTCCGCTGATGATTTAGCCAAGCTGTATATCAAGGAGATAGTATGGCTTCATAGCGTCCTGTTAGAAATTATGTTGAACCAGGACACCCGATTCATATCGATTTTCTAGACGAGCATCCAAGAAGCTATGAGAGTAAAGTTGAAATTTATTACCGCCTTCCACCCGCAGACTGATGATCAAACTGAATGGGTGAACCAGATATTGGAAGACATGTTGCAGGCCTGTGTATTGGACTTTCAAGAGAGTTGGGATGACTGCCTCCCCTATGCCGAGTTTGCCTATAATAATAGCTTACATGCTATCATTGGCATGGTGCCTTATGAAGCTTTGTATGGACGCCCGTGTTGAGCCCCACACTGTTAGGATGAAATTGGTGAGAAAAGCTTACTTGGGCTGGACTTGGTGCGAATTACGACTGAGAAGATTTGTAAGACCTGTATCCTAGACCGTACCATTCCATATGCTTCCGCAGTCTTCCTGGTTGAATTCCGACAACCCTCGACCTGTATCCGACGTTTGTGAGCGATCCTAAGCCGAGTCCCTTATATCAGAGTCGACACGACTCGAAACTTATACCCTAATGACCTCACCGTCGCTGCGGTTCCAACGCTGTGACTCGCGCACCAAACCTATACCATGCCAAAAGATGTGGGCCCATGTTCATTTTGAGAAAAATGCTACGGGTTACGAATTTCGAGAGAATCTCTACAATATGTCCCTTCAAATTAAGTTAAGTACACCACCTTACCTCAATGCCACCTCACCCAAAAATAAGTACACATGACCACTCCTTTTACCATAAGTCAACACTCTCTCTCCCCTCATCATCTCTCTTTTACACCATTTTCAACTAAGCCCATGCTTCCCCATTTCCTTTCCTTACACCCACCACTCCATCCATCCTTTTATCTATTATTTTCTCCTTTTCTCTCATTTCTCAAAAATTTCCTAAGCAACCCAAATACCACACGTCTAAGCTCCTCTCTCCCAAGCCAAGTGTGGACCGGCCTCTCATCTCTCATCCCCACCATACAAACTCCATTAACCACCATCAAAAGTGAAGGCAAGGAGCATTGGAGTCTAAGGGATTAAGGAGTAGTGCAATAGGTGGGTGATCTACCGTTGTTTTTGATTTTAAGGGCTCACTTATTGTGGGACCCACATGATGTATGCATTGTACAAGGGAGGGCCCATTAGTGGCGGGGTCCCTCCCCTTTCACGTCTCTCTCTCTCTCTCTCTTTATCTCTCTATCTATCATGAGTGAAGTGGGCCCCACTGATTCGCATTAAATCTACTCCACCATCAGACGGTGCGGCCCATCGCATTTTAGGGGAGATCCACCGCCTATATAGTATATATAGTATATTATATTTATATTATATTAATATATATTAATATGTAGATATACATGCATGGTATGCCCATTTTTGGTATGCTCTATAATGATCATGGATGAATGGTGTATTGGACTTAGCCCATTCAACTCGGCCCATTTGACTTGGCCATTTGATTCAGCTCATTTGATTAGTCCCGTTGTCGAGGCCCACCTGGATATATATGAGGCCCATGTGATACAACCATCTGATACATATAAGGCCCATGGGCCGAGGCCCAAGGCGATGTACATAAGGCCCATTACAATATGTGACTCCACTATGGTTTATGTAATGATGTTCAAGTCATGCCGTGCCTTGGGAGCAATAATGGTTTGATGCCCACATTGTAAGGATGATGTTGGTCACTCTCCCTAGGGTCCATTGATAGACCCATACTTGTAGTGTGTAGGCCATATAGGCTTATCTTCGTTATGAACAGGGTCTATTATTAGATAACATGTTTAGTATAGATCTATGATTCATACTCATACGCTTTATATGTATGCTTGATATGAGGAGTGACTGATCATAGCATATACCTTCGGGTAGATTGTTTATGGGCTCCCTGATAGGCGGAGTTACCCTTCATGAGCGTGCAGTACATGCAGGATTGTTGCATGACTGATAGTGTGATTCGTGCACTTCACATTTGTATGACATGATTACTATGCGCCCTGGCGACATCAGGGCTATGACCTCCATAGGCACATCGTGGATAGTAGGATTGAACACCAAAAATATTGTTACTAAGTATCGGGGTGCCATAAATGTCCCTAGGTTAAAATCCCTACACCTGATAGTACCAGAGGATGACTCCAATGTCGAGACCGAGTGGATATATGAGTGCACAAGGGCCAAGTACTAGGAGGTCGCATCTCCCACTTTGTCGTGGTCGGTTGGAAAGGGGTGTGGCCTTACTCGCCCGAGGGTAGGGGGCACTATTGCCCAGACGGATAGTGAGGTTTCTTACGCTCACTTAGACTGTGTGGCTGGGAGAGCAGCAGTGCCATTTGGAGTGTACTAAACCACGGTTATTATTCAGAATGAGAACTGTACTAATATTTGATAAGTTGTATGAGAATTTAGATGAGGATTGGCATGCTTGAGTTGCATCTCGCATTGCATGGTCTTGATATGGCCGATAACATTCATATCTTGCACTGCATAGCCTTGGTACGACTGATTACATTCATGTACTCATCAGCATGATTTCGCATTTCTCTAACCCTGTATTCTGAGCACGCTCTTACTGTGCACATACTTACACTGCCCTCTAAGCTTTTTATAAGCTTATACACGATCGATATGTGCAAGTGACGATAGGATGCAGTCGTAGTTGGAGCATACAGTTCGCATTTTGGAGCACACAGTCGAGCTTCTGGAGTTTTTTGTTATTTTCATTATCTTGTGTTTCCCTTTCATACATATTGTACTAAAATTTTTTGATCATAGTGGTTATGCTCATTATGAATCAAATTGATATTAAAAGAAATCCTCCTCATAGGATCCCAGGATCGAAATCTGGCGTATGGGTGCCGGGAGCCGAGAATGGGGCACTACGGAGGTTGTCGGCGCCGGATTCGGTAATCGAAAAATTTGTGAGCTCTGTTTCTGAATTTGGGGTGTGACAAGATTGAAATTATCCGGTGCCGCCTCTTGACGGCCCAAAGCAGACAGAAAAGCTATGCCGACACGAGGCAGAGAGACTTGAAATTTGAAGCTGGGGACCACTTATTTCTCAAGATTTCACCAATGAAGGGAGTTGTACACTTCGACAAAAAGGGAAAGCTCATGCCACGATTCATTGGGCCCTTCCAGATCCTAGACCGCGTGGGCCCAGTTGCTTATCGCTTGGCCTTTCCCACATCAAGTGCACAATGTCTTTCACGTTTCAATGTTAAAGAAGTACGTCCTCGACCCATCACACATCATCAAGTGGGAACATGTGGAGCTCAAGGAAAATGCCACGTACATTCTCCGACCTACTCGAATACTGGATAGGAAGAAGCAAGTCCTACGAAACAAGGTCATCTCATTGGTCAAGGTATTATGGACTCACCATGTTGAAGAGGACGCCACTTGGGAGACGAAAGTAGAAGTCTGGTTATGTTCGGACCAAGTGAGGGCCGTTAAGCTAGATAGCCTGTTTGTACTTGGTAACAACCTATGCGGGCCATGTAACGACCAAGGAGGGTCAAAAAAATCTAAAAATTTGGAAAACTGTAGACCTCACTGGGCTTGTGGTCCATCACGGACCACAGACTCAGCAGACGCCTAAAAAATTTATTATCCGTGCCATCCTGATAGCACTTGCCAAGCGTGACTCACCCCAGCCTTGGCTCAAAGGCTAGAATTTAAATCACTGGCCCTTTTAAATGAAACTGAGATATTAGGTATTTCAGTTGTCTGATTTCTTCTAAATTTACGGTGAAGGCTGAAAATATTTTTCTACGCCCGTTCACAAAATTTGAACCCCGATCGTGTAACGGTGATCGTTGATCGCAAATCGGACCCGTACAATAAAACTCCATGTTCGTTTGCCCTCAAATTTTGTACGGACCTTCATCGGGTCATGGATCACCTATCCTATAAATTTCATGGCAAGGGGACCATTAGAGCCACCCCAACAACCAGAATGGATCCCACAGGGCCATTTAAAGATCGGAATCATACGATAAAACTCTGTATTTGTTTGCCTTCAAATTTTACATAGCCCCTCATCGGGCCACGGGACACCTACACTCTAAATTTGGTGGTCAGAGAGGTGACAGGGCATCCCCAAGGCCAAAGAGGGGTCCTAGTGGGACATTGTAGGGAGATATTAGAACTTAAGGCCATTTAGCCCAAACTTAGGAAATAAAACCCTTAAACCCTCTCTCACCCACTCCTACACCAAATTTCAGCAATAGAGGAGAGAGAAAAGAGAGAAAGGTGAAAGGAGAAAGGAGGAAGAGAGTGAAGAGAGCGTTATTAGAGGACAGGCCCAAGGAAACTTAGAACCTTAGCAAATCTCCTTCCTTTCCCCACATCCACAACTCCATGCATAACTTTCATCCGATTGGGGAGGTAATCACTCATCTTTTTAGAAATCCCTTGTGTTCAGCTTGGATTTTCATGTAATCTTGACATGCAAATGCATTTGACTCAGGATTTCGGCCAATTGACCCACGAGTTCGACACTTCTAGGTTGTTTCCTCAAGCTCTTAACAATCCATAGGTGCAGACTATTATTCTTAAGTGGCCTAACACCAATTTTAGGATGAATTTAATGATTATGAATGTTAGGGTAATGTGCTTGAGTAATCTAAAGAGAACATAGCCAAGAACCTACATGAGAGGTCCTCCCAAATTACATGAAATGATTAAGTGTTGTTTGTTTGATCTTCAACATGATTGGACTTGAATTTGGTGTAGCATGTTCATCTCATACATGATTCTTGTATAACCTTCCTTGTGGCATGCATGATTGCATTAATCCTTGCTATATGTTTGTGCTATGAGTGATATATATTTCTTGATCTCTTCAGTAACCTAGTACAACACACATACTCATTAATTTCATATTACTGAGAGTAGTCACATTTATAGAATAACCTGAATTTTTATGCTTGATGTATTGTGTGCATGACTTTACTTATGTTAAAAGATGAATTGTTAGATTGTTATTAAATACCATCAATTTCCTAAGTTGGTCTGGGAACTGAGGTGGGAGAAGGTGGTTCCGTTGGTAGGACCATCCTGCGATTAGACTAGTGGATTTGGGCGGATGCGAAAGGGTGATAGTAGTTGGACTACATGGGTCGCTTGTACCCAATGTCGTTCGTCATATACTTGTCTGAACTCGCCTGGTCTAGTCCACTTACTGACCAACCATACTTGTTAACCATGTCTACTCATGCTTGTATGGAACCTGGAACACCCTTCACCCACTGAAGCCCATTGACAACCATTGAAAATTGATCCACCGTCTAGAGAGCCAGGCACGATAGAATGGGACACTGTGACCGAGCTATTGGCCTATGCTGAGGTGATGAACCTCCTCGTAGTGACCGCTAGCTATCCCACTTCCCAACACTCCCCATGTGTTTGAAATCGGAGATGGAGAACCTGATGGGATCAAGGATTACAGGGTCCTGGCCTCGCATGTTGAGGGGCCTTGGCCTCGTAACTAGTTGAGGGAATCGATACCGTGGGGTGTACTAGTTTCCCCAATCTACTGGATGAATGAAATTAATTAAAGATTCGGCTAACACGATCACGATCGCATCGCATTAGTTAGGTTGGCGACTCGGCAGTTGAGGTCCCAATGAGGGAGTGTTGATCATGTGCGATCATTAGACGAAGTCGGTCGAGGGAGGTTGTTATGAGGGAATGTATCATATCGTATTTCATGCATATGCATTAACAAGATTAGTTAAGAATTAATTATTATTTATTTTTCATTAAATTCATCATAGAATTGATTCTTGTTGTAACTTAAGGCTAATAACACCCACTAAGTTGATCACTCACTCCCACTCTGGGATAGTGTTTTAAAACACCAACCAGACATTCCATTGATGCAGGTGATATAGAGCCTGACAAGCTGAGTGGAGCATGCGCAGACGAGGAGGAGCTCTCCTATTTCCAGCTTATGGGTGGGTCACCGTAGATTGAGCAAGTTGATTGTGGGTTGATGTACAGGGAGACTAGAGCACTATTCTTTTGGACACATCATATATGTATTTTATCAGGCGACGCCTTATGCGACCCGTCAATATCTTTTGTAACCCATATACCCATTCGATTCCATTCACGCTCTTTAAAATTAAATTATATGCAAAAATCACTATAATGAGGATATAAGTGACACCTAGGAAAATAGAAGTTGAGTACCGCTCGACCCCCAAATTTCAGGGCGTTACACACCTCTTTCAAATTCCCACCATTGGATCATCAAAGGAACCAGCAAATCACATGAACAACATAGGTTACCTAGGTTGTACGCGGATTGCATCCTATGCCCGTCGTCTCAAGCTGGGAATGGGTAACAACTTTGAGTCGCCCCCGTGATGTATGGGTCTTATCCATATAGTTTATCCATTTTTTTGGTATCATTTTAGGGTATAAGCACAAAAAATGAGGTAGATCCAAGGCTTAAGTGGACTACAAAATGAGGATTAAAATCTCACCAGTAAAAATATTTTGAGGCCCACAAAAGTTTTGGATAAAGTTGATATTTGTGTTTTCGCTTTATGCTGGTCTATATCCCTTTATGAATAGGTTGGATGGAAAATAAACATTATTGTGGGTCCTAGAAAAGTTTCAGCAGTGAGAATCATTCTCATCGCTGCTTCCTGTGGTGTGGTCTACTTTAGCCTTTGATCTGACTTATTTTTGGGCTTATAACTTAAAATGATACGAAAAAATGGATGGATAGTGCGGATAAGACCCATACATCACGGTGGCCACTTAAAGCTCCTAACCGTTCCCAGCTGAAGACGACGGGGTAGGATGCAATCCGTGTCTATCTTGGCTGATGTGGAATGATTCTTGTTCCACAAGGTAATTTTTATTTTCATGCAATGTAATTGATCATATCATTACTGATGTTGTCAGCATTATTGCATTAAATGCAATGTGATGGTAGCCCATTTAGTTTGTATCAAATATAAATTTTTTATTTGTGACAAGCAAATAATACACATTCAACGTGAAATTCATGAGTACGTAATTTCTGAGTAGTTTGTGTTAGTTCACTTTAGGTGTTGTTTACTAAATGATACCAAAGCCTATAGACAGTTGGATTGGTGACCCAATCATGGGCCACCTATTTAATGAGTACTCTGAAAAATCTTACAAATGAAAATTCAAGTCCTTTCCATCACTTAATTTTGAACGGTGGAAAACATTTTAGAGCAATGTCCAAAAATTACAATAGATTGGATGGCTACTAGCTCATCCATGAGGTGATTTGCGGGATCCCAGTCTTTTGCAACATCGCTTGTGTGTACACGTGTCCCAACTTTCATCGTTGATAGACCATATACTACACCCTAGTGCACCTAGAAACCTACCTAAGTGATTTGTTCCGGATGATCTTGAGATACCTATCATGTGGACCATGTCGTCATTAGGCTCACAATGGTGAAAACCACGCATCAATTCGATGCTCCGTTAGTGAGATATGACCCATCGAATGTAAGGCCCAAATTATGTATCCAGTAACACAAGCTATCTTTATTATGCTAGGCCCATTGGACTTGAGCCCATGTGGGCCTAAAGCCTACTTTTAGAACATGGAAATTACCAACAAATAGGACAATTGCTACATGACAAAATAAGAAGCTCACACATATAAGACAAGTATTATAAGACAAAATTGGATTCTATCCCAAAACTCATCATTAACTCTCTCCCTATGCCTTAGAAACTAATCATGGCTCATATCCACCTCATTCTATACATGTATCCAATGCATGTCTTGATTTGTGCCACATCACTTCAAACAACCAATTACAACACTTCACTTCATCATCCACCATGCATCACCTACAACCCATAACCTTTATCCATCCATTAGCCAATGCATGTCTAGATTTCTTTCACCTTGACTAATGCATGCTTAGCACCATCTACCTAATCCATCCACTACCCATACTATACTTCACATTCCACCTCACTTTTGGCTTCAATAAGATCCCATAAGCTTGCCACATCATCTTGCCACCTCAGCCCCCAATTCCCTATATAAGGGTAGGAGCTCTCTTACACTTATTTTTTTTCCTATAATTAGAAAATTTTTGAGATTTTTAGAGAGAGTGAGAGAGAGTGGGGCTAAGGTGTGGCCCACCATTGATTAAGAGGGAGTGGACCACACATCATCATCCAACCATCCATCCATTGAGGTGAGTCTACACCCCTCCTCCCATCCTCCTTATCCTCGTCTTTCTTCCTCTTTTTATTTTTTTGATATGTGTGGGCTCCACTAGTGTGGAGTTCTTATGTGCATGTATTTATAGCTATATTGGTCAGTAAAGTGGCCCATGTCAGTATGGTCCACCATGATGAGCATTATATCTATACCCTTCACATGTAATCCCTTTTTGTATCTGGATAGAAACTTGTAAAATTTGTATAAAATTAACTATGCTAAGATCAGTGTTGAAACTTGAGAATAATATTAACTACAATATGAAATAACTCTGGACTAAATTTCGTAGCCAGCCAACGGTCCAATCATTCAAAAAATTAAGTTTACTTGGCTGTTGTCCAGCAGCACATGTAGGATTATGATTTTCCTAAAATGGACCCATTTTTAACTCTTTTAATGAATGTATTTGTTGAGGCATAAAATAAAGAGAAGAGACGAAAAATGAAGGAAAACTGTCATTGTGCGAAAAAGGACTGCTATTGTGTGGAAAACGTAATCATTGTGTGGAAAAGACTATTGTACGAAGTAATTGGGGCGCATAACGATTTCTGCACAATAGGGGCGCACAATGATTTCCGCATAAATAGTAGCGCACAGTGATTTTTGCACTGCAGTGAGTGTACAGCAAATTCCGCACAATGGGTAGTGCGTGGAGCCTACATGGCATACTCACATGTGTGAGAGGGTTATAAATACCCCCCGACCCCTCTAGTGGGGTCATGAGTTACCAATCACACAGAGAGAGAGAAGAGATTGTGGAAGAAAGGTAAATTCCGCAACCATTGTGTAGTGCACAATACTGTCGGCGCACAACAAGCACCAGCGCACAACAAGGGCTGGCGCACAATGGGCAACAGTGCACAATAAGGGATGGCGTGCAATGGGCACTAGTACACAGTAGCTTTTATCTGTGCATAACTCCAGTGCACAACAGCTTCCATTTACGCACAATGACTTCTAAGATAGTGTTCAATATTATGTTTAATGTTCATACAGTTGTACATAATATGAATACTGAATCTTTATTGTATGTTATGATTCATAAATGTTCTATTTGGAATCAAAGGAGAAAGGGATGTGAAGAACTTGGAATAAATAAAGTAATTATCTTCATCGTTTGCCTTTGGTGATTTCTTTAAATGAATGAAATATTTCCCAAACAAAATACTTTTGTTTCTTGTTCGCAACAAAATGGCGACTCTACTGGGGATATACTGTTCATTTAAACATTAACCTAAGAACTACACAAAAGATAATCACAATTGTTTGGCGTTGTCAAGATGCCAAAATGGCGACTCTCAGTGGGAACATCCTACCTTTCATCTCCAAATGGAATACAATTTAAATATAAATATTAACGTGTTTTAGCATTCTGCGAATACAAACAACAGGTGAAGAAGAATACTACAATTAACTCAGCAAATGGCAACTATTCAAGGGAATACAGTTTTTACTTCATTGCGACAGGGTTTGTTGTGGAGTATGCTGATAAACCAATTGGACATCATGAAGACAAAGTGATAGAAAACAAGTGAATGAAATTGCAAGCAGCCGCTATGGTTGTGACTGCTTCACCAGTAGCACAAGGAGAGAAAGATGAATGGATCATTGTCACTCACAGGAGGACTGGGGCTCAGAACATGACGACAGCAAGAACAACTTCACTACCAAGTAGAGTCAGAGGTCCAGTAACTCGAAATGCCGCCAGGAGGAATCCTGAACTTGCCTCTCCTTCGATATACCCTAAGCAGACAGTTTCACAGATAATGTTATATGATTTCCCTGCATTGACAACCCCGAAAGCCAGGTGGACAAGAGAACAAAAGGGTAAAGCATTATTAGTGAGCTCATCGACATCCACTTCGCCCCGATCAGACAGTGGTAATAGAGGTACAGAGAAGTTGAATCAAACCCCGTCCTCTCCTCCTTTCGTAAGCCCACTTTCATCAACATACTCTTATCCTACTCCTACTACAGTTTCATCAAAGAGTGGAGAAGCCGTGGTACACATGGCCGGAACCAATCAGGAAAATACACCAACCACAGAAGACCGTGTGAATGCGATGACAGATAAAGAGTATTAATGGAAGAATGCAGGAATCTCAGGGAAGCTTTAGCAACTCTTGCGCACAATGTCGCCTGGATGGTAGCATCCCCAGTGATCGGTAATATGAATGAAAGAGAGAAGCACCCCGAAGAGTCACAACAACCACAAACAGGATTGCATGGATCTATTCCCGTTACAGGGATAGTAACACAGGAAGAGGTATGGAAAGTCGTCGAAGAAGCGGTCAAATCTGAAAGAGAACGTGAAAGCGTAGGGAGATTGAGATATCGAACACCATACCCGAGAGATGTAGAAGATAAACCATTCCCTAACAATTTTAAACACCCAGACTTTCAAAAGTTCAATGGTGATGGATCACTAGAAGAACATTTGATGCATTTCATCACTAGCATGGGGAATTTCACCACAGTACCTCAGTACTGTCTTCGATTATTTGGTCTTCTTTGACAAATAAAGCATTAAGCATTTAAACGGTATGCTAGTTTAACACCTGGGTCGATAAGAACATGGGAACAAATGCAAGATGCATTTATGTTAAATTTCTTCTCGTCAGAGCGCGATGTCAGCTTCTTAGAATTAGCTTCGGTGCGACAGAGAGAGGGAGAGCCAGTGAAAAAATTCATAGATGGATGGAAGACTTTGGGAGCTTCTTGCAGGTAATTGTCAGAAGAAAAAGAATAGTTAAAAATGTGTTTGAATTCTATGGAGATCGGGATAGCATTTGGTCTTACCAGTGCTGATATCAGGACCTTCCGTGACTTGGATACAAAGGCACATGCTCTAGATTTAATGACTTAGAAAATGCCAGCGTTCAAGTATGATACGGTTAGAAAGGGATCCGAGAGATTGATCACAAATATGGTTGAACATGACAAGAGTAACCAGGGAGCAAGAGAAGTAAAGGGTAAGAGGACAGAAAGGAGAGAAGAGTCGAGTCATCATAAAGGAAGGTTTTATGATAAAAATTTCTGATCATTGAATTCTCATGAGGGTTTCATGTTCGAAAAAGAAGATGTACTCCCCATGATGAATCAGTTACTAAAAGCTGGGACAATTGAATTGCCGCCGTCGAAGCGTCCCGAGGAAGCATTTAAAATAAGGGAAAGAGACTTCTGTCACTATCACCATTTAATAGGTCACTCGACACAAAATTGTTATACACTGAAGTGTATTATACAGAAGATGATAAACAATGGCGAGATAATAGTTGTGAAAGAGAAGGAAAGGGACAAGAGAGAGGCAAAAAATGTACTTACTATACGAGAAGGTGGTTAAATGAAGAGAAGGGTGGATGATCCGAAGATGGCAAGGAAAGTTGCTGTAACTATTATGCGATCGGGAAGGAAGATGGCTAGCCCGTCAAGATAAAAAAAAATGAGAAAACGAAGGTAGAAGCAGCTGTGGATCATGTAAGCGACCATGACAATAATGCGAAAGGAAAAGGAAAAGAGACAGGAACAGTAATGTATGATATCATAAGTCACTTGAAAAGCATTCCAGCCCGATTGGGTGTTTATGACGCCCTGAGGTTGTCGGAAGAATCCTAATGAATCTTGGTTAGAGCTTTATTTGATGAAAGCATAAGGGAAGTGTTGCTATCTAAATTGGAAAATGTGAAACAAAGAGACTGTCTGTCGATAATCTCTTTCTCTAATGAAGATTTGGTCTGTAAAGGTGAACACAATAGGCCGTTGATGATAATGGGATATATTCAGGGTAAATAAGTGAAAAGAATAATGCTGGATAATAGGTCTACTGTAAACCTGTTGCCATTAACGATGCTTGATAAATTAGGTTATCTACGTTCAAACTTGCACCTTAGTGGAATGATGATACAGGGCTTCAATCAAGACGGGCAATGCATGCTTGGAAAGATTATAGTAATGCTAGAGATAGAAAGTTAATTATGCATGTCGTCTGCCATGTTATACATGCAGTGACTACGTATAATCTTCTTCTGGAAAGACCGTGGATGCATCAGAATGACATCATACCTTCTACCCAGCATCAGTGTTTGAAATATTGCAAAGATGGGGTATAGCATACAGTGATAGCCGATGCAAGACCGTATACGGAAGCTGAAGCTCTTTTAACAGATGCTAGTTATTATGATGCATTTGTCAGCAGGGGAGAAAAAGAGAATGATGAGAATAAAATCCGAGAAAATACTTGTATGAAAATAGTAAGAGAAGAAGAAATGAAGTCATCTGCAAAAGAGAAAGCGAAGAAGAAATTCTATTTCATCCCAAAACATTTTTAACAGCCGGGACAACCGCCATTAACACTAATGTTGCTTGGACATTTCAAAATTTTGCAGTCAAATTATACAGTACCCCTCCTATATGCTGAAAGAAGTCGGCCGTTTCCTCACATTCCAAATAGGTTTTGTGTAGAACTTAATGCAAGAAATGCAGAGCCAATCGAGTTTTATACTCCCCCAGAAATGAGACATGATAAGGAAGACAACATTGGGATGAAAAATGAAAGTTTAACGCTTGAAGAATTAAAGAGATATAGCTTGGCGAGTTAGAAAATTATGAAGAAAATGGGCTTTGACTGCGAAAAACCTGTCGGATTAAATTGTGGAAAAGGAATTCAGGTTCTAATTGGGGTCAATCAGAAGAAACGAGAAAAATTCTATGGACTGGGGGCAGAGTCTTCATTGAATATGGTGACAGCCAATTAGATAGGAGAGATGAAATTTGATATGATTAGCAAACTTGAGATAGCTCCGAAACAAATGGAGGATGGGGGTTAACCGATGATTAACAGCTTGAAGGAGATAAATTTAGGGACAGAGGAAGAACCACGAAATACTTTCATAAGTACTAATTTGTCGCAAGAAGAAGTCGATCGATATGTCAGTCTGCTGAAAGAGAATAGAGATGTCTTTACTTGGATGTATGTGGAAATGCCAGGATTAGTGCCAACAGTAGAAATGCATCGACTGAATATCTCTAAAGATAAAAGACCCGTTAAACAAACAAAGAGACGAGTTCATCTAGACTTAGTTCCCAAGATAGAAGAAGAAATAAGTAAACTGATAAAGGTTGGATTCATTAGGGAAGTTAAATATCCCAAGTGGATATCAAATATAGTCCCTATGAAGAAAAAGAATGGACAGATAAGGGTTTGTGTCGATTTCAGGGATTTGAACGATGCGTGTCTGAAAGACGATTTTCCATTACCTATAACTGAAATGTTAATTGATAGCACACGTAGTATGCTATCATGTCTTTCATGGATGGATATGCTGGCTACAATCACATACGAATGACACCTGAAGATGAAGAGGTGATGGCTTTTAGAACCCTGTTGGGGATATATTGTTATAAGGTTATGCCTTTCTGTCTCAAGAATGCTGGAGCAACATATCAGCGAGCGATGTAGAATATCTTCCAAGACATGATGCACAGACATGTTGAGTGCTATGTTGATGATTTGGTGGTCAGATCGAGAAATCATTAAGAGCATTACGAACATTTGACGTCAGTCTTTCGCCGAATTAGAAAGAAGTAGTTGAAGATGAATCCGGCTAAATGCGGATTTGCGGTATTGTCGGGAAAATTTCTTAGCTTTGTAGTGAGACACAGAGGTATTGAAATAGATTCGAAAAAAGTATGAGCCATTCAAGATATGCCCCCTTTGAAAATGTTGAAAGAGCTAAAGAGTTTGCAGGGAAAGCTAACCTATATCCGCCTCTTTATCTCAAACCTAGCAGGAAGATGCCAGCCATTCTCTCATCTGATGAAGAAAGTAACAGAATTCATATGGGATAAATCCTGTCAGAATGCCTTTGATGCAATAAAGGAATTGTTGAAACATCCTCTAGTGTTGACGACTCCCGTAAAAGGAAGGCCCCTCATTTTGTATATATAGCAGCTGAGAATTCGCTAGGCGCTTTGTTAGCATAAGTGAATGATAGTGGGAAAGAGGCGGCAGTTTATTATCGGTGCGGAATGAAATTATACACTTATAAAAAAATATGTCTGGTAGTGGTTTTTGCAGTTCAAAAATTAAGACATTATTGTTTGTCACACAACATAACTCTAATATCTCGAACAGATCCTATCAAGTTTTTGATGACAAGGCCGATGCTGTCAAGAAGGTGAGAAAATTGGATGCTACTGTTATCAGAGTATATGATCACATACGAATCGGCCAAAGCAGTGAAAGGGTAAGCAGTGGCAGACTTTCTAGCAGCTCATCCCGTAACAGATTATGAAGCCATTTTTGATGAATTTTCGGACGAACAAGTTATGATGACAGAATTGTCTAAAGCGTGGCAAATGTTCTTTGATGAGGTAGCTCGGGCAATAGGAGCAGGTGCCGGAGTAATGTTTATTACCCCACAGGGCGATTTGTTGCCTTATTCTTTCACGTTAGGAGCGGTGTGCACGAACAATGAGGCCGAATATAATGCCCTTATCATTGGGATGGAGATAGCCAGTGAATTAAATATAAAAGACCTGCAGATTTATGGGGATTCTAAGCTGGTTATAAATTAGGTGGTGACAAGTTTGAAACAACGAAATTGGAACTTTTGTCATATTGTCGAAGGGCACAATGCTTATTGGAGAGGTTTCTAAATGTCGAAGTTAAATATGTACCCCGAAGCGAGAACATAAAAGCAAATGCTTTGGCCAGTTTAGCAGCAGCGTTGTCTTGTCCATATAGATGTCCCTTGTAAATAACAATTGAAGAAAGGAAATTCTTGCCATCTACTGAGGTTAATGATGAAACAATGAGAGTCCTACCCGTGTCATGCTTGGAAGTGATGATAAATGATTGGCATCAACCTTTCATTGACTATCTCAAGTATGATATCCTACCAGACAATCCAGAAGAGAAATCACAAAACAAGCAGAAAGTAAAGAGATTCATTTTGCGTAGTGAGGAATTATACAAAAAATCTTATAATGAAATATTATTGCGATGTCTCGATGAAGATGAGGCATGCCAAGTCCTGTGGGAAGTTCATTCTGGGGAATGTGGGTGGCATCAAGCTGGGAGAAATTTGTTCCACCGAGTGCATCGAATGGGATACTACTGGCCGACAATGTTTAAAGATGTGATCGATTATGCGAAGTGGTGTCATGAATGCCAAATCTATGGGGATATTGTACATGTTCCTCCTGAAGATCTTCATCAGTCAGTTACTTCTTAGCCTTTTGCTGCATGGGGACTTGATGTCATCGGGCCTATCAATCCAGCGTTGTCTAGAGGAAAGCAGTATATATTAGCAGCAACAGATTATTTCTCCAAATGGATGGAAGCGGTTGCACTGTGAAATGTAAAGGAGAGAGATGTTGTTAATTTTATTCGTCATCCGATAATATATCGTCATGGTATCCCGAAGAAAATCATTACAGACAATGGTACTCCTTTCAAAAACAGGGGAGTGGAGAAGTTATGCCGAAAATTCAATATTCATTAGTCCTTCTCAACTCCTTATTATCCACCAGCCAATGGTCTGGATGAAGCATTTAATAAGACGATTGTAAAAATTTTGAAGAAAATGGTGAGTGAACATAAGCGTGACTGGGATGAAAAACTACAAGAAGCTTTGTGGGCCTACAGAACAACACATCGTACAATGACACAAGCTACCCCGTATTCATTAGTCTATGGTGTGGAGGCAGTTATACCAATCGAGGTACAAGTCGCTTCACTAAGAGTGACAGTGCATCAATCAATCACGAATGATGAAAATGCGAAGATACGACTCAAGGAGTTAGATATGTTTGATGAGAAGAGACTGGCAGCTCAACAATGATTACAATTATACCAGGCCAGAGTTTTTACTGCCTTTAATAGGAAGGTTAAACACCAATCTTTCAGGAAAGGGGATTTGGTTTTGATGTTGAAAAGGCCGATAGTAGTTACTCGAAGAACAGGAGACAAGTTTGACCCTAAATGGGATGGTCCGTATGTAATAACCAAAGTTTACTCCAATGGGGCATATAGGGTGACAGATCAAGAAGGACGAGGCATCAGTAAACTGGTCAATGCTCGCTTCCTCAAGAAGTATTATTCTTGACAATGGAAGGAATTTTGATTTAGAAGATTATTAGGATAATTCTTCTATATCAAAAGGGGGCAATTACATATGAAGGGATGAAACGAAGAAATAGCCTTTACAGGCATGGCCTTATATTTTATCTTCATGAGTAAAAGAATTGTAAAAAGGCAAAATCATGTACTCTCCCTTATGTGAAAGAATAAAGGCACAAATTCTCAAAGTAAGAGCTGTTCAAGCATATATCATATATATCAGAAGCATTGATGATTACTACCGATATCAGCAATATTATCAATCGTCATTGCTAAAGACTGGCAACTATCGCTATCATTGCGGAATACTTGTTATTACAAAATGTTGTTAATTTCTATCAGAATTGCTATCATCACCAATCACCAACCTGATCTACTATTTAAAACAAAATATGGGTGTTCTTAGAACATTTTCAATGATGGTGAAATATCAATAATTGATTCATCAATTTGGGCAATTAGGCGAACTATATAGTCAACCACATCAAAGTTGATGACAACGATGACAACTTATTTCTCAAAGAAAATTAGCGTTAAAAAAAAAGTCACACATAAGACCAATGTCGTTTGTGAGCTCTCTGACAACGACACGGAAGAGGAGGAAAATACCCTCTTAGGAATGGGTTCGAACTCACAGACAAAGGAAACCCAGATCCTTGGTTTAATTTCGGTATTAACTCATGAGGAAGGATATAAAAAACCTACTCATTGATGGATCGACAACCTTGAAATTGGTACTTAAGGTAGCCTAGTAAAGCCCCACGAACTCTAAAGAGTTACTGTGGCCATCCTAGTGCGTAAATCCCATTCATGGCCGTGATTGCTCCAACTACTCAAGAGCTTAAACTGTGTGTTACTATCTAACTGAATTGAAATATAGCACCTCCTATCAAAGCGAAATCATATAGGAGAATCCCATACTGATAATCATAATATGCGATAGTTTTGTTAAAAGTACTTCAATAAAGTGTCATGTTGAACTTGTTGAATAAGTAAACATGTTTAAGATAATTTATGTTGTAGCTTTGCAATGATAAAATTATGCAAGTTGATTATATACCATAGTATCAAAAGAATATTTACATACAATGTTTACACATCATTAGTTATGTTCAAAATTTCCAAGTAAGGTTGCAATTCTTCTTTCAACTGAGACCGTAATACAACAGTTGCATGCTCGGCTTCAAGGATCAAGCTAGCCTGGTTAGGGATGCCAAATAATTAAGATGCCAAAGAAGTAGTAACTTCTTCATCCCTTGACTGGTCAGCTTGTAGGGTATTGATTAATTGAGTATTTGTCTCAAGTTCTACTTGGATCTGACAGACAATTGAAGTTTTCACTTCCAATTGACTCTTGAGTGATAAAATTTCCTTCTTAAGAATAGCAATCTGATCGATAATTTTTGCCTTGTTTCTCTCTGAAACCTTTAATTTCTCATGGAGGGACTGATTACTAACATTATGATCAGCAAGGGTGCCATTTGCTTGAGAGAGCTTTTCTTTAAGAAGCGCCAATTCCTGCTGGCGACTTAGAATCTTAGGAGCAACGACCATGTTCCAGGCTACTTCCAAAGTCTTTGTGGAGTCATACAATCGTGACAAAGAGGTATAAAGACCTTGGACGTTGACACGGGCTAAGGGAGCTACAGGAGCAAGAACTGCTAGAGCACCATCTAAAAAGGGCCATTGACTCGCATCTTTTAAGGTACTGGTAATGATAGAAATTGCATGCTTAAAGAGTCCCAACATGAGAGGTGGCACCTTTTCCAGAGAAAGTTTGTCGAAAGCCACTGTCTCGGAATTAGATCCTTCAGATCCGCTAGGGGTCGGTGTGATTGAAACTAAAAGATAAACAGGGAAATGTAAGTTTAAAATGAGAGTATATATATATATATATATATATATATATATATATATATATATATATATATATATATATATATATATATATATATATATATACCGGGAGTAGGAGTAAGAGTAACTGAAGCAAAATGACTAACTTCAGTAGTTATGACGACATTAAAAGAAAGCTCTTGAATTCCCGCAGTGCTCGAATTCAAAGTGCTGGGCGTTGGAACATCTATTGGATCAGAAAGAAATTCTAAGCTTCGAGCCACCAGTTGAATGGGAACATTAGGTGAGTGAGGGATTAGTGGTCTAGACTCTTCTGGACTAGGAAGAAGAAGTATATCCCCCATTACTGCTTGAGTTTATGATAGCCGAACTTCTACATCTTTTAAAGTTAACGTTTCATGGGTGGTCACATCAGTAGTTTCCATAATACGAGGGGAATATGAAGCATTGAAAGAAAGGAAAATATTTCTGCCAGGAGTACCACCATATTCTCTGTAATCAAGTTGCTCTTCGTTATCTAGTGAAGTTTTTGGAAAAGGTTGAGAGGTGTCAGGTTGAGTGGCTGGAGCATCAGGGAGGGAAGACCTAACTCCAGCATCATTACCTTCTCCAACGTCTATTTCAGCATTAGTATCTGCATTAAGTAAATCATTCCCTTCATCAGTCAGACTTGTGGGGGTAGACGTATCTTCGCTCATTGTATTAGCTGAATATTTTGAGGAGCTATCTTCATCTGATATGGTCTGCTTCCCTTTATAAACAGTCTTCACAGGAAGAAGATGTGTACCTTGAGAAGAAGAAGGGGTTGGTTACACCAGAACTTCAGGAGATAGCAGCTTGGTACGAGAGCGATTCATAAGAGATGTGTTAATAACGATTCGACGCACGGTTGGAGAGGTTGTTACTGTAGTATGATGTGTTGCAGATTCTGTAAGGTCTACAATAGGGGTAACTGAAGCATTTACATGATCAACAGGTTGAGAGATTGTGAAAGGATCCATGACAAGAGGAGTAGAAAGTGTAAGCTGATCTTCCCCTTCTGGAGTAGGAGAAGGCAGAATGTTGCCTGTTATTTTGAATTCATTTATGGGAGCTATCGATCTTGCTTCTTGATTTAATAACTTCAGAGGAGAACTAAAAGCAATCTAACCCTCTAAAGTGTTTGAAGGTTTCAATTCTCTAATAGGTTCTTCAACAGAAATTTTACAGCAAAATTATCCTGGAGTGGCGGCATGATCCCTCTCGTAGAAGTATCCAATTCCTTGTTCTGGTCTGTAATTCCTCAAACGTGGGGGAGGGATCCAGATGGGACGATCCACTGAAAAATAATTGTGTACTAGATGATACTGATGACTCCACCACCGCATCCAGGACTATGAAGCTGTTACTCTGTGATTGTATCCTGGAAGCACGAACTGAGACCCAAAATTTCTTGCCAGAAGTTGTTTCCATATCAAAGACCAGTTATAAGGACCAACTCCATAAATCCTCATAGTATGAGTGACTTCATTGCTTGCTTGGGGCACGGTTTGATCGTAGCTGAATTGTCTAGCAAATCGATTTGGATAATACGGTTCTCGCCAGAACTCTAGTCCCTCTCTCAGTGGAAGATTACAAGAGCGAATGCAAAGAAAGAAAGTTCTTTTGAGAGGCTCTAAGTCATTGGTATCTGCCACATCTCTGTCTTTGGCTTGGTAGTCTAAATAAAACGGGAAGAAATCAATAGACTCTATGCTATCAATTTTATTAGTTATCCATGCATAGCTCTTCTTTATCATTTTACTTTTCAAAAAGTACCATAGAGGTAAATCGTTTTGGTGAACGTAAGCCTTCTTTGGGACATTATACGTCCAATGAAAATAAACGCCAAGCCACCCAGAGAAATAATGCCACGGAGTAAAAGTGGATGTAACTCCTATTGTCGGGCTTGAGCAATGCACTGCGGCATGACTAAAAGCCTTGTATAGTGAACACAAGATAGGTGGGGCTAGGTAATATTTCTTTCTGCCTTCTGCCATTGCCCCTGCCACCAAAAATAACGACGGTCGAATTGAATATGAACTTTTCGAATTGGGGAGCACAACCAAGCTCAACCAGTAAGCCAGGAAAGCAGTTAGTTCAGCCTTTATTTTCTTATGATTGGCTTCTAAATTAGTGCAGTTATTGCTAGAAAATCTAAAATAATAATAATAATAAATAATAAATAATTTTTTTAAAAAATAAAAATTTTAGTAAGGAATTTCTGACTTACGGATAAGCATTGTTTAAGAAGAAAGGGAAAAGTTAAGATATTTACACCAAATAAAGAGAAAAGTATGCTAGCCATGGGAGAGGAGAGATTTTGTGGACATCATCAAAGTGACATGTCTCGCGAAATAGACTGATAGTCGATGTTGTTATTCTGGGCACTCTGTTAGATCCAACATAAGCAAACTCCAGGTTTTAAGGAACATATTCATCAATGAAGGATCCTGAGATAGGCAGGCCAGCCATTTTGTTAAGATCCCATAATGTGATACTCACTTCTCCTATCGAGAGATGGAACGAGTTTGTGACTAAAGACCAATGTTTCAGGAAGCCTTTATAGATCATCATATCTTTGTGAAAGAATTCAGAAGTGGCTTCTATAGCATCATAAATCTGGGCCGCACATAAAGCATTTTCATACTTTGTTAAAATCACTTTAGTCCAAGCACTATAGTTTGGCCGGGTCGTCCAGAGACCCCATGTTCTGAATTCATCTTTGCCCCATAAAGAGTTGCGTTGACAGAAGCGCTGTTGAATTGTTTCAAAAAAATGAGTAGGATACAAAGAATGGAGATCATGACATGGTGAGAGAAAATGCATGTATCTCACTTGTCCGGTCTTTTAGGTTAAACCTTTATCTGTAAGGTAGCCTTCGAGGATGTGTGACTCTTTGATAACCCATTTGGATATATACAAGAGCTTGTTCTGAGTCATGAAGTCTCTTGGTTCACTTTCAAGGATCGAACAGTGACGTTGAAGTTGTAGAGGGAGAGCAATGGTCTTGTCTTTATACGAATTGTGAAATTTAATCGCTTCAATGGTCAATTTTACTAAATCCCAGGCATTCTGAAAACGTCTTCGGTTGTGTTCTCGAACTTTCTCCTAGAAAATTTCATCCGGGTGCCTTGCTCTAGTTCGTTGTGGAACGGTTAGGGAAGGAGAAGCCTCTACATCAGGGAGACGAGTAATATCAGTGCGATAATTGGTGGTGCATTTTAGCTAGTTTTTCCAATTAGATTCTTATCCTGAAAAGGGGAGGGGGGGGGGGGGGGGGGGGGGTCCCTCTATCTCCTTCATAATTATAGCCATGCGAATATCTTCAGATAAGCATTGAATGCGCTCAGCAAAGTTCAAAACGACAAGGACCGGTTCTTTAAAGAAAGAACTGTAATTTTCACTGGAGCAAGGCCTTTTAGGGTTATGGGTTTCATCGGGTTATGGGTTAGATGGCCCAGCAGTACTTGAAGAAGCGAGTGGTATTTTAGAGCTTTCCATTGAAGATCTGAACAGGATTTAACAAAACAAGTTAGAGTTAGGAGAAAAGATCGTCAAGGAAAAGAAATATGCAGGTTCAAAAGTCATGCGCAAAATTGCTGTATACTGAATACTGTGCACAGGTTACTATGTGTAGACTATGGGGCGCAAGTTATAGTGTGCAGATTACAGTGTGCAAAAAGAATGTGCGAAGGTCTTTGTGCATAAGCTATTGTGTGCCAAAAGAACCGTTACGCGTAAACCAGTGTGCGCAAAATGTTGCGTGCCAGGCGTCAAGTGTGTGGAATCCTAGCTAAGTGTTGTGGGCTACCTATTTTGCACATGATTATAAGTCCTGGTTGTGTGGAGTAGGTGTTGTGCGGCGCACAATAAGGTCAGCGCACAAAGGTAGCTGATCTGATGAAGAAATAATAAGTACGAGTTGGTAGAGGGAGATGGTGAAAATAAGAGTGAAGTTTTGAATTTATAGGCAGTCTGAGGTGTTGTGCACCACCCATTGTGGCAAATAATTGTGCATAATCCATTGCGCGCAACTCATGGTGCGAATTTGATTCTGTGCAATCTTTGCGCACAACAAAGAAAATATGTGCACAATGCCATAGATTTAGAATATGTTTAGAAATTTCTTGATATTGATCTTACATATTTATTTTATGAGTGTTAAAATAAAAATACAGGATCAATGGGGCATCTGTTGAGGCATAAAATAAAGAGAAGAGACAGAAATGAAGAAAAACTGTCATTGTGCGAAAAAGGACTGTTATTGTGCGGAAAATACTATTGTGCAAAGTAATTGGGACGCACAACGATTTCCGTACAACAGGGCGCACAACGATTTCTGCACAAACAGTAGCGCACAGTGATTTCTGCACTGCAGTGAGGGCACAACAAGTTCCACACAATGGGGAGTGCGCGGAGCCTACGTGGCATACTCACATGTGTGAGAGGGTTATAAATACCCCTCGACCCCTCCAGTGGAGTCATGAGCTACCAATCACAGTGAGAGAGAGAAGAGATTGCGGAAGAAAGGTAAAGTTCGCAACCATTGTGCGGAAGAGGCATTGTGCGGTGCACAACAAGCACTTGCGCATAACCAGGGCTAGCGCACAATGGGCACCAGCGCACAATAACGGCTGGCATGCAATGGGCACTTGTGCACAATAGCTTTTGTCTGTGCATAACTCCAGCACACAACAGCTTCCTTTTGCGCGCAATGACTTTCAACAGTGCACAATGACTTTTAAGATATTGTTCAATATTATGTTTAATGTTTCATACAGTTGTACATAATATGAATGCTGAATCTTTGTTGTACGTTATGATTCATAAATGTTCTATTTGGAATCAAAGGAGAAAGGGATGTGAAGAACTTAGAATAAATAAAGTAATTATCTTCATTGTTAGCCTTTAGTGATTTGTTTAAATGAATGAAATATTTCCCAAAAAAATACTTTTGTTCTTGTTCGAAACAGTCTTAAAAATATATGTTCCATTAGATTCATAGAAAATCGAACCAGCTTTCCAAAGGTATGTAATAAACCTCAATCGAACTTCAGACGACTGAGATCTTGGCTTTATACGAAAGATATATTTGGGGGCTTGTTACAACAATTCTTGTTTGGGTCATATTCATGATTCCAATATTCAGATGCATTTGATATTTCTTCTTAACTTACTTGAAATAGTTAATAATCATATGTATGGTCCATATAATCAGATTCTTTCATGATAAAATTTAAAAGATTCTTGACTGATAGATACTTCTGTAAGGATAAATCTTGAATTTCTATGTATGGTCCAAATGGATCCAAGGCTCTGTATGGTTGGAAACCTATAAACAGCCTGAATGACTTGTTCCCAAACCAACCATTAGATTAGATCTTCCAATAGAGAATTTGATCATAGAGATTTCATCAATATATTTCATGTGCTACTTGATGAATATATTGGATCTATATTATCCATAACAATTATCCTCTCATTAACCCACTTGGGTGTGGGATCACTTGTTATTTATACATTTTAAATGGACACCCATGCACATTGTTGTGTGTTCCTTATCTATGCTTCGCTAGCGTGTGGGCCCCATGTGCCATCAGATCTATTTCATTTCCTATACACTTTCTGTTTACTAAAATTTTCTAAGTACTTAACAGTATTGCATGTAGGCCTCTTTAACACCTTATAGTGGACCCCACACTTTAGAGTTAAGGGCCCCACTTTGGGGGATACTTAGTCCTTATATAAGTGAGCTGGGATGTCCTACCTTTTTGTCAGGAATGATTCCCTAAGTGTTTAGAAATGGGGCCCTATGTTGTGATGGACCCCATTTCTAAAAATTTTCTGATTATTTGTGTTTTGTACCAACTTTGAGCCTCTATAGTGGACCACACGTTGGAGATATGAGTAGGCAACCACTTGGAACCTTTAACCTATACTAATGAATAGATAAATAATATTTTACTCAGGCTAAATCAGACCCCACATGACCAGGGAGTGATCCCAAAATGTGGTCAGGCATGGTTGTTCAGAATATTATGCAGATAATTAAAGTACCTATGTTTGACCCTATACCAAATATTATGTATGAACAACAAGTTAGTCTCAGATTATAATTTTTAAATTACATATATAGTGCAACCAAAGGCACCTGATGGGACATTGAAATGTGGTCCCTTGTAATCTCGGGACATACTCAAAGTCGGGACAAAACTAATTTTGCATTATATTTCCTTCACAGTTTCTCCAAGTACCCATGTTTAGGCCATCATCGTAAATTGTAAACACCCAACCAATGAGACTTGACTTATACCTTTTAAAGACCATACATAGAGCTACCAGATGGATCCCTCCTTTCACCATATGTGGGTCCCACATGATCATAAATCTGAATTGTAAATGGCCCAGAACTAACCTTACACCAAAAATCTGTTTGACGTAAAATTTATGTGAGGCCATGTCAATATAGTTCTCCACCTTCCCAAAGCATTTAATGAAGCATCTAAACTTTAAAATAATAACTCTCAGATATTGTTAGGCTTAAAAACCTTAAGTGGGCCATCTAGTATATGCTATTTTGTATGGGCCTTACCTTTCATGTAATGAGGTCCACTTGACATGTTTTGTAAATGGGTATTGTATAACTTGTAAAATATTTAGTGGAGCGATCTTGCTGTCCAAATGTTCTCTTAAGGCATAGGTGGCCTTAGACCTATCTAAATGATGCAACCTTAAGGCCCAAGCGGGCTCAACACTAAGAGGAATCGTTGAGGAGTGAGAAGCCCACAATGGTAGCCTTCCTTGAGCCTGTTGGGTAGGTCCATTGCGTACTTGGGGTAGCATATGTCATGCCCCAAACTTGAAAACTGGGCTCACAAAATTCTCGATCACCGAATCCGGCACCGACAGCCTCCATAGTACCCGATTCTCGGATCCCGGCACCCATATACTAGGTTCTGATCTTGAGATCCTACAAGGAGAATTTTTCAGCATAAATTTATTCTGTAACAAGCATAACTATAAGCATAACTCACGAACAATAACTAAGACACCATCACAAAATCCACTATGATAAAAAAACTTTATGGTACAATGCGCATAAAGGGAAATACAATAACAGAATCGAAAGCTCCAGAAGTCCGATGCACGCTCCAATCTTAATGCTGATGCGACGTCCTAGCTTAACCTACATGCAACGGTCGTGCATAAGCTTAAGAAAAGCTTAGAGGGTGGTGAGAGTGTGTGCGTAATATAAGTGTGCTCATAATGCAATATCAAAATAATGTAGAATATACTGGTGATTCCATGAATACTATCAGTCATACTAAGGCTATGCGATGCAAGGCATGAATGCTATTGGCCATATCAAGGCCATGTGATGTAAGGCGTGAATGCTATCGGCCATATCAAGGCCATGTGATGCAAGGTGTGAATGATGTCGGCCATACTAAGGCCATGCGATGCGACATGCAACTCAAGCATACCAGTCCTTATCCGAATCCACATATCAATGTAGCTCATCACTAGAACATCAAATATCAGTACGGTTCTCACTTTGGATAATCACCGGGGTCTAGTATACTCTACGTCAGCTTGCTGCCCCTATCTGAGCGCACAACTCAGTAAGTGGAAGAGACTTCACTATCAGCCTACCAATATAGGGCCCAACCCATCGATAGCAGACCCATTTCTTAAGCTGGTTAAATGTAACTTAGATATTACCTCCTCATTCAGGCGGGTAAAGTCACACCCCTTTTTAATTGACCATGACACAGTGGGATATGCAGTCTACTGGTATACGACCCTCTTGTGCTCATGTATCCATTCGGTCTCGATGTTGGAGTTATCCTTTAGTACCATCGAGTTTAGAGATTTTCACCCAGGGACATCTATGATGCCCCGATGCTAATAATAGTATATTCGATATCCAATTCGGCCCTTTACGATGTGCCTGTGGAGGCCATGGCCCGGATGTTGCCAACGCGTATAGTGATCACATCACACAATATAAGATGCATGAGTCATACAATTCAATCATGCATCAACCCTGCACGTATCGTGCGCTCATGAGTGACAACTCTGCCTATCAGGGAGTCTCATAAACAACTAACTGAAGGCATATGCAAGGGTCAACCTCATCTCATCATAAGGATGCAGATAATGCGTATGAGCATGAATCATGATGCTATGCTGTCACATACTCATAATCGGTATCGAATATCGGCATCGATAATTGGCCTATATGTAAGGTGGGGTCTATAGATGAGAAGTCGATCTAAACCATAATATAAAGATCGGCCCTCGGCCGTGGATATATCAAATCCGATAGCACAGAGCTATCCGTCTACGAAAATGATGGACCATGCAACATCAATGGGGCCCAATGATTTGAGTTAACCCACTAAGAGAATGATGAGAATGGACCTAACAAGGCCTAATGGAAGGTCACAATGTGGACATTTAACCATCATTGCCCATCAATGTGGACATTTAACCAACATTGCTCCCAAGAAGGGGCTCACATAAAGGCACACGTATAGTGGGCCCATGGCCTCACGCAAGGGCCTAATATACATCACCATGGGCCTCACTCAAGGGCCTAATATACATCATGACGGGCCTCACTCATGGGCCACATATGCATCACATTGGGCCTCATTATATGAGCCTCAAATACATCAAATGGGCCGCAATACATGGGCCTCATATACATCAAATGGGCCATGTCCCATGGGCCTCGAATATATCACAACGTGCCACAACCCATGAGCCTCAAACACATTACAATGGGCCTCTCATACGAGCCTAATATACACACTATATTTTCATATCTCCACCATACATCTATTTTTAGAGATCATTTAGAGCATTACCCAAAAATATGAATCATTTCGAAAATCATCTGGACCATAGCACAAATAATGGTGGAGATAATGATTTTCACTACTAAACAATCACAAGACCTACCATAACGTTTATTTTCCATCCAACCTGATCATAAGCTCACAAGGACTTGGATTAAGAGGAAAAATAAATTCCATATTGATCCAAAACTTCTGTGACCCTAAATGGGTTTCAATGATAGACGATCATCCTCCACTAATTTTTGTAGTGTGGCCCACCTGATAGACGGTGTGGACATAGAACATATACTTCAATGGTGGGTCCCACCATCTAGCCATCTGGATGGTGTGGATAAGACCCATACATCAGGGTCAAACACAAAGAACTTACTGGTGTCAATGCAGCATCGTTGCTGATGGAGTGGCCCTGACCGTCGATGCTGATGGGGTGGCCCTCACCGTCCAAATGGACGGTCGGGATGAAACACATACTTAATGATGGGGCCCATAGAACTAGTGGCATTAATACAACAGCTATATAGTTGTGTGCAGTACACTAGCCAATCCCTTTTACAAAAGGTGGGTCCCACGTGGGGCCCACCACATATACATATTCTATACACATATATATCATATTAATTATATTTATTAATTTATAATAATAATAATAATAATTATTATTCTTATTATTCTTCTTCTTATTATTATTATTTTATATATGATCCAGCATCCAGGCGTTGGACGGCCTGGATGCAAATACATATATCAAGGTAGGCCCCACCGTTTAGGGTCTGAATGGTGTGGCAAAACACATACATCAGGGTGGTGCCATGTGGTGGCCCACCCAACTAAGCAGATATTTTTTTTTCCTTTATCTAGGTCTGTCCAGGTGGGATGGCGAAGATATATATTGCATACATGGTGGCAGGTCCCATGTGTGGCCCGCCAATAGTTTTGAATCAAGCAGATATTTGTATTTTCCCTTCATCAGGGTTTGTCCAAATGAGTAGCAAGGGTACGCCCTAGTTGGATAGTGGGGATGGCCCACTAGATGGATGGTCCAGATATATCATACATTAAGGTGGCCCACAACAAGGAAAGGAGAGAGAGAGAGAGAGAGAGAGAGAGAGAGAGAGAGAGAGAGAGAGAGAGAGAGAGAGAGAGAGAGATAGACGGCGTGCGATGGATGGACCCCGGCACTATAGGCTCTCCCTTTCATGCATTTCAAAACACACATCGAGTGGGTCCCATTACATGTGGGCCCAACAATCAAAATCAAAGGTGAAGATCCCTTTCCACCATTAAATACGAGGTCTAAATGACCATTCATAATGGAAAAATAAACATCATGATGAGGTCCATGGAGAATGGCCCCATCATGGGATGATTATATAAATCATGGTGGGTCATCGGTCACACCTAGGGTCCAAAGAGAGTTCATACCATCAATCGGTAGGCCCCACTTGGCCCATCATAAAAAATATAAATCTAATCCTATAAACACCCACCTACGGCCTTCTTCTTTAGCTCATTGGACTTCTTAGCTCCTAGGCTTTCTCTTTAAGGGTGGATGATGAAGTTTGAAGGGTTGGATGGTGAGATGAGAGGGTAGGAAGTGGGCCTTGATCTTTTCTCCCCTTAGAGCTTTTCTCTCATGGAATCTTGGGATATGGTGGAGAGAATAAGAGAGGAGAGAGTGTTGTAAGAGAGATGGGATGAGAGGAATGAATGTTGTACGAAAGAGACATGGAGGGTATGGGCTCGGTTGAATTTTGGAAGAGGGATGGGTGGGGAGAGAGAGAGAGTTTACTTTAGGTAAGGCTTATGTAAGAGAGGGATGAGTTGTGTACTTGAGTTGAGATTGATTGATTGATGTGAAAGGTGGTAGAGATTCTATCAAAATTCACAACACGCGACTTTTTCTTTGAAATAAACATGGGCCCAGAACTCCTGGCCTGGGTATCGCATTGACGTGCGAGACATGGCATTGGAACTGCAGCTATGGCACGATCGATAGGGTACAAGTTTCAAGTCGGGTCAACATAGACATACATGATGTAACTTAGGGTTACGCGCAAATGCCGATTACAGGTTGCGTGTTATAGGAATTCGACCGGGAGGATCGTGAGAGTCAAGGAATAGTACGGACTAGGTTATGAGCATTATAGCTCTCCCCTCCTAATAAAAATTTTATCCTTAAAATTTACACATTAACACAATTGGACATAACTCATAAGGACAAGGAAACATAACATCATAGACAACATATAAAATATAACATATAATCGATCATCAAAGAGATGGGGATAACGCCCTCGAATCTCGGCCTCCCGCTCTTAAGACGCCTTATCAATAGAATAGTGACCCCACTGAACCTTCACCAAAGGGATGACCTTGGTTCGGAGGACCTGCTCCTTCCAATCAAGGATACAAACTAACTGCTAAATGTAAGAAGCATCCTCATGAATCTTCAATGGCTGTCAATCAATAACAGGAACGATGTCTGACCCACACTTCCTTAAGATAGAGACATGAAAAATGTTGTGGATGCCAGATAATTGAGATGGTAAGGTAAGTCGATAGGCCACGACGCCAACGTGCCTAGTGATCTTGAAAGGTCCAATAAATCTCAGGGTAAGCTTACCCTTTGCTCTAAAATGAACCACACCTTTCATAGATGAGACCTTGAGATACACTCTGTCCTCAACAGCGAACTCCAAGGGATGATGGCTTCAATCAGTAAAACTCTTCTACCAGCTCTGAGTTGTGTGCATCCTCTGCTTGATGATATCGATAACCTCTGACGTCTGCCGCACAAGCTCGAGACCTATGAGACACTGCTTTCCAACCTCGATCTAACAACTTAAAGATCTATATGGTTTGCCATATAGTGCTGCAAAAGGAGCCATGCCAATGGTCGTTTGATAGTTGTTGTTGTATGCGAACTCAGCCAATCACAAATGCTCATCCCACCTACCCTCGAAGTTAATTGCGCAAGCCTGAAGCATATCCTCAAGGATCTGGTTGGCCCTCTCGGTCTGCCCATCGGTTTATAGATGATACATAGTCTTGAACTGTAAAAGAGACCCCATCACTCTCTGTAAGCTCCCCTAAAACTGAGTCATGAACCTCGGGTCTCGATTAGAAATGATCTAGACTAGAATGTCGTGCAATCTCATAATCTCCTTGATGAATAACCTCCCAATATGGTCCAAAGATAAGGTCGTACAAATTGTAAGAAAATGTGCCGATTTCTTCAAAAGATCCACGACAACCTAGATGGTGTCATGACCGGCTGAGTCCTAGGCATGCCCATAATGAAATCTGTTGACACGTGCTCCCACTTCCACGTTGGGACATTCAACTACTGTAATAGATCAGGGGATCTATGATGATCAGCCTTGACACATTGGAATTTGTCATACTTAGCCACAAAGCTAACGATTTGACACTTAATTGTCGCCCAAAAATACTATCACCTCATATCACAATACATCTTCATCGGGCCATGGTGGATAGAAAATTACAATCGATGTGCCTCGGTCATAAAAAATGCAAATCTAATCCTATAAACACCCACTTATGACCTTATTCTTTAGCTCCTTGGACTCCTTAGCTCCAGGGCTTTCTCTTTAAGGGTGGATGATGAAGTTTGAAGGGTTGGATGGTGAGATGAGGGGGTAGGAAGTGGGCCTTAATCTTTTCTCCCCTTAGAGCTTCTCTCATGGAAGCTTGGAAAATGGTGGAGAGAATGAGAGAGGAGAGGGTGTTGTAAGAGAGATGGGATCGGAGGAATGGATGTTGTTAGAAAAAGACATAGAGGGTATGGGCTTGGTTAAATTTTGGATGAGAGGGGGATGGTTGGGGAGAGAGAGAGAGTTGACTTTGGGTAAGGCTTGTGTAAGAGAGGGATGGGTTGTGTACTTGACTTGAGATTGATTGATTGATGTGAAAGGTGGTAAAGATTCTCTTGAAATTCACAACGTGCGGCGTTTTCTTTGAAATAAACATGGGCCCACAACTCTTGGCCTGGGTATCGCATTGGTGCGTGAGACATAATGTTGGAATCGTGGTAACGGCGCGGTTGCTAGGGTATAAGTTTCGAGTCACGTCGACATAGATATACATGATGCAATTTAGGGTCACGCTTAATTGCCGGTTACAGGTCACAGGTTGTCAGAATTCAACTGGGAGAACCGTGGGAGTCTAAGGAATGGTACGGACTAGGTTACAGGCCTTATAATGTATCTTTCATACTACCTCTAGTCTAGTGGACCACGCTTAGAGAGCCCTCGACCGTGTAAAGGGGAGTGCAGAACATCTCCACCGACTTCACTGCGTTAGCAAGGTCGGTTCCTTACAACCGACCTCTCCACCGCCTCCGTCAGCTTATAAAAGATAGATCAGTGAGAGAGAAAAATATCCACAGCTGAGAAGTTTGGACGTCAGTGAGAGGAAGAGAGATTGATTAAAGTTTTATTATTTTACTATTTATTATATTATTTTTTGAGATTAGCCCAATCATGTTGCTGGGCTAAACCTCTTAGCTAGGGCTAAGAGGTGAAGCTTGTAGTGTGATGGGGAGAATTTTTTCTTGTGCCTTTTGTTTAGACTGAACTGATGTTGATTTTAGTTTAATTAAGAGAATGTTTTGAGTTTTTAATGGTCTGTTGTGACTAAAATTACAATGGGTCTACGATAGCTTTAAGCATGTTCCTTTCCTTTTTATGTTTATGACGTCAGGAAGCCCTATTGTTCACCGTCTCCTAGGCATGGTTGGATGACAGTACCCTTGACGGTACCCTTCCTAACCTTCATACATTGTTGATTGGTTAGTAATTAGTTTAATTCTGCTGTATATTTTATCTCCTTGGCATGGTCGAATGATAGTACCCTTCCTAACCTTCACATTGTTGATTGGTTAGTAATTAGTTTAATTCTGCTGTATACTTTGTCTCTTAGGCATGGTTTGGTGATGGAATCCATTCTAATTCATATACCTTTCGTCTCTTAAAAAATATATCAAAGGAAGTTCAGTGTGATTTTCATGGTTACACCCTTCAACTGGACGAAGATGGGACTCTAAGTCTAGTTGAGTTCTTGAAGCAGGCATAAGATCTCCCTGATCTCTACAAGTAGATCCGCTTAATCCCTAGTTTTCTATCTCTGATCTCTCTAAATTTTAGATAAATACTTCACCATGACTCCTTAAATTTATTTGATTTAAATTTCGTCTTACTCTAGTTCTAGTTCTACTTAGTTTCAGATAACGTATATGTATCAGTCCCTTGGATTCGACCTTGGTCTCATACTTGGGCTAGATGTACTGATTCTAAAATTCTGCCAAATTCCCTAAAAGAATGTAAAATCCTATAAAGTAGAGATCGCATATCATGTGGGTGGAAAAATGTGTCTAACCCATTCCCTTTTTGTAACTGAGGACCTTATCCAAAATCTACGATTGCAGACCAACTGCAAGACTGTTGAGTCAGAAATCTTACGATTCCCCAACTTTTAAGTGATTTTACAGTTTCTAGTCAGCCATAAATTCTAAGTTTCATTTGGCTAGTGGTGACTCTAAATCAAATGCACTTTTACCTCTAAGTCAGCCATACTCCAATCAAACTAAAATTAGAACAATCGAAAAAGAAAACCAAGGAAGTAAGATCATCTTTCACACTCATTCGAGAATAACGTTTATAAAATGGTGACTCCACTAGGAAGTATGGTCTAGCCACTAGCCAAGGCCTGACTCAAAATATGAGATTTTTATGATTTTTTAAGATTCGACAATTTCTGTGTATTTACTTTCCAACTCTCTAGTGAATACTAGTTGTTTTTACTTTCCTGTCAAACTAACTAACATTCTAGAAGATACCATTCGCCTGCTAACCAACTAACTCACTAGCATTCTAGTGTACAGTAGTCCATTTACTTTCTTACCAACATCTTACATTCCAAAGCAATCGGTCCCTTTACATTCTCGTGAGTATCCTACATTCTAGTTTCCACTATCCATTTACTTTCTATCCTCTAGATTTTGTCACTCCATTACACACTGGTCCCATTTACATTTTTTCATGTACATTCTACATCATACTTTCTATTATAATTATTTTTTACAAAAGAAAAATACCAAAAAAAAAGAGAGAAAGAGAAGGGGCAAGCATAGTCCAATAAAAAGAAAGCATAAGGCCTTTTTAACACTATTGGATGTAAAAATCACTAGGGGGTTCGTGCCCTCTAAATTCTGCATCAAACCATCATAATGTCATCACAAACCATGCTATTGTGTCTATCCAATACTTACCAACTACATCCCCAGGATCACTCAGGCGCCCAATTGCAGAACCTGCAACTTCTCCCTTCATATCTACAGTAGCCCTTGGCCTGCAAAGGTTAGAGGAACTCATGACTTGCTTCTTTCAAAGCAATCTCACCCCTTTAATCCAAAGCATGCCGATACAACTATCGATCCACTATGCCAAAACTGGGAAAAAAGGACGGTTGAAAAGTCTCAAAAGACAATAAAGGACGGTTTTGGACCGTCGCAAGGGTCGTCCTATTTTGGGGCATCGTATTACTTAAAGGACGGTCATGAACCGTCATTTCTATGGACATTTAAAGGATGCTTATGGACCATCTGTAAAGAAGGATGGTCATGGACCATCAATAAATATAGATGTTATAAGGTCTTTGATGAACCTTAAAAAGGACGGCCATAGATCATCCTTAAAACGGACTATTATGATCAGTCCCTGATGAACCTTAAAAGGACGGTCATGGACCATCCTTAAAAAGGACTGTTATGAGCATTCTCTGATGAACCTTAAAAGGACGGTTATGGACCGTCTCAGGTTTGAATATTTAGAAAAATATGGACGGCCTAAAGCCGTCAGAAAATTTCTTGCATTAAAAATAAAAGTAAAAAGAAAAAAATTAGTAACAATTTTCTTTTTGTGTCTTCCATCTAATAAAAAAATATTCAACCAACAAAACATTATAATTCAGAATCATGAAGAATTGCAAAAACTTCATTCGTTTTTTTTTTTTAAAAAAAGTGTGTACACTTTTTTAAAATAAAACTTGTCACTAAAATATAACTATTGCAAGCAAATAATGCAAAAAAGTGTTTCAATTTAATTTAATAGAAACAACAACAAAAATTAAAGCTTTGTAAAAAGGGGCTTGTGTTAAAGGGATACATCCTTGATTCCCTTACATGAGAGTCCATTGATGATGAGAATAAGAATCGCAGCACAAGGGCCCATAAATACGACAATGTTATCCTGCAAAGGAATATAATAGTATTAGATGTTAATGCACTTAATCAGATTGCACATAAAGTTCCGATTAGAGTTACAGTTTAGTAAAGGTTTGCAGTACTATGCATGGATGATAAGGAAGCATAAAAGAACTCAAAAACTAAGCCCTTTTCTTTTCCATTGGAATAGATTATGTACAATCTTATTAAAACTAAGCAATGAATTAAAAGACAGTTTAAAAAAAATATAGAAACAACAATAGGTTAAGGTTAGGTTTAGGTTTAAGTTTTAGGTTTAGTTTATAGGTTATAAGTTTAGGTTATAGGTTAAGGTTATAGGTTTAGGTTTAGGTTAAGGTTTAGGTTTAGGTTATAGGTTTAGGTTTAGGTTCAGGTTTAGGTTATAGGTTATAGCTTTCAAGAATTGAGAATAGGTTAAGGTTTAGGTTTAGAAAATTAGGTTCGGGTTTGGGATCGGGTTTAGGTTTGGGTTTTCAAGTTTAAGTTTAAGTTTAGGTTAAGGAGTTGAGATTAGGATTAGGTGTAGGTTTAGGTTTAGGGATTTGAGAATACATTTAGGTATTAGGTTTAGGTTTAGCTTGTAGGTTTAGGTTTAGGTTGTAGGTTTAGGTTATAAGTATAGGTTATAGGTTTAAGTTTAGGTTAGGTTATAGGTTAAGGTTTAGGGAATTGATTTTAGGTTATAGGTTATAGGTTATATGTTATAGGTTAAGGTTTAGGTTATAGGTTAAGGTTTAGGTTTAGGTTATAGGTTTAGGTTTAGGTTTAGGTTATCGGTTTTGGGATTTGAGAATAGGTTTAGGTTAATGTTGTAGGTTATAGGTTTAGGTTATAAGTTTATGTTAATGTTTTAGATTATAGGTTTAGGTTTATGTTTACGGATTTGAGAATACATTTAGGTTTTAGGTTTAGGTTTAGGTTTAGGTTTTTACATTTAGGTTTAGATTATAAGTTTAGGTTATAGGTTTAGGTTTAGGTTAGGTTTAGGTTAAGGTTTAGGAAATCAGGTACAGGTTCGGGTTCGAGTTTTCAAGTTTAGGTTTAGGTTAAGGATTTATGATTAGAATTAGGTGTAGGTTTAGGTTTAGGGATTTGAGAATACATTTAGGTTATAGGTTTAGGTTTAAGTTATAGGTTATAGCTTTAGGGAATTGAGAATAATTTAAGGTTTAGTTTTAGGAAATCGGGTTCGGGTTCAGGATCGGGTTTAGGTTTGGGTTTAGGTTATAGGTTATATGTTAAGGTTAAGGTTTAGGTTTAGGTTAAGTTTATAGGTTTATGTTTGGGTTTAGGTTATAGGTTATAGGTTTAGGTCAAAGGTTAAAGGTTTAGGTTTAGGTTATAGGTTTAGGGATTTGAGAATAGGTTTAGGTTTAGGTTTAGGGATTTGAGAATAGGTTTAGGTTTTGGTTAGGTTATAGGCTTTAAGTTTAGTTTAAGGTTATAGGTTATTGGTTTAGGTTTAGGAATTCGGGTTCAGGTTCGGGTTCGGGTTCGGGTTATATGTTTGGGTTAAGGTGTAGGTTTAAGTTAAGTGAATTAAGTTTAGGTTGTAGGTTTAGGTTTAGGTTTAGGTTAAGGCTAAGGGTTTAGGGATTTAGATTTGGGTTCAGGATATAGTTTAGGTTTAGGTTAGGGAGTTGAGATTAGGATTAGGTGTGAGTTTAGGTCTAGGGATTTGAGATTATGATTAGGTGTAGGTTTAGGTTTAGGGATTTAAGAATACCTTTAGGTTATAGGTTTAGCTTTAGGTTTTAGGTTTTAGGTTATAGGTTATAGGTTATAGGTTTAGGTTTAGATTTAGGTTATAGATTTAGGAAATTGAGAATAGGTTAAGGTTTAGGTTTAAGAAATTGGGTTCAGGTTTGGGATCGGGTTTAGGTTTGGGTTTTCAAGTTTAGGTTTAGGTTAATGAGTTGAGATTAGGATTAGGTGTAAGTTTAGGTTTAAGGATTTGAGAATACATTTAGATTTTAGGTTTAGGTTATATGTTAAGGTTTACGTTTAGGTTTAGGTTATAGGTTTATGTTAAGGTTATAGGTTTTGGTTTGGGTTTAGGTTATAGGTGATAGGTTTAGCTTATAGGTTATAGGTTATAGGTTTAGGTTATAGGTTATAGGTTAAGGTTTAGTTTAGGTTATAGGTTATAGGTTATAGGTTATAGGTTTAGGTTATAGGTTATATGTTAAGGTTTAGGTTATAAGTTAAGGTTTAGGTTTAGGTTATAGGTTTAGGTTTAGGTTAAGGTCTAAGTGTAGGTTTAGGTTAAGGTTTAAGTTTAGGTTATAGGTTATAGCTTTCGGGAATTGAGAATAAGTTAAGGTTTAGGTTTAGGAAATTGGGTTCAGGTTCAGGATTAGGTTTAAGTTTTAGTTTTCAAGTTTAGGTTAAGGAGTTGAGATTAGGATTAGGTGTAGGTTTAAGTTTAGGGATTTGAGAATACATTTAGGTTTTAGGTTTGGGTTTAGGTTTTTGGTTTAGGTTTTAGGTTTATGTTATAAGTGTAGGCTATAGGTTTAGGTTTAGGTTAGGTTATTGGTTAAGGTTTAGGGAATTGAGTTTAGGTTATAGGTTATAGGTTTAGGTTATACGTTATACGTTGTAGTTTAAGGTTATAGGTTTTGGGATTTGAGAATAGGTTTAGGTTAATGTTGTAGGTTTTAGGTTTAGGTTATAAGTTTATGTTAATGTTGTAGGTTATAGGTTTAGGTTTAGGTTTAGGTTTAGGGATTTGAGAATACATTTAGGTTTAGATTTTGCATTTTGGTTATAGGTGTAGGTTTAGGTTATAAGTGTAGGTTATAGGTTTAGGTTTAGGTTAGGTTATAGGTTAAGGTTTAGGGAATTGAGAATAAGTTAAGGTTTAAGTTTAGGAAATCAAGTTCGGGTTTGGGTTTTCAAGTTTAGGTTTAGGTTAAGGAGATGTGATTAGGATTAGGTATAGGTTTAGGTTTAGGGATTTAAGAATACATTTAGGTTTTAGGTTTAGGTTAAGGTTATAGGTTTAGGTTTAGGTTTAGGTTTAGGTTTAAGTTATAGGTTATAGCTTTAGGGAATTGAGAATAGTTTAAGGTTTAGGTTTAGGATATCAAGTTCGGGTTCGTGATCAAGTTTAGGTTATAGGTTTTAGGTTATAGGTTTAGGTTATAGGTTAAGGTTAAGGTTTAGGTTTAGGTTAAGGTTATAGGTTTTAGTTTGGGTTTAGGTTAAAGGTTTAGGTTTAGGTTATAGGTTTAGGGATTTGAGAATTGGTTTAGGTTTAGGTTTAGGTTATAGGTTTAGGGATTTGAGAATAGGTTTAGGTTTAGGTTAGATTATAGGCTTTGGGTTTAGTTTAAGGTTATAGGTTTAGGTTTAGGTTTAGGAATTTGGGTTTAGGTTCAGGTTATATGTTTGGGTTATGGTGTAGGTTTAAGTTAAGTGAATTAAGTTTAGGTTATAGGTTTAGCTTTAGGTTTAGGGATTCAGATTCAAGTTCGGGATCGGGTTTAGGTTTAGGTTAGGGAGTTGAGATTAGGATTAGGTGTTAGTTTAGGTTTAGGGATTTGAGATTAGGAATAGGTGAAGGTTTAGGTTTAGGGATTTGAGAATACCTTTAGGTTTTAGGTTTAGGTTTAGGTTATAGGTTTAGGTTATAGCTTTAGGTTAAGGTTTAGGTTTAGATTTAGGTTATAGATTTAGGGAATTGAGAATAAGTTAAGGTTTAGGTTTAAGAAATAGGGTTTAGGTTCGGGATCGGGTTTAGGTTTGGGCTTTCAAGTTTAGGTTTAGGTTAAGGAGTTGAGATTAAGATTTGGTGTAGGTTTAGGTTTAAGGATTTGAGAATACATTTAGATTTTAGGTTTAGGTTATAGGTTAAGGTTTTTGTTTAGGTTTAGGTTAAGGTTATAGGTTTAGGTTTGGGTTTAGGTTATAGGTTATAGGTTATAGGTTAAGGTTTAGGTTACAGGTTAAGGTTTAGGTTTAGGTTTAGGTTTAGGTTTAGGTTAAGGATTAGGTTTAGGTTTAGGTTATAGATTTAGGGAATTGAAAATAGGTTAAGGTTTAGGTTTAAGAAATTGGATTTGGGATTGGGATTGAGTTTAGATTGGGGTTTTCAAGTTTAGGTTTAGATTAAGGAGTTGAGATTAGGATTAGGTGTAGGTTTAGGTTTAAGGATTTGAGAATACATTTAGATTTTAGGTTTAGGTTTAGGTTAGGGAGTTGAGATTAGGATTAGGTGTAGGTTTAGGTTTAGGGATTTGAGAATACATTAAGGTTTAAGTTTAGGAAATCAGGTTCGGGTTCGGGTTCAGGATCGAGTTTACGTTTGGGTTTGAGGCTTAGGTTTTAGGTTTAGATTATAACTAGGTTATAAGCGTAGGTTATAGGTTTAGGTTTAGGTTAAGGTCTAGGGAATTGCGTTTAGGTTATAGGTTAAGGTTTAGGGAATTGAGTTTAGGTTATAGGTTATAGGTTTAGGTTACAGGTTATAGGTTATAGGTTATAGGTTAAGGTTTATCGAATTGAGTTTAGGTTATAGGTTATAATTATAGGTTATATGTTATAGGTTATAGGTTTTTGGTTAAGGTTTAGGTTATAGTTATAGGTTTTGGGAGATCTTACGCCTGTTTCAAAAATCATGAAATTAACTGAACTTCCGTTGATCTAGTTTTCAAAGAGATGAAAGGAAGATGAATTAGAATGGATTCCATCACCAAACCATGCCCAAAAAGACTATGGCAAACAACAGAATTAAACTAATTACCACCCAATCACATGTATGAAAGTTAGGAATGGTACCGTCATCCAACCATGCCCAGGAGACTATGGTGAACAACGGGACGTCCTAACGTCATAAACATAAAAGGGATAAGAAAATATTCAAAGCATTGCAGACCCATTGTAATTTCAGTCACAACAGACCATTAAAGACCAAAAATATTTCCATTAAAATCAAACTAAAACCAACTTCAATTCAAAAATTAAAATTAAATTAAAAGCATATAATCTCTCATCTCACTACAAGCTTCACCTCCTAGCCCTAGCTAGGAGGATTTAGCCTGCCATGGATGGGCTCAATCCAAATAAATAAAGAGAAAAAGAAAAGGAAGAGAAAAGGGAAAGAAAAAAACCAAGCTCCTCTCTCTTTCCTCTGCCCACGTTGAAACCCAAGCTCGAGCCCTCTGTTCTTCCTCCCAAGACCTTGAATGAATGCTCCCCACGTCCAAAAACCTCTTTTTATAGCTGCTGGAAGGCTGGAGTCAGTGATAGAGTTGTAGCAGGACACGGAGTGCAATTTTCGCAGCCAAGTTCGGTACCATGAAACACGCCACTTTCCTCGCTCAAATTCTAAAGAAACACCGTCCCTTAGTACTTTCTTGGGTCCTCTACATGATAGACGGTTCAGATCTGCCATATGATTAAAGATGGTGGGCCAAAACTGTCCAGAAAAGTCAGTTTTCGCGGATGTGCGAAACCTTTCGCACCATTTCGCTGTTGTGATCGGTGGGCCCCACAGAAGAATTTTCTGGAAAATCCACCCCATCCATTGGATTCAGAATGAAATTTCAGTCAAGAGTGAGTGGTTTTGAACGTCCATTGACGTGGCCCAGAGAAGAAATCACAAAAAGATCAGATTTGAACGCTACCGGGCAGCCCTTTTGTGGCCTCTGTATCTCACACGTGTGCACGCATGGGTGGAAAAGGTCAGCATGGTTTTGTAGTTCTCGAAGCCCTCTACACGGTGGACGGTTCAGATCGAGCTTATGGGGCACGTGTGGGGCCCACAGCTGATCGCAAAAACGGCCAGCTGCCGTGCATTACACGGACGCGAAAACGGAATTTTCTTCCGCTGTGATGATCGGTGGGGTCCACTAAGCTTTCTTTTTGAAAATCTACACCGTCCATTGGCTTCAGGACGAAAACCCGTCCGGGAAGGGGTGTTTTTGGAGCATTTTTGGTGTGGCCCACAGAATTTGTAACCCAGCCGTTCATCCTACTTTCAACGGCCATGATCTTCTAATAGCTTGCATGGGATAGAACCAACGCCTAGGTGAGGCTAATACCCCACCTCTGTATGCAATAGACGGCTCTAATCACAACTCCGGACGTCGAGTGGGGCCCACAAGTGTGATTCGGCGGCCGTGCGAAGACGCTGCTCGCAGTTTCGGTTTTGGAAGAAGGGAGTCGGTCAGCGTGCTTGCTGACCGAGCTCCTTGGCGCGGTGCATGGCATGTGCACATGTACCCTATGTACATGCGACATACATGTGGGGTCTATCGTGATGTATATTTGGAATCCGCTCCATCCATCCATTTTGACATATCATTTTAGCTGTTGGGAATAAAATTGAGGCAGTTCGAGATATCAGGTGGGCCGCAGATCGCAGATTCATGGGCTGATTTGTCTGTTTGGCCACTTCTACATCGATCCAATGGATGATTTTTGTCGTGTATGGTTAATTTATGGTCCTCAGGCAACGTATGAAGTTTCGAGTCGAACCGATATTGGGAACCCCGTGATCTTGCGCTCTGGATGTCCTTCAGGCTACTTGAGCTTCAATTTCTTACTTTTCTCAGATTTCTGACCATGTATATTTGTCAATCTTGGTCCCCTGGAGTGTGTCCCTTGCCTGTGGCGTCAACAGAGTGTTAAATTCATACTTTTAGCAACTTTTTGCAGTTCATGCTTTCAACTACACCCTATATCACAAACACGGCAAAACGGGCCATTAAACGGCATTATGTACGTAAATCCAGGTAATAAATGGGGTCTAATATGCAGTATTTGACCCTCAACACAACCCCCAATCAGCATTTCGCTAGTCCCGAGCAAAATATGCGAAAAATAAGTTGAGACTTTTATGAAAATTTCTGTGAAATCGAGTGAGATTTTGAACAAAATACGAAAAATTTAATATTCATGAATGTTAGAAATTGTATTCTCTTGAGCTCAAGCGCACGGTAGACTTCATAATCAAGTGTAAAGTATTAATCCATCAATTAGAAAAATTTTAAACATTGAGATCCATGGATGTATAGTCTAATCTCGGCTTATCATCATTAAGAGATCCAATTGTCAATTTCATGATATCATTGGTAACCAACAAGAAAATTCATAACAACCAAAACCTAATCCGAAACTTGCCTCATAGATTAACCTATTAACTTGTGATTTTTCTATTCAAAGTAATGCCAAGGAAGGAGAATCAAATCCTTACCTATAGGGAGCAAACCTATGGTGAAGATCGTACACCTGACTCTTTTTCACATATCATTCATGAGGAATTAACTCTACACCTATAGGGAGCAAACCTATGGTGAAGATTAATTATCCAACCTTTTCAATTTTTACACCATGATGGCAAGATATTTCAGACTGGTTCCTTTCGTGCTTAGTGATTACCAAATTAACCCTTTAATATCAGACTGAAGTCTTAATGTGTAAGCAAGACGTGTCCTGAAATCATGATTCAATCAATGTTTACAACTTCTAATCATGGATTAATAATTCACTTAACTATGAAATCTAACAGATCCGGAATCCAAGAGTCATAAATCCACCATTATGTACCTTGAAAATCTAAATTAGGGATATCTGTCAAAATCACTGCGAATTCATAAAAATTTTCAAAAAAATTTAAAATTTTTCACAATTGTTGCACAAGACCAAGAAAATACTGATTAGGTTACCTAATTTCCCACCCCCAACCTAAAATCTACATTGTCCTCAATGTAAAAGATATAAACATGCAGTGCACATGGGACAACGAAAGTAAATGAGAAGTGATGGGAAGATAGTACCTGAATAACGAATCAAGAGAGTTTCCAATAGATCACGGCATGGAAGCTTGTCAGCATGAGAGAGAAAGCAGAATAAAAATAACAAAAATAAAATCCTACCTATATCACTTTCGCAGGTGCTCTCGATTGCATTTAGCGTATGCAACAAGCCTTTAAACCCCTAGGTTACCCCTAGCGGACGAGTTGTAGTCTCGTGAGGGTTTACAGTAATGTTACCCACAAACATTGAATTAACTAAAAAAATTGAAATGGAATGAAAAGCTGGGTTGCCTCCCAGGAGCGCTAAATTTTTCGTCTTCAGCCAGACAAATAAAACAACTATCCTAATCCTATGAAAGCGATAAACCTACCTATACCTCCATCAGACTAGGAGATCCGTCCTGGTAAACAGGAGCAATCAGAGGCATGGACATGTCCTCTGAATCAAATGTCTCGACAAATGGCTTTAATCGATGTCCATTTACTTTAAACTCCTTGCCATTGTCGGGATCTCTTATCTCGACGGCCCCATGAGGATAAGCAGTGACAACAATGTAAGGGCCGGTCCAACGAGATCGAAGCTTACCCGGAAAGAGATGTAGTCGAGAGTCATATAAGAGGACTTTCTGACCAGGCGTGAATGATTTCCGTAGAATATGTTGATCATGAAACGCCTTCATCCTGTCTTTGTAAATTCTCGAGTTTTCGTACGCATCGTTCCGGATTTCTTCAAGTTCATTTAACTGAAGTTTGCGTAGCGAGCCAGCGTTGTCCAGATTGAAATTCAGATTTTTGATCGCCCAGTATGCTTTATGTTCCAATTCCACAGGCAAGTGACAGGCTTTCCCATAGACAAGTCTAAAGGGAGATGTTCCAATAGGAGTTTTGAAAGCAGTACGGTACGCCCATAAGGCATCGGTCAATCGGATTGACCAGTCCTTACGATCAGGGTTAACCGTTTTCTCTAGGATATGTTTAATCTCTCTATTGGAAATCTCAGCTTGTCCACTTGTTTGTGGATGGTATGGGGTGCTCACCTTATGCGAGATACCGTATTTCTTCATTAAACTCTCGAATGGTCTATTGCAGAAGTGTGAGCCCCCGTCACTATTGATGGCTCAAGGTGTTTCGAACCGCGACAGGATATTTTCTTTCAAAAATTTAATGACCGTGCGATGGTCATTTTTACGGCACGGAATTGCTTCGACCCATTTAGTGACATAGTCTACGGCGAGCAAAATATACAGATATCCAAATGATTGGGGGAATGGTCCCATGAAATCAATGCCCCAACAATCAAATGCTTCTATAATAAGGATGGGATTCAAGGGCATCATATTTCGACGGGACAATGCTCCCAATTTCTGACAACGCTCACAAGCCTTGCAAAACTCATGAGTGTCCCTGAACATAGTGGGCCAGTAGAAGCCACACTGTAAAATCTTGGCCGTGGTCTTTTTAGCAGAAAAGTGACCACCACAGGCCTGTGAGTGACAGAAGGAGATGACACTCTGATGTTCATCGTCAGGTATGCATCTCCTTAAGATTTGGTCTGGGCAATATTTAAACAAATATGGATCGTCCCAGAAAAAGTTACGCACCTTGGTAAAAAATTTCTTCTTATCTTGTGACGTCCAGTGTGTCGGTATGGCACCTGTAGCAAGATAATTAGCAATATCAGCGAACCAAGGTGAATGGGAGACTCTAAACAGTTGTTCATCAGGGAACATGTCATTGATATGGGTCGCCTCAAGGGAATCAGAGGTATTAAGGCGAGAAAGATGATCGGCCACTACGTTCTTTACTCCCTTTTTATCTTTAATTTCCAAGTCAAATTCTTGGAGTAGAAGGATCCATCGTATCAGGCGGGGCTTAGAATCATTCTTAGAAAGAAGATACTTAAGTGCCGCGTGATCTGTGTAGATGATAATCTTGGATCCGATCAGGTAGGACCTAAATTTGTCTAAGGCGAACACTACGGCCAAGAGTTCCTTTTCCGTAGTCGAGTAGTTCACTTGGGCAGAATTTAGAGTCCTACTTGCGTAGTGAATAATGTAAGGCCGCTTATCTTTTCTCTGGCCTAGAACCGCTCCAAGAGCATAATCAGAGGCGTCACACATAAGTTCAAAAGGAAGACTCCAGTCGGGTGGCTGCATGATAGGTGCAGTGGTTAACATGCCCTTAAGCTTAGTGAAAGCTTCTTGGCACTGCTCAGTCCACTCGTATGGTGTATCCTTTTGAAGAAGATTACATAAAGGACGAGAGAGGAGACTAAAGTCCTTTATGAATCGTCTGTAAAAGCCTGCGTGTCCTAAGAAGGATCGCACATCTCTGATGTTCTTGGGTGGAGGTAGGTTAGAGATAAGATTGATTTTTGCCTTATCTACCTCGATTCCTTTGGACGAGATGATATGCCCAAGGACAATTCCCTTTTGAACCATAAAATGACACTTCTCCCAGTTGAGTACCAAATTTTTTTCTTCACATCTTTTCAGCACACATTTAAGACTTGCTAAGCACTCGCTGAAAGATGAACCGAAAATAGAGAAATCGTCCATGAAGACCTCTAGATATTTCCCCACCATGTCAGAAAAGATACTCATCATGTATCGTTGAAAGGTGGCAGGGGCATTACATAACCCGAATGACATCCTTCTGTAAGCAAAGGTGCCATAGGGACATGTGAATGTGGTCTTTTCCTGATCCTCAGGGGCGATTTCAATCTGATTATAACCTGAATACCCGTCAAGGAAACAATAATAGGAATGACCAGCTAGCCTTTCCAGGATTTGATCAATGAAGGGCAAAGGGAAGTGGTCTTTCCTTGTGACGGTATTCAGCTTCCTGTAGTCAATGCACATTCTCCAACCAGTAGTAACTCTGGTTGGTACGAGTTCATTATTGGCATTGGCTATGATGGTTATCCCGGACTTCTTAGGAACCACCTGAGTTGGACTCACCCATTGACTATCGGATATGGGGTAAATGATCCCCACTTCCAATAGTTTGAGAACCTCGGCCTTAACCACTTCCTTCATGTTTGGATTTAGTCTACGTTGTGATTATCGAACAGCCTTTGCATTGTCCTCAAGATATATGCGGTGAGTACAAATCGATGGGTTAATTCCTTTGAGGTCCGCTATCGTCCATCCAAGAGCTCCCTTATGCTCAATGAGAGTAGATATCAGCATACTCTCCTGTTCTTTTTCCAGGTGGGCAGAGATCACCACCGGGTATGTCTCATCTTGACCTAAATAAACATATTTTAAATCAGAGGGCAAAGGTTTTAGGTCAAGCTTCGGTGGCTTGAGGTTAGACGGTAGAGGCACTACATCAGTTTGGGGCAATTCTTCAATCTGTGGCCTCCACCGGTTAACTTCAAGTACCGGTGCAGTATCCAACATGGCACACGTCTCCCTAATTATATCATCATCAAGATCATGGGAGTGGATAAGGCACGTCTCTAGAGGATCAGAGGATAAGGTGAGAGGTGTTCTATCTTCCACAAAAGAATCAATCATGTTAACATCGTGGAAATCGTCATCATCCTCTGAGTTGCTGCCGTTATTGAAAAAGATATTCGATTCCAATGTCAAATTTCCAAAAGACATAGTAATAACACCATTCCTGCAATTGATAATTGCATTTGAAGTGGACAGGAATGGGCGACCAAGGATGACGGGAATCTGAGTGCTCGTGTCATTGATGGGTTCGGTGTCCAAGATGATAAAATCAACAGGGTAGTAGAATCTATCAACCTGGACCAACATATCCTCGATGATCCCTCTTGGTACACGAACAGAATGATCAGCAAGTTGTAGTGTGGTTCGAGTGGGTTTTAATTCACCCAAACCTAACTGTTGGTATACCGAATAGGGAATCAGATTGACGCTTGCTCCTAAGTCAAGAAGTACGTGATCAATTCGATAGTTTCCGATTACACATGATATGGTTGGGCAACCGGGATCTTTGAATTTTTGCGGCACATCTTGTTTCAGGATGGCACTCACTTTCTCAGTCAAGGAGATCTTCTTTTGAACACTTTTTCGTCGTTTGGTAGTGCATAAGTCCTTTAGAAATTTAGCATATAAAGGAATCTGTTTTACAACATCAAGCAGAGGAATGTTGACTTTCACTTGTTTCAACACCTCTAGGATATCCTGAGAGTTAGAGAGACGTTTTGGTTCAACCAACCGTTGGGGAAACGGAGCAACTGGCTTCTCTAGAGGTTCCGGTTCAAATTTTTGTGGGGCGTCACCAGATCTATCATTGTTGTCCTCTTCTGGTTCTTGAGGCTTTTCGGGCCTAACCGGAAGGGTTTTATCAATAACCTCCCCACTCCTAAGAGTGGTGATGGATTTAGCATGCCCCATTTGATTTGAAGAGCTGGGATCACTATCTCCATAATGCGGTTTAGGATTGGGAAGAGGTTGAGCTGGGAAGCTCCCCTTGTTTCCAATCGTATTTTCAGCCTTAAGTTCAAGTATTTCTTTCGTAAGGTCTTGAAAGGCTTGCATCATACCCTGATTGAAAAGCTCTTGCTTTTGAAAATGTTTTAGAACCAAATCCTCTTGAGGTTTCTCTTGGGTTGGATTTTGGTTTAAGAAACCTTGAGGTGTAGCCGTTGGTCTATTCCTCCAACTGAAATTTGGATGATTTTTCCAACCAGGGTTGTACGTATTAGAGGGTGGTCCATTGAAAGGTCTTTGATAGTTATTTACGGCATTAGATTGTTCATTCAATACTTCTCGAAAGGCAGGTATTGAAGGACAATTTTCAGTAGTATGAATGTTGCAATCACAGATGCCGCAAACACTTTCATTAACCTTTTCCTTCCTTCCTTCCATGGCCTTAAATTTTCTGGTGAGATTGGCCACCTTAGCATTTAGATCATTATCCTCTTTCAGGAGATATATTCCTCCTTTTTCCCTTGAATGAGTCGGCCTAGACGTAGTGTTCGTCCTTGGATAATAGTCCCATGATTGTGTTTTTTCAGCGAGACTATCGAGGTAATCCCATACCTCGTCGACATTTTTATTTATGAATTCTCCGTTACACATTGTCTCGACCATTTGGCGCATGGAAGATGTTAGCCCATCATAGAAAAAATTTGTAATGCGCCATATTTCAAAGCCATGTTGTGGGCATGCATTAACTAGATCCTTGAACCTTTCCCAACATTGGAAGAATGTTTCATCTTCCTTTTGGGCAAAGTTCATGATTGCTCTCCTGAGGGTAATTGTCTTATGATGTGGGAAAAATTTCTTTATAAATTCCCTCTGCATATCATTCCATGTGCCAATGGATCTAGGACGCAATGAATGTAACCACGTCTTGGCTTTTTCTTTCAAGGAAAATGGAAAGAGTTTCAGCCTAATAGTATCCTCAGATACATTAGGAAAGTATAAGGTGCCTATGATTTCATCGAACTCTTTCAGATGCAAGTATGGTTCTTCAGACTCAAGCCCATGGAACTTAGGAAGGAGTTGGATAACTCCTGGCTTGATATCCAAATGTCCTGTATTCTCAGGAAAAATCATGCATGAGGGCGTACTCACCCCTGCCGGTTGTAAATAATCTCATAAAGTACGAGGCGGAGGTGCCTGATGCACCTCATTCTCATCATGTACTTCCTCAACCCCTAGTTGGGGTAGTGCTTGAGGTTGATTTTCAGCCATAACGTCCTCTAACTCAGGAGAATTCAAGTGGTGTCTAGTCCTGCGATGGACAGTCAACCCATCAACTAATCCTCCTTCAGTCACGAGACGTCGAGTGTTGTCGCGTGCCCAATGGGGCATAAAACACACTCAGCCCTCAAATTCTAATTTAAACCTAAAAAAGAAAATAAAAATCTAGAAAAAGGGAGGGTTGGAGAGAAGTTACCAAATCGGAGTTCCTAAGTTAAAAACCTGCAAAACAACCCAAAATAAGTTAGTTTCTAAGAATAGGAAGTCCTAATTAAAAGTAAACTAATTTCTAGAGAAAATAAGAATTTCTAAAGAAAGGAAAATTAGAAAGAGCTTACTAGATTAGAAGTTTCCTACAAAATAGAAAAATTAAGTTAGTTCTAAAAATCAGATAGAAGGAAGAATAGCAAATTTCTTAAGTTAGGAAAAAGTTCTAATAAGGAAAATAATCAAGCTTCTAAACCTAGAATTAAAAATTTCTAAAAAGAAAATCTAATCCTAAACTAATCCTAAAACTAATTAATTTCAGAAAAATGTATCCGACAGTCCCCGGCAACGGCGCCAAAAACTTGTTCACTCCCCAAGTGCAGGGTTGTGATGTAGTAATAACTCGGTAAGACCAAGGTCGAATCCCAAGGGACTGAAACTTGTACGTTATCTAAAATTAAATAGAACTAGAACTACACTAAGATGCACTCTAAATCAAATAGAATTTTAAGAAATAATGATGGAATATTTATCTAAAATTTAGGAGAAATCAGAGAAAAGGAAACTAGGGATTCAGAGGATCCACTTGTAGAGATCAGGGAGATCTTACGCCTGTTTCAAAAATCATGAAATTAACTGAACTTTCGTTGATCTAGTTTTCAAAGAGATGAAAGGAAGATGAATTAGAATGGATTCCATCACCAAACCATGCCCAAAAAGACTATGGCAAACAACAGAATTAAACTAATTACCACCCAATCACATGTATGAAAGTTAGGAATGGTACCGTCATCCAACCATGCCCAGGAGACTATGGTGAACAACGGGACGTCCTAACGTCATAAACATAAAAGGGATAAGAAAATATTCAAAGCATTGCAGACCCATTGTAATTTCAGTCACAACAGACCATTAAAGACCAAAAATATTTCCATTAAAATCAAACTAAAACCAACTTCAATTCAAAAATTAAAATTAAATTAAAAGCATATAATCTCTCATCTCACTACAAGCTTCACCTCCTAGCCCTAGCTAGGAGGATTTAGCCTGCCATGGATGGGCTCAATCCAAATAAATAAAGAGAAAAAGAAAAGGAAGAGAAAAGGGAAAGAAAAAAACCAAGCTCCTCTCTCTTTCCTCTGCCCACGTTGAAACCCAAGCTCGAGCCCTCTGTTCTTCCTCCCAAGACCTTGAATGAATGCTCCCCACGTCCAAAAACCTCTTTTTATAGCTGCTGGAAGGCTGGAGTCAGTGACAGAGTTGTAGCAGGACACAGAGTGCAATTTTCGCAGCCAAGTTCGGTACCATGAAACACGCCACTTTCCTCGCTCAAATTCTAAAGAAACACCGTCCCTTAGTACTTTCTTGGGTCCTCTACATGATAGACGGTTCAGATCTGCCGTATGATCAAAGATGGTGGGCCAAAACTGTCCGAAAAAGTCAGTTTTCGCGGATGTGCGAAACCTTTCGCACCATTTCGCTGTTGTGATCGGTGGGCCCCACAGAAGCATTTTCTGGAAAATCCACCCCGTCCATTGGATTCAGAACGAAATTTTAGTCAAGAATGAGTGGTTTTGAATGTCCATTGACGTGGCCCAGTGAAGAAATCATAAAAAGATCAGATTTGAACGCTACCGGGCAGCCCTTTTGTGGCCTCTGTATCTCACACGTGTGCACGCATGGGTGCAAAAGGTCAGCATGGTTTTGTAGTTCTCGAAGCCCTCTACACGGTGGACGGTTCAGATCGAGCTTATGGGGCACGTGTGGGGCCCACAGCTGATCGCAAAAACGGCCAGCGGCCGTGCATTACACGGACGCGAAAACGGAATTTTCTTCCGCTGTGATGATCGGTGGGGTCCACTAAGCTTTCTTTTTGAAAATCTACACCGTCCATTGGCTTCAGGATGAAAAACCGTCCGGGAAGGGGTGTTTTTGGAGCATTTTTGGTGTGGCCCACAGAATTTGTAACCCAGCCGTTTATCCTACTTTCAACGGCCATGATCTTCTAATAGCTTGCATGGGATAGAACCGATGCCTAGGTGAGGCTAATACCCCACCTCTGTATGCAATAGACGGCTCTGATCACAACTTCGGACGTCGAGTGGGGCCCACAAGTGTGATTCGGCGGCCGTGCGAAGACGCTGCTCGCAGTTTCGGTTTTGGAAGAAGGGAGTCGGTCAGCGTGCTTGCTGACGAGCTCCTTGGCGCGGTGCATGGCGTGTGCACATGTACCCTATGTACATGCGACATACATGTGGGGTCTATCGTGATGTATATTTGGAATCCGCTCCATCCATCCATTTTGACATATCATTTTAGCTGTTGGAAATAAAATTGAGGCAGTTCCAGATATTAGGTGGGCCGCAGATTGCAAATTCATGGGCTGATTTGTCTGTTTGGCCACTTCTACATCGATCCAATGGATGATTTTTGTCGTGTATGGTTAATTTATGGTCCTCAGGCAACGTATGAAGTTTCGAGTCGAACCGATATTGGGAACCTCGTGATCTTGCGTTCTGGATGTCCTTCAGGCTACTTGAGCTTCAATTTCTTACTTTTCTCGGATTTCTGACCGTGTATATTTGTCAATCTTAGTCCCCTGGAGTGTGTCCCTTGCCTGTGGCGTCAACAGAGTGTTAAATTCATACTTTTAGCAACTTTTTCCAGTTCATGCTTTCAACTACACCCTGTATCACAAACACGGCAAAACGGGCCATTAAACGGCATTATGTACGTAAATCCAGGTAATAAATGGGGTTTAATATGCAGTATTTGACCCTCAACAATGCCCGGCTCATGAGTCTTCGTGGATCAAGGTATCATGGTTAACAGGGTTTACAATGGTAAGTTCAGTACCCTAGGTTCAAGCAGTTATGACTCATACAAGGTGAACGTACATCGGCCAGTCGAGTTACTTGACGGGCTCGACTAGCGCGATCGCATCTCAAGTCGAACAATATGAAGTGCGTAAAACACTTCGCGTGGCCTAACCACTGCCGCCAACTCCAAACACGGCTCGCGTTCATTGACGCGTCGTTCGTGGCTAAGACCAGTCAACCACGAATTCGCTCGGTTACCGACTGCCTGGACTAAGTCTAGTCCCAAACACTTATGGAATCACATCAGCAAATTATGTAAGAATATTGGAATTGAAATACAATCATGTGAGCATGTTAACACATGTTATAACATTCAACTTAAGTAAATCTTCAAACACATATATTTCATGCATGTAATGAAATCATGCATATAGTCAACATGTAGGAAATCATTTAGATCAGCATATTAATTGAGAACTCCATCTCAAACTAATTCATAACATCATTTAATTCAATACATACTAATACAAACATCTATACAAACACATACACTACACACTTAAGTCTACATATAGCATGTCGACTCGAAGTGTGCAATTAGGCGAATCTCTTCGCCAAACTAATTATGCACGTATTCCTAACTTCCTAATGCGACAACAAACCATGTCAATCACATCAGCAAAATATGAATGTAAACAGTACTTCCTACAAATGACTAAAATGCCCTAAATCTCATATTCTTCGTTAATTTACGAAACAGGAAACGGAGAGCATAATGTACATGTCAAACGGCGATGCCGTCAATAATCTACTATTAAACGACATTGAAAGCATTGGGAACCGTCAATCAAAGCGTCTAAAATCCTCACCTTATGTCTTGTAGACTCGTGAATTGAAACGGAGCGTATACGCTTCGTCTACGGCGAATAGGGAACCTAATACACAAGATCCATGAGCTACATCGCTATGGAAACAAAGGAACCTCAAATCAGCAACTATTTAGGGTATTTACTTTCCTAGAATCGCGGTGAAATAGCCGGGAAAGCGATAGAGGTGCGTTGCTTAAGCACGTGCAACACGTAGCACAAGTAGCAGGAAGAACTCTCCCACTCTCTCTCACAATCTCTCACCTTTTCTCTCACACAAGCTAGGGCTTCTAGCAAATTCGGATGTGTGAGAGAAGTGAGGGTTTCAACCCCTTTTATAAGCTAAAACATGCCCAAAATAGGCTTGGGAACAATGTTTACTTGGTGCCTAACCAAATCGGGGCCGTTTCGGTCCAAAAGAGCATTTCTGAAGGTCCCCTGGCCAAATGCGGTCGGACTTAAGCTCATGCATACTGGATCTAGTACACATTCAGTTTTCAGACCGGTAGGGTTCCCAGATCGCACGTGGCGGTCCAGTTTCAGTTTAACGGTCACCGCACCAAGATCAGGCCTATAAGTCTCGTGATATGTAATAGAAATTTTTCCTGATCCAAGGGTGTTATTTGGCTGAATTCTAACGGTCAGAACGCTTAATACTGATGCGTCAATTCGTGTGCCAGATTTGAATTTCAAATTCCAATTCTAACCCTATTCTCACTCTCTTCACTCCAGGCTCAATGAAATAGCCTCTGAATGTCAGTTGGACTTGATTTTCGGAACGATTGCCAAGCCCAGCTAAGTGGTCATAACGGTCTAAGATGGTAGGTATCGGACTTTCGACGAGCGGTCTAGATCTAATACAAAGTTTCAAGGAGGTCCCGAGAATAAACCGGTTTAGAGTTTGATCCGAGGCTTTAGAGCATTATAGCACCATTGGTTCCACTCGCTTTGAGCCTTGTAGAACGTATTTAAAGTGATCAGGGACCATTTCCCAGCTATTCTAACGTTGCACTAGCTAACTTAGTCATATTTTTCTAAAGGAATAAATTCTACACAATTTCGGGTCGAGTTGGTACTCGAGCCCAAGTACGGATTTTTCACAGGCGTTATAATCTACCCCCCTTAACAGATAATTTCATCCTCAAAATTTTATACCTTTTCGTACTCCTCGAGAAGCTGTTAGTTCTTTCTGATCTCGGCTTCTGTCTCCCATGTAGCCTCCTCCTCAGAGTGATGCGTCCATAATACCTTCACAAGGGGAATCACCTTGCTACGCAGTACTTGCTCCTTCCTGTTAGGATACGTGTCGGTCGTAGGATATATGTAACATCCTCTCCTAACTGCACCTGCTCCCATCTGATGATATGGGAAGGATCAGCAACGTACTTCTTCAGCATAGAAACATGAAATACGTTGTGAACGCTCGCGAGCGGCGTGGGTAAAGCCAATCGGTAAGCCACCGGTCCCACACGATCGAGGATCTGGAATGGACCAATGAATCGCGGTGCCAGCTTCCCCTTCTTCCCGAACCGAAGGACTCCCTTCATAGGGGAAACTCGCAAAAACACATGATCCCCAACTGTGAACTCTAGTGGCCTCCGTCTCGTATCGGCGTAGCTCTTCTGTCTCCTCTGCGCTGTAAGGAGCCGACATCGAATAATATCAATCTTCTCTGACGTCGCCTGCACTAACTCTGGGCCAATCAAGCTACGCTCACCAACCTCTAACCAGCAATGCGGTGGGCGACAAGGTGGCCCATATAGCGCCTCATAAGGTGTCATACCGATACTTGCCTGAAAACTATTGTTGTACGCAAACTCCGTATATGCAAGACAATCATCCCAACTGTCCTTGAAGTCCAATGCGCAAGCTCGCAACATGTCCTCTAAGATCTGGTTCACCCGCTCTGTCTGTCCGTCTGTCTATGGGTGGAAGGCAATACTGAACTTCAACTTCACACCCATAGCCTCCTGAATGCGAGTCCAGAAAATAGAAGTGAACCGCGTGTCTCTGTCCGACACGATCTCCAACGAAACTCCATGCAGACGCACAATCTCTCTGATGTACAATCTAGCCAGCTTGTCTGCAGAGTTCGTAACTCTGATCGGTAGGAAGTGCGCCGACTTCGTCAGACGGTCGACGATCACCCAAATGGAATCATGTCCCTTCCTCGTCTTCGACAACCCAGAAATGAAGTCCATGGAAATGAAATCCCACTTCCACTCTGCAATCGACATAGGCTGCAAAAGTCCAGGTGGTCGGCGATGCTCTGCCTTCACCTGCTGACAAGTGAGACAACGGGACACGAACTCAGCTATGTGGGTCTTCATACCTTCCCACCAATACGTCCTCTTCACGTCACGATACATCTTTGTGCTGCCTGGATGCATCGCGAGTCTAGTAGAATGCGCAGCCTCGAGAATCTCTCGTCTCAAGTCAGGGACATCTTGGACGCATAGGCGGCCACGATAACGTAAGCCCCCATCCATACCAACTCGCCAGTCGGCGTCAGCATCATCACTGACCTGCTCTCGAAGCTCAGTAAGATGCGCATCGTCCCTCTGCACCTCGATGACTCGGTCATCGATCTGAGATCGCACCTGTACATGTGCGATGAACTCAAACGGCTCCTCTACGGTGAGTTTCTGCTCAAAGTGTCGCCAAAAATCAACCATATCCCACTCGGCAACCATCAGCGGAGCCGCAAACTCTATCACCTTCTTGCGGTTCAACGCATCAGCCATAAGGTTCGCCTTCCCAGGATGGTAAGAGACTTCAAACTTGAAGTTCTTCAATGTCTCCATCCATCGCCGCTGCCTCATATTCAAGTCTCGCTGCGTGAATATGTACTTGAGGCTCTTGTGGTCGCAAAAGAGCTCGAACTCCTCTCCGTAGAGGTAATGTCTCCAGAGTCTCAGTGCGAATATAACGGCTGCCAACTCTAGGTCGTGTGTAGGGTAATTCTCCTCGTGCTTCCTTAATTGTCTCGAGGCATACGAAATTACCGTCCCTCTGCATAAGGACACAACCCAGACCAACGCTAGACGCGTCAGTGTATATAGTGTATTTAACCCCTTGCTCTGGCATTACTAGCACAGGGGCGGACGTAAGTCTATCCTTCAGCTCCTGAAAAGCTGACTCCGCCTTGTCATTCCAGGCGAACTTCACGTCCTTCCGTGTCAACTGAGATAAGGGTCTCGCGATCTTTGAGAAGTCCTGAATGAAGCGCCGATAGTAGCCAGCGAGACCCAAGAAACTCCTCACCTCAGTGACAGAACCAGGCTGATCCCAGTCCTACACCGCAACTACCTTAGACAGGTCAACTGCCATGCCATCCTTGGACACCACGTGTCCCAAAAACTTCACCTCCTGCTTCCAGAAGTCGCACTTCTTGTACTGTGCGAACAACTGATGCTGTCTGAGCGTATCCAGGACCAAACGTAAGTGCTCCTCATGCTCCTCTCGACTCCTAGAGTACACCCAAATGTCGTCAATGAATACAACAACGAATCGATAGAGGAAAGGCCGAAATACCCGGTTCATCAGATCCATGAACACGGCCGGTGCGTTCGTGAGACCGAACGACATTACGAGGAACTCGTAGTGGCCAAAACTAGTCCTGAATGCTGTCTTCTGCACGTCCTCATCCCTGACGGGCAACTGATGATATCCCGACTGAAGATCAATCTTCGAGAAGTACTGCGCTCTTCTCAACTGATCAAACAAGTCATCGATCCTGGGTAAGGGATACTTGTTCTTCACCGTGACTTGGTTCAGCCTGCGATAATCAATACACAATCGCATCGAACCGTCCTTCTTCCTCACGAATAGGACCGGTACTCCCTAAGGAGACACACTAGGCCGTATAAGGCCAAGCTCTAGCAGACCATCAATCTGTGTCCTCAACTCCTCCATCTCACATGGTGCCATGCGATACGTCGACAGTGAGACGGGCGTAGAACCAGGAACCAGATCGATAGTGAAATCGATCTCACGTCGGGGCGGCAAACTAGGGATCTTCCTGAATAGATCCCCGAACTCGGAAACGACTGGCACATGCTCGAGTACCTGGGCACCAGCGTCGCGCAATAAAGTGACGTAACTAAGTATGCGAAAAAGGGAGATTTACCCGCACTGAAAACGTGAAAGGCGTGCCCTCAGGTTCGTACACCGTCACCATACGAGTTTCGCAGTCAATCTCGGCCCTCGTTGCAGTCAACCAATCCATGCCAAGAATGACGTCGAGATAAACAAGAGAGGGGTCGACGACAAGATCAATAGCCATCGTCCAGCCTCCCAAATCAACCAAACACCCCTCACACATCTGGGTGACATCTGAATAATCTCCGTGGGCTGCAAGGACTCGCACGCTATCTATAGTGATGGTTTGTAACCCAAGACGCCTGACTACAGCACGTGATATCAAAGAAATCGTAGAACCAGTGTCCACCATCACAAGAATAGGAGTACCTCCAATATGGGCTGTGACCTCGAAGGCTGAATGCTGGAAAGTCGGCGTCGCAGCTGCCTCAGCTGTCAATGCATGAACCCGAGCCTGTTGTGGCCGGTTCGGCCGCTGTGTCAAGGGCCATGGAGGCTGTCTTATCTGCGATACCGGAGGTCTGAATGAGGGGTGCGCAGGAGCTAACCGTATAGGCGGTGCTGATATCGCCTGTGGACGTACACGGTCAATCTTCTGCGGCGGTGAGAACCCACTGTCCTGCATCCGAGAAAAATAGCTCTGCGCCAAGTGGCCTATCCTCCCACAATATGTACATTCAAATCAGGGCGCTGAAACTGTGGTACAGGCGCTGTAGTCCTAGTAGGAGGATCAATGCGAGGCCTCTTGCCCGCGAGGGGCCTGTCCTGCATGTCTGGTCGCGGCCTAGAAGCAACAGGGCCACGAGATCGCGCAAGTCGATCCACATCCTGCTCTGCCCGCATAGACATGTGAATCAACTCCGCATAAGAGAGAATGCTCAAACAGCACATCTTCGACCGAATATCCGGTCGCAAACCCTCCAAAAAGCGCCGTATGAGCATCTGCTCATCAGCCAAAATCGTCGGGAAGTATCTGCCCAACTCTGTGAACCGATGCTCATACTCTATAACTGTCATGGCTGCCTGTCTGAGGTGGAGAAACTCATTCTCCCTGTCGTGCCTGTAAGTCTGGGGATAATACTTCTCATGGAAGCGAAACTCAAACGCTACCCATGTCCATACAAAGTCGGCGGCAACGGTCCGCAGTACGCTATCCCACCACAGGCTGGCCTCTCGCTCAAATAGGAAGGTAGCCAGCTCTACTTGCTCGGCCTCTGTGCAATGTAACATCCGTAAAATCTTCGACACACGGTCGAGCCAGTACTCAGCCTCCTCAGGTCTGTGAGAACCTGTGAAAGTGGGAGGCCGTAAGCGCTGAAATCGCTCTAATAGGCCCCGTATATCTGCGGCAGTCGCCGCAGGGTACGCAGGCGGCGCAGGATGAGCCATGCCCTCATCCTGGGCGTATGTATAAGCATCCTCAGCTGGATGCGCAGGTGGTGCAGGTGGAGCCACACTCCCACCCTGTGCTAATGTCCCCACGATGGTAGTCAGAAGCTGCTGCTGCTGCTGCATCATAGCCAACATCTGCTCAAATCTGTCAGGAGATGGAGCAGGCTGCGGCGGATGCTGTGTGGAAGTAGATGCACGATGAGGCTCTCTGACTGACGGCGTAAGTGGCGGTGGTCCAACTGTAGGACCAGCGGAAGGCTAAGACGCACGAACTGTCTCAGGAATCGGGCCCAAAGCAGGGTCCGCATGGGTGCCAGACTGCGAAGGAGTCTGATCCATATGCTCCGTCAGTGCAAGCCGAACCGCGCTCCGCGTAGCCTTAGGCGGCATTCCCTATATTCAAAATAGGGCGCAACCTTATCAGTCTTAATAGCACAAATACACCGCAATCATTCACACAAGGAGTCAAAGGCATTCCATGCATTTCATTTAATCAAAATTGTCACAATACAAGGGATATATCCTTACAAGCATCATGACGAGAAATACATGGAAACTAAGACAGTTAAAATTGTAGCAACAACATAAGAAAAGCACTAGCCCTAACAGGCTTACACAATAAAAGCAGGAAATGACTAACTACTGATAACAACATCAAAGTCGCATCGCTAATCTAAGTCTGGGGACGGAGGAGGAGCACCCTTATCCTGCAAGCAACACAGGATCGCCTTCAAGGTGCGAGTCACCTTGCCTAATTTCTTCTTTGTAACGGCCTTGGCATCCTCGACTTCTGCGCGAAGTTCTTGAACTTCCCTTCGTAAGGCGATCTGACTCTCCTCGATCCGAGCAATGTGATCATCGCTAGTAGCCTACGTAGAAGGAGGATGGCTCTCATCTGTATCCTGAGCCTCCTCTTCTGTCTCTTCCTGAGCTTCTTCCTGAACCTCTGCTCCAGGTTCTTCTTCGCTTTGATCTTCCTCATCATCAAAGTCATCCTCGCTGTCCTCCTCAAGCTGATTTTCACGGTACTGCGACCCAATCTTCATCTTGACCATAGTCGACTCATCAATGGTATGAATCGAAACTGGCAATTTCGGCCCAAGTCTGTAGGCAAACTCAAGCACAATCTTACAAATCAGTCGGCCAAAAGGAAGCGATTCGGATGTTCTTCTTGACTTGGCTATGAGGATTATCTGCCGTAAGATGAAAGTAGCCATACATACGTTCTCTCCCTGGGCCACCAGATACAGAAAATCAACCATAAGGCGTGTACACTCAATGCGATTCATCGACCTGGGATAAACATTGAACGTGCAGATATGGTGCAGCAGGCGCAAATCATCAGACATATACGTCGCCTTAAGGCTATTATTAGGCTGCCATGGAACCAACTTACGCACAGAAACCTGGTGCAGCGATCTCATTCACGTCTACTCAGATTCTTCTCACTAGGATGAACATCACCAAGAGGTACGTTCAGAAGTCGCGCAATCAGTCGCACATCAATCGTAGCCATCCGATCTCTACCAAAAGGGATTTTAAACTGTAATGGCTCCAAGGTAGGATTCTGTATACTAGCGTAGAAGGCACAAACGGTGCTCACATTAGCACGAGCGCGAGCTTTAAAGATCGGATCCCAATGCGCAGCTTCAATGCGGTCGAACAATAAAAATTTATCGAACAGTCGCCCTTCTACGTCCGCCTCAAATAATACTTTGTGATCAGTGTATTGGCCATGAGGCATCTCTGATAAAATTACTCACCCAAGGTGAGCATGGGGATCCAAATCCCACTTTGTACGGCACTCTAGGGCTGCAGCTGGACCTGCGGCGGCGCTTGAACTTGCGGCACCATCCCGCGGTCTCCTCGATTGAGCAGGGGGCTTGGCCCAGTCTCGTCTGTTGCGATTTTCCTTTTACCCATCAAAGATATGATGGATGAGAGTGATAAAAGGCCTAAAATGGCTTCCACGAAAGCCATGGAAAATGGAGAAAATGCGGAGAAGTGGCTATCCAATCTGGAAAAAGGAGATCTAGGCGTCGTAGAGGGATGCTTCAAGCTTCCCAAGGATGTATTTTCAAGGAGAAATGGAAATGGAAAAGTGGAATGGAGCACCTCACGATTTCAGCTCGATTTGGGGGTTTTTGGAGCTCCAAATGATGGAATCTTCAAGAAGAAGGGCTGCCAACTCCTAAGGAATGATGGATGATGGTCGTTTTTGGCCAATGAGGGATCTAGAGGCGATTTGGAACCACAAAATTTGGGGATGGTTGTTGAAAAATGAAAATAGGGCCATGGGGAGGGCTGTTTGTGAAGGAGGGGTATGATTTGGGAGTTTTCGTTGGACGGGACCTATATGGGGAGGGTGTACTTGGGATTTAAGGGTGTGCACCCAAAAACCACCCCAAATGGGCCCACCTGTAAGGCGATGCATCGCCGGATCGGCGATGGCATCGCCGACCGGTGATGCATCCGGTCGGTGGGGCTGGATGGGTTCGGTCCCCCATGGTCCAAGGACCCCAGATATGTATGGTTTGCCCCCTGGTTCATTGTATTTTGGCCTATGTGAGCCCAAACATGTGTTCGGGGCTTTCCGGGACCATTCCACAATCCCGAATACAAAACTGTATGATGCAGCATATGAATTTGGGGTATAAGGAGCTAGTACATCCATATAGACTCTTATTAGCTAAAGAAAGTGAAGTTAGAATGGCCTTATGGCCATTTTTCATGAACTTTTACTATTCACTGTAAAATTTTGTGAAAGTATTATTGTGTTATTTTCACATTAGGTTTGATGCCTAACATGAATTGGATAAGAAAGAAATGAAGATTGGAGTGGTGAGAGGAAGAATTTTGAAGATTTTTTGGTGAAACGGGGTTTTTAAGCCCTGGCGATTGAATACAGGAGTCGTGGTCAACCCACGGCCCAAGAATTTACCTTTACGGGTTTAAAATCGTTCATAGGATGTCTCAACCTGACTTCCTATGGCTTAGAAGCTATTCGGGTTGCTTTACGCGACCCGAGATGCGTTACAGACTCGATTGTGCGATCGATTCAAATAGACTTCGCCTATCGGCGAATCTGCGATCCTAGAAATGTTTCTAGACCCTTCTCACACCCACCTAAGTCAAAGGAAGCGACAGCGTACGTCGCGAGACTATAACCCAGGCCCAGTATACTTTTATTCATGCTCTGATACCAACTTGTAACACCCTAAAAATTGGGGGTCGTGTATAAACTCAACTCCCGAGTTCCAGACCGTCACTTATGCAACAAAAATGATTATGATTCAATGTTGTCTGATTTAAAGCATTCACATGAGTAAAAGTATACCAAAACTGCAATTCATACTTCAGATCCAGTGATAAAAGCAAGCGGAAGACTACAATATATATATCACTGTATGGAAAAATAAAGTAAACCTCATCTGTCTCTAAAGTATGAATACATCTCTGAGTCTCATATACATGTACATGAATAAAAATAAATATCCAAAATGGTCCCACTGAAGTCCCATCGATCCAGGTCGCCTACGCAAAGCCATCGTGATACTGCATGTACGAGAACTCGTCCTGGTCCTCGTCGAAGTCTGGCTCTGCCTCCTGAATCTCAGCCTCACCTGCATCTACAACAGGGTCTGGTGGGTGTTGCAAACACCATCCCGTAACGTGGGAATGAGTGATCAACTCAGTGGAATCATAGAGCAAAGATTAGCATGTTCACAAATCAATCATGCGATAATAGTAAAGCAGTAAATCAGACAATCCTAGTACTGTTGTTAATGCAAGATGATATGACGTGATGTATGCCCTCGCCGACGATCTCCCTCATACGACAACATCTTACGACCGCGGCATGCCACACTCCCTAGAGTGCTTCACATCTTCCAGGCACATACAATGTTATGGTGATATGATTTCCGAGTTATTATTAGTCCATTCAAACAGCAGGATTGGGAAACTATGGTACTTCCCTTGTATCAATCCCAACACAGATCCTGTCTAGGGTCGTCACTCCTAGTAATCTCATACGATGTATACTTCGTAGGTCACTGCAAGGGCTACCAGGGCTGTTGCTTGCACTCGTTGCACCGCTCCCCCATCACCTTATCAATACAGGCCTACCGTACTCTACTGCAACGGAAGGGTCGTCGCCTCCCGTGGACTCAGAATACGCTCGCGGTCACTACAAAGGACTCGTCGCCTGATCAGTGTAGGCCGACACCTAGAATATAGTGTCCCATACTACCATAATCTGCTCACGAGTCTAGGTGCTCACTGGTCACTACGGGGAGGTTTGTGGCTCCAGCGTAGACCGACAGCTCGACCACGGTGTCCCATACCACCATGCCCGGCTCATGAGTCTTCGTGGATCAAGGTACCATGGTTAACAGGGTTTACAATGGTAAGTTCAGTACCCTAGGTTCAAGCAGTTATGACTCATACAAGGTGAACGTACATCGGCCAGTTGGGTTACTTGACGGGCTCGACTAGCGTGATCGCATCTCAAGTCGAACGACATGAAGTGCGTAAAACACTTCGCGTGGCCTAACCACTGCCGCCAACTCCAAACACGGCTCGCGTTCATTGACGCGTCGTTCGTGGCTAAGACCAGTCAGCCACGAATTCGCTCGGTTACCGACTGCCTGGACTAAGTCTAGTCCCAAACACTTATGGAATCACATCAGCAAATTATGTAAGAATATTGGAATTGAAATACAATCATGTGAGCATGTTAACACATGTTATAACATTCAACTTAAGTAAATCTTCAAACACATATATTTCATGCATGTAATGAAATCATGCATATAGTCAACATGTAGGAAATCATTTAGGTCAGCATATTAATTGAGAACTCCATCTCAAACTAATTCATAACATCATTTAATTCAATACATACTAATACAAACATCTATACAAACACATACACTACACACTTAAGTCTACATATAGCATGTCGACCCGAAGTGTGCAATTAGGTGAATCTCTTCGCCAAACTAATTATGCACGTATTCCTAACTTCCTAATGCTACAACAAACCATGTCAATCACATCAGCAAAATATGAATGTAAACAGTACTTCCTACAAATGACTAAAATGCCCTAAATCTCATATTCTTCGTTAATTTACGAAACAAGAAATGGAGAGCATAATGTACATGTCAAACGATGATGCCGTCAATAATCTACTATTAAACGACATTGAAAGCATTGGGAACCGTCAATCAAAGCGTCTAAAATCCTCACCTTATGTCTTGTAGACTCGTGAATTGAAACGGAGCGTATACGCTTCGTCTACGGCGAATAGGGAACCTAATACACAAGATCCATGAGCTACATCGCTATGGAAACAAAGGAACCTCAAATCAGCAAATATTTAGGGTATTTACTTTCCTAGAATCGCGGTGAAATCGCCGGGAAAGTGATAGAGGTGCGTTGCTTAAGCACGTGCAACACGTAGCACAAGTAGCAGGAAGAACTCTCCCACTCTCTCTCACAATCTCTCACCTTTTCTCTCACACAAGTTAGGGCTTCTAGCAAATTCGGATGTGTGAGAGAAGTGAGGGTTTCAACCCCTTTTATAAGCTAAAACATGCCCAAAATAGGCTTGGGAACAATGTTTACTTGGTGCCTAACCAAATCGGGGCCGTTTCGGTTCAAAAGAGCATTTCTGAAGGTCCCCTGGCCAAATGCGGTCGGACTTAAGCTCATGCATACTGGATCTAGCACACATCCAGTTTTCAGACCGGTAGCGTTCCCAGATCGCACGTGGCGGTCCAGTTTCAGTTTAACGGTCACCGCACCAAGATCAGGCCTATAAGTCTCGTGATATGTAATAGAAATTTTTCCTGATCCAAGGATTTAATTTGGCTGAATTCTAACGGTCAGAACGCTTAATACTGATGCGTCAATTCGTGTGCCAGATTTGAATTTCAAATTCCAATTCTAACCCTATTCTCACTCTCTTCACTCCAGGCTCAATGAAATAGCCTCTGAATGTCAGTTGGACTTGATTTTCGGAACGATTGCCAAGCCCAGCTAAGTGGTCATAACGGTCTAAGATGGTAGGTATCGGACTTTCGACGCGGGGTCTAGATCCAATACAAAGTTTCAAGGAGGTCCCGAGAATAAACCGATTTAGAGTTTGATCCGAGGCTTTAGAGCATTATAGCACCATTGGTTCCACTCGCTTTGAGCCTTGTAGAACGTATTTAAAGTGATCAGGGACCATTTCCCAGCTATTCTAACGTTGCACTAGCTAACTTAGTCATATTTTTCTAAAGGAATAAATTCTACACAATTTCGGGTCGAGTTGGTACTCGAGCCCAAGTACGGATTTTTCACGGGCGTTACATGAAGGTTTAAGTTTAGGAAATCAGGTTTGGGTTCGAGATTGGGTTTACGTTTGTGTAACGCCTTAAAAATTGAGGGTCGAGCATACCTCAGCTCCCGAGTCCCAAAACATCACTTATGCAACATTTTTAATGATGGATGAATGTTGTTTGTATTAGTGCATGAAACATGAATTTGATTAAGCCAAATCAGTAAAACATAATCCAGGGATAGTTGAAATACACAAGCGGAAGACTGAAAATATATATAAACTAGTATAAGTCCCCAAAGTATGTATGCAATACCAGGTCAATATTTATAAGTGTTATGTCAAGATACAAAATTTCAAAAGGAATGTAATAGTCCTCTACAAGTATAATCCCTGAATCCCCGTCAATCAGGACACGGCTCACATGAACCCGCCTGAGAACTGCATACAGGAGAACGCCTCCTCATCATCCTCGTACTCCGATTTTGCCTCATGAGTCGCATCATCATCTACAACTAAGACAGAGTCTGGTTGGTGTTTAAACACCGTCCCAGAACGTGGGAGTGAGTGATTAACTCAGTGAAGCTATACAGAAAAGGTTAACATGTTATCAATTCAATTAAGCAGTAATGATAAAGTAATTCAACAGCATGTCGTAGTTACTCTTATTAATGTAAGAATGATATGAAATAATGATGTATGCCATTGCCTGCACTCCCTCTTGCGACAACATCTAACGATCGCGGCATGAATCACTACCACTGTGCACTGCCCAACGCCAAACGACACATGTAGTATGGTGCATGAATGTGATTACCAAGTTCTTATTAGTCTTTTTCATATAGTAGGATTGGGAAGTTAAGGTACCACCCTTTATATAATTTGGCCAAAATTAATCCTTATAGGGTCATCAATCCTAGTTAATCACATACGATAGGCAAGTTCAGGTCACTTTCACCAACACTGTACCAACTGGCAGTCTATTTTCGAAGGCTCGTCACCAACTCGACTGGGGACCACAGCTAGGCTGCACCGAGGTAGGCCTATTCATACTCGTGGTCACTCCATTAACGCCCTACCAACTGGAAGTCTATTTTTGAAGGCTCATCACCAACCCGACTGGGGACCAAGTTAGGCTGCGCCAGTGTAAGCCGAAAACTCGAATACAGTGTCCCATACCACCGTATTCGGCTCACATGTTTGGGTTGCTCACTGGTCACTACGGGGAGGCTCGTTGCCCCGGCGTAGGCCGACAGCTCGACCACGGTATCCCATACCACCATGCCCAACTCATGAGTCTTAGCGGATCGTGGTACCAAGGTTAAACAGGCATTTCACTGGTAAGTTTGGTATTTTAGGTTCAAGTAGTAGTGTCCATACATAATGAACATATATTGGGTCAATCGGGTTACTTGACGAGCTCGACTGGTTCGAGTGCACATCGAGATGATCAACATAAGGTGCGTAAGCACTCCGTGTGGCCTAACCACTGTCGACATCCCAAGCACGGCCTAGATTCGTCGACCACATCCTGTGTGGTGAAAGAAGTTCAACCACCAAATCAAGGCCTGTTACAGATTACCCAGACTGTGTCATAGTCCCAACCACATTCAATTACAACAAATAAGCATATGAGATAATCAAAGCAGTAATGAATACTTAAGTCAAATCCTACAGTCATTTGAGCATGCTATGGAATATAACTTAAACATGAATATACAATACATGGAGGAATTCTTACACACAATTAAACATGAATAAATAGACTATACAGTACATGGAGGAAATTATACACCCAGCTAAGGTAGTTGGGATTCATATCTCAACCCCCTTATAAATGACAATTTACGACTACACCTTCCAACGTATATAACATACGTTGGTTATAATTCGTATTAGGGCTAATCCTTTCATCAAGGAATTGTTGTCTTCACAACAATCAGATACCCACAATAGTTAATTATGACAACTACGAATACACATTCTATACTCATTCAGACATTTTCACAAACACATAGGCTTCACAATATAACATACACAACTTATGTTGGTATAACATGTATTAGGACGAATCCTTTCACCAAGAAATTGTTACACATACAACTAGCATATATACATTACAATTAATCATGACAAATGCAATTCCAAATTTCATACGTATATGATCCTTTCTATAAAAACATAGAATACACTAAACGCAACATAGTTCATATATAACTGAAACGTGAGACAAACATCGCATTTGTCATGTGAAATAGCACCCACGTCAGTAATAAATCATTAATCGACTTTAAAAGACTTGAAAACCATAACCTATACGCATATAGTCCCTTAAACTGTTAAATGTGTAACGGATATGATTTAGACGCTAAGTCTTCGTCAATGGCGGATTTACAACCTAAAACATGAAGTAGGTTAGCTATTCATCACTTTAGCTATTTGAAAGCCCTAAAAATAGATTAGGGTTAAGTTTTCTTACCCAAGTATGAAGTCAGTTTCGCCCGTCTAGCGATACGAATAAGTGGATTAGGCACGTAGTGAAGCTGCGAAGAATCCCAGGATGAATCACCAACTCCCCCTCTCTCTTTCTCTCTTTTCTTCTCTTTCTTAGCTATAGTTTTGGAATTCGTATGGAATATGTACGAGAGGGTTTAAGGCCCTTATATAGGCCCATAACTGACGGAAACAGTCCCAGGACCATGGTATACTTAGGTTATAACCAAATTGGGTCTATTCCGATCCAACGAACCATTTCTAGAGGTCCCTTTACTAAATGCGGTCGGACTTAAGCTCCCTGATATTAGATCTTGATCAAGCTAAGTTTTCAATTCGATCGGGTTTACAAATCGACCGTGGTGGTCCAATTTCAGTTCAACGGTCACCGGTATTCGATTAGGGCCACAAGTACATTGCCATGTGTGGGACATTTCTCCTGATCTGAGGGTATATTTGGCTCAGATTTTGACGGTCTGAATGCTTATAATTAGCCCACAAGTGACATGACTCAGATTACTTAAATTCGAATTTAATTTCTAAAATCCTTCATGTTTCTCACACACTTCACTCCGAACTCAAGCAAATTGTTGTGGCATACTTTCTGGTCTTAATTTCTGAGGTGATTGTCAAGTCCAACAAGGTGGTCATATTTGTCTAAGTTCGTCACTATCAGACTTTCGATGTTCGGTGCAGGTCTGATACGGAGTTTCAATGTGCTCCCGAGAGCGGTTTAGAGATTGATCCTAGATTTTAGGGTAATGTAGCATTAATAATTTTATAAGTTTTGGGTCTTGCAGAATGTATTTAAAGTGATTGGTGTAATTTCCTAAGTAATCTGGTTTAGCGCTAGTTAATTCTCATTTAATTTCTAAAGGATTTAACCCTTAGTGATTTCTGTTTGAGGTGGTATTCAGGTCTTTATATGGATTTTTTCGGGACGTTATAATCTACCCCCCTTAAAGAACAATTTCATCCCTGAAATTGCCTAAGGGTAATCTATTTTTTTTTTAATTCATTTGCTTAGGGTATATAATTACTACATCAGCCTAGCTCATATTGGTTTACCCCCCTTGAAAGTTTCTACCTTTGAAGTTTAAAAATAAATGTCTAATTCATTATTATCGTGCTAAGTGTTTGATGATAAAGTTTACTTAAGGGTGGTATAATTTACTCTTTATGATTAAGCTAATACGGAAAGATAGTTGTGGTAGGCTCAAATCCAATATGTCGATTGTCCTCCTGATCAGGGTAGATAACGTTGTATCCCTTCCTAATCCTGATGGATCCTGGTCTTTTGCTCGGTCAAAGCAGTGAGTCCTTTGGTAATCACCCAAGATTGAGAATTGAGTTAAGCCGCAAATGCCTTGTAGGGATATGGTTCTGAAATTCTAAAATCTGCTCATCCTAAATATTTAAAGGGTATTATAATTTATTAGGAGGTTCAAGCCTTATGTTTATAAGGTTATCCTTCAGGTCCTGTTCAACGAGTGTTCTTATTCAACCTATGTTTAACTTGGTGGATAATAAGTTCTTCCATGGTGCTCATAGTTAGAAGACTATGCTAGAAGGGTTTTCAACCTCCTAAAATTATATTTACATGTCACCATTTTGATCATATGGCTAGGGCGTTAAGAGAAGATAACACTTTGGTTTTCTTAACTTTGGAAGGGAAGGAAGAGTCGAGAGTTCTAAAATATTTTAGAAGTTTGGAATGTTAGCGCCATAAGGCCGCGGGACAGGAAAGAAGAGGGACATGTCCTCGACGTGGTATAAACCTTGAATCTATAAGGGAATAAGAAACTTATAATCCTTTAATATGGTCCACCTCCAAAATGAGCTTACGGAGTATTATACCATAAAACCCAATCCTACCTGAGGGTCCTAATTTAATTGTACCAAAAATGATTAAAAACATATACATCTTTACATATAATCAAATTTAATCACAGGATAATTCCTAGTATGACTATAAATAATTCCTAAATAGACTCGAATACTAAACTTTAATATAAAGAGGTATGACCAGTCTATTGGTAATTCGAAGTTGTAGATTTTGTTTATATATAAATATTTGTCAACCCTTCCCTTATTTGTTACCTCTAGTTACCATATTATTTTTAATCCATCATTAGGCCTATTCTTTCATATGAATTGGTTTAATACTTGGATCTTGGTTGCTTTCCTTCGACGACTTCGTTATTGACCTACCAAGGAAGATCCAGCTCCTATCTAGTGACCTAACTTTAAGTATAACCTAGATTAGTTTCCTTCGACCCCGTGCTAGTGGCTATTAGACCACCAAGCACCCATCGCGCTTATGAGTAGGTAGACTATCAGGTCAATGCGTACCTTTCTATTTTCTAAGTTTATCGAGCAATCCTTACAGAGTTTGGTAGTGTCAGAGAAGATCCCTGTCGCAGTAAGGACTCTCAACACACCCATAGGGGTAGTGTTTAACCCTCAAACGCTTGACTGTAGAGCATGACACTCTCAAAATAGTGGACCCAGTGTCTACCAATAGGAAAATAGGTGTACCTTGAATGTGGGCAGTGACCCCAAAGGTCTAAGGTGTTGCGGTTGCTGACTCGGATGTTTTAGCTACAAGTGCATGCACATGGGCTTGTTGAGGATGATTTGGTTGCGCTGCCACAGGTCGTTGAGGTGGCCTATTTTGAGGTATAAGCAATCGATAATATGGCTGCGCTGGTGGTACAGATCATAGAGGTGGAGTTGTTATACCACGTGGTGGCTAACGGGCGATCTTCTGAGGTGGCGTGATACCATTATCTTTCATCTTGGTAAAACAGAAGGGGTCAGTGTGACCCCATTTGTTGTAATATGTACACCAATGTTTCATTAGCCTTTGTTGGGTCAGCGGAGCCACAAGCCTGGGAGGCGAGTCTACATGTAGCCTCTTACCTAGGACTGGTCGGTGCTGTAATTCAGGATGAGGCCTCGTGCCCATTGGGTTGCTTGTCCGGGAAACTCCGTCACTATGTTGTTCAGCTCGTAAAGACAAGTTGACTAGCTCGACATAATTAGGAATGTTAGCACAACTCATTCAAGTGCGGATATCGGGCCGCAGCCCATCTGAAAAACATCACATTTTCATCGGTTCGTCAGCTAGGATTAAAGGAGCGTGTCTGGCTAGCTCCATGAATCTGTTCTCATATTCTGACATAGTCATCCCTCCCTGTCGGAGGCGAAGAAACTCACTCTCCTTTTCATCACGGTATGTGAGAGGAAAGTACTTCTCATGGAAGCGTGTCTCAAATGCATCCCAAGTCCATACATATCTCACAGAAACTGTTCATAGGATGATGTGCCACCATAAGCCAGCCTCCTTCTCGAACATATAGGTGGCTAGCTCGACTTGTTCTGCCTCATTGCAGTGTAACGACTTCAACATCTTAGAGATGCGATCTAGCTAGTAATCAGCCTCCTCGGGTCCATAAGTACCCACAAAAGTGGGAGGATGGAAACGCTGAAAGCTCTCAAAAAGTCCACTGGTATTCATGTTCCCAGTAGGGTGCGTAAGTGATACAGGCAGAACCACAATCATATTCTGGGCAAAAATACCAGCTATGGAGGTTAAGAACTACTGCTGCTGCTGCTGATGTTGCTGCTGCTATATCTGCTATTGCTGCATCAATAACATCATCTTCTCTAGCCTATCAGGAGGCGGAGTTGATGAAAATACGTGTGGCATCAACGTAGACGCAAGGTCTTGCTCAGGAACCGAAGGTGTGATAGGTGGTACCACAGGTGGTGTCACAAGTGTCGACCTAGCAGCGGGGCTAGTGGCCGGCTGAGAATCCGGCATAGGGTCAAAGTGAGACGGGCCCGAACTGGGGTCCGTATGGGTATCGCTTAAGGGAGAGGCCCCGTCAAGCACCTCGCCCAAAGAGAGACGTGTTGAAGTCCTCGTTCCTTTAGGTGGCATGCCCTACATATGACAACCCGTGAGATTTAACATACACACAATCCATCCTCACAGCATTTACATCTCAACTCAAAGAAACATCATGCATTTCATTTAACAAAATTGTCACAACACACGAAGTGCAGAATTACATGGATCACGACAGAGAATGCATGCGAGCTAATATAACTAAGGCTTCAAACACTAAAACAACTACCAAACTACTATGCCCATAAGGGCTACACACAAGAACAAGCAACAAAGCAAAACAAACGGTGACTACATATATGACTATTCGTTGGAATCTGGTGATGGAGGAGGGGCACCCTTATCCTGCAGATAGCACAGAATAGACTTCAAAGTGAGAGTTACTTTATTAAACTTGTGTTTCATGAGGCCCTGCAGATCGATAATATCTTGTCGTAGGGTAGCTTGACCCTCCTCAAGTCTAAATAAATGGACTTCTCTATTAGCCCGATCAGGATCATGCTCTCGAGTTGTAGGAGGAGGGCTCTCATCCGTATCCTGAGCCTCCTCTTCTTCCTCATCCTGCTCTTCTTCTTCTTCTATTTTAGATCCACTTTCTTCATCACTCTCTTCCTCTTCACTTTCAGTCTCATCCTCACTCTCTTTAAGTAGGGCTTGTCGTTTCTGTGGCCTGATATCCTGATTGAGAGTAGTCTCGTTGATGTAATGGATCGGCGCCGACAATTTCACCCCAAGTCTGTAGCCAAACTCGAGTGCAATCCTGCATATGAGTTGGCCGAATGGGAGCGATTCAGTCCTTCTATTAGAATGTACGGTAAGGACTATCTGTCAATCTGTAGGATCACACAACTTCTCTCCCTGCCCCACCTGATACAGGAAGTCCACCATCAGGCGCATGCACTCACTGTGGCTGCTCCACCTGGGGTAGACGTTGAACGTGCAGATGTGGTGAAGCAGGCGAAAGTCGTCCATCATATTGGTCACTAAAAGGCTTTTATTAGGCTGTCATTCAATCAGACGACCACAAAGGAACCGTGTACGGTAATCCTTTTCACGTGCGCTACCCAGATTCTTCTCACTTGCATATACCTCACCAAGCGGTACATTCATAAGCTGAGATATGAAAGCAACGTTGATTGTGGCCTCTCCATCCCTTCTAAATGGGATTTTAAACTGTAAGGGCTCCAACATTGACTCTCGAATGTGGGCATAGAAAGCTCAGATGGTGCTCACATTTGCACGGTGCTCACCCTCAAATAGCGGACCCCACTTGGCTTCTAGCAGGCGCTCGAACAATAAATATTCTCCAAATAGATGCACATCTACATGAGTTTTAAAAATGACCCTACGACCCTCATAAACTCTATGAGATAACTCCGCCAACAAAGCCCTTCCTATGGGAGCCCGAGGATCTAAATCCCGCTTCGGCTGCAACTCTCGACTGGCGCTTGAACTCGAGGCGGCACCTCTCGGCCTTCTAGAACGAGTGGGGCGACTAGGCCTGACTCATCTATGGGAGTTCTCTTCTTTCCCATGAAAGAGAGAATGGTGAAAATTGAAAATATGGCCGTAACTAGCTCGAACAAGGCCATGGGAAAGGAAAGAAAAGAGGGAAATGGAAGGAGTGATGGGGTTCCATGGATCTGAGACTCAAGGTGGGATTTAAGTGCTCAAATGGAAGGAAAAGAAGGGGAAAATCAGCAATGGAGGTGGGTTTTGAAATGGGTAGGGTGAGGGTGCACGAAAATGGAAGAAGGAAGCCTTTAGAGGGTGATTTTTGGGAAGATGTAAGAGACTTTTGAAGAAAGGAAAGCTTAGAGGGGTAGTTTGTGAAAAGAGGATGATTTAGGAGGGTTTTTATTCGACCAACCATGGATCAGTGGGCCATACAATGCCCTAAAGGCGTCGACCCGATCGGCCCAGCCCGTCCAGGCCCGACTGGCAGCGAGGCCTTGCCAAACCGGTGAGGCCCTCACTGGTCTCTGGATAGTCCAGTGAGGACTCACTGGTGGGGTGATGTCCTCCTCCCCTTAGGTCTAAAAACATGTGGGTTCCACCTTGGGTCCCCCTGGAAGTGCCCCGATTGATCCCCCTACTCTATTTCGACTCATTTCGAGACATTTTGAATAAAATCTGATGCATATTCACACTTATTGATTTTAAATGGTTGGGAGGGGATGAAAAACGGTCTAAACCCATCGATTGATGGTCTAGAAGTGGATTGGGATCATTTTGCAAGATCACGGGTATGTACGGACCTGATCTCAATGACTGTTTACAGTAATCCTTCGCCAATTTGCAAAACTAGGAATCCTAAATTTATATCTAAATTTTTCTCAGACCCTCCTATGATAAATTTGCATCAACGTGCATCGTGTGACCATAACCCAGGTCTGGTCTAATCCAAATCATGCCCTGATACCAACTTGTAACCCCCTAAAAATTGGGGGTCGAGCATAGCTCAGCTCTCGAGTTTCAAAACATCACTTATGCAACATTTTTAATGATAGATGAATGTTGTCTGTATTAGTGCATGAAAGATGAATTTGATTAAGCCAAATCAGCAAAACATAATCCAGGGACAGTTGAAATACGCAAGCAAAAGATTGAAAATATATATAAACTAGTGTAAGTCCTCAAAGTATGTATGCAATGCCAGGTCAATATTTACAAGTGTTGTGTCAAGATACAAAATGTCAAAAGGAATGTAATAGTCCTCTACAAGTATAATCCCCGAATCCCCATCAATCAGGACACGACTCACTTGAACCCGCCTAAGAACTGCATGTAGGAGAATGCCTCCTCATCATCCTCGTACTCCGGTTCTACCTTGTGGGTAGCATTATCATCTATAACTAAGACAAAGTTTGGTTGGTGTTTAAACACCGTCCCAGAATGTCGGAGTGAGTGATCAACTCAGTGGAGCTATACAACAAAGTTTAACATGTTATCAAATCAATCAAGCAATAATGATAAAGCAATTTAGCAGACATGTCCTAGTTACTCTTGTTAATGCAAGAATGATATGAAATAATGATGCATGCCCTTGAGTGCACTCCTTCTTGTGACAAAATCTAATGATCGTGGCATGAATCACTTCCACTGTGCACTGCCCAACACCAAACGACATATGTAATGCGGTGCATGAACGTGATTACCAAGTTCTTATTAATCCTTTTCATACAGCAGGATTGGGAAGCTAAGGTACCACCCTTTATATCATTTTCCCAACATTGATCCTTCTAGGGTCATCAATCCTAGTTAATCACATACGATAGGAAAGTTCAGGTCACTACCACCAACGCCCTACCAACTGACAGTCTATTTTTGAAGGCTCTTCACCAACCCGACTGGGGACCACAACCATGCTGCACCGAGGTAGGCCTATTCATACTCGAGGTCACTCCACTAATGTCCTACCAACTGACAGTCTATTTTTGAAGGCTTGTCACCAACCGGACTGGGGACCACAGCTAGGCTATGCCAGTGTAGGCCGACAACTCGAATATAGTGTCCCATACCACCGTATTCAGCTCACAAGTTTGGGTTGCTCACTAGTGACTACGGGGAGTCTCGTCGCCCAACGTAGGCCGATAACTTGACCACGGTGTCCCATACCATCATGCCCGGCTCAAGAGTCTTAGCGGATCATGGTACCAAGGTTAAATGGGCATTTCACTGGTAAGTTTGGTATCTTAGGTTCAAGCAATAGCGTCCATACATGGTGAACATATATTGGGTCAATCAAGTTACTTAACGAGCTCGACTGGTACGAGCGCACATCGAGATGAACAACATGAGGTGCGTAAGCACTCCGTGTAGCCTAGCCACTGTCGACATCCCGAGCACGACCCAGATTCATCGACCACATCCTGTGTGGCGAAACAAGTTTAGCCACCAAATCAAGGCCTGTTACCGATTTCCCGGATTGTGTCATAGTCCTAACCACATTTAATTACAACAAATAAGAATATGAGATAATTAAAGCAGTAATGAATACTTACGTCAAATCCTACAGTCATTTGAGCATGCTATGGAATATAACTTAAACATGAATATATAGTACATGGAGGAATTCTTACACACAATTAAACATAAATAAACAGGCTATACAGTGCATGAAGGAAATCATATACCCAGCTAAGGTAGTTGGGATTCATATCTCAACCCCCTTATAAATGACAATTTACGACTACACCTTCCAACGTATATAACATGCGTTGGTTATAATACGTATTAAGGCAAATCCTTTCGTCAAGGAATTGTTGTCTACACAAGAATCATATACCCACAATAGTTAATTATGACGAGCACAAATACACATTCAGACATTTTCATAAACACCTAGGCTTCACAATATAACATACACAACATATGTTGGTATAACATGTATTAGGGCGAATCCTTTCGCTAAGAAATTATTATACATACTACTAACATATATACACGACAATTAATCATGGCAAACGTAATTTCAAATTTCATACGTATACGATCCTTTCTACAAATACATAGAATACACTAAACGCAACATAGTTCATATATAACTGAAACGTGAAACAAACATCGCATTTGGCATATGAAATAGCACCCACGTCAATAATAAATCATTAACCAACATTGAAAGCCTTAAAAACCATAACCTATACTCATATAGTCCGCACCTTAAACCGATAAATGCATAATGGATATGATTTAGATGCTAAGTCTTCGTCAACGACAGATTTACAACCTAGAACATGAAGTAGGTTAGCTATTCATCACTTCAGCTATTTGAAAGCCCTAAAAACATATTAGGGTTAGGTTTTCTTACCCAAGTATAGAGTCAATTTCGTCCATATAGCGATACGAATAGGTGGATTAGGCACGTAGTGAAGCTGGGAAGAATCCCAAGATGAATCACCAACTCACTCTCTCTCTTTCTCTCTCTTTCCTTCTCTTTCTTAGCTAGAGTTTTAGAATTCGTATGGAAAATGTGATAGAGGGTTTAAGGCCCTTATATAGGCCCAGAATTGATGGAAACAGTCCCAAGACCATGGTATACTTAGGTTATAACCAAATCGGGTCTATTCCGATCCAACGGAGCATTTCTAGAGGTCCCTTTACTGAATGCGGTCGGACTTAAACTCCCTGATATTGGATCTTAATCAAGCTACGTTTTCAGTTCGATCGGGCTTTCAGATCGACTGTGGCGATCTAATTTCAGTTCGATGGTCACCGGTTTCAATCAGGGCCACAAATACATTGCCATGTGTGGGACATTTCTCCTTATCCAAGGGGTGTATTTGGGTCAGATTCTGACGGTCTGAATGCTTATAATCGGCCCGCAAGTGACACGACTTAGATTACTTAAATTCGGATTTAATTTCTAAAATCTTTCACGTTTCTCACACACTTCGCTCCGGACTCAAGCAAATCATCATGGGATACTGTCTGGACTTGATTTCCAAGGTGGTTGTCAAGTCCAACACGGTGGTCATATTTGTCTAAGTTCATCGCTATCGGACTTTTGACGTAAGGTCCAGGTCCAATACAGAGTTTCAATGTGCTCCCAAGAGCAACTAGGTTTAGAGATTGATCCTAAATTTTAGGGTAATATAACATTAATAATTCTACAAGTTTTGGGTCTTGTAGAACGTATTTAAAGTGATTGGTGCTAATTTCCCAGGTAATCTGGTTTAGCGCTAGTTAATTCTCGTTTAATTTCTAAAGGATTTAGCCCTTAATGATTTCTGCTTGAGGTGGTACTCGGGTCTTTGTACGGATTTTTTCGGGACGTTACAGTTTGAGTTTTAGGTTTAGGTTTAGGTTATAAATTATAAGTGCAGGTTTACGTTTAGGTTTTAGGTTTAGGTTTAGGTTATAGGTTTAGGTTTAGGTTTTAGGTTTAGGTTTAGGTTATAGGTTTTGGGATTTGAGAATAGGTTTAGGTTATAAGTATAGTTGTGGTTATAAGAATAGGTTTAGGTTATAAGTATAGGTTTTGGTTATAAGTTTAGGTTATAGGTTTAGGTTTAGGTTATAAGTATAGGTTATGGGTTTAGGTTTAGGTTAGGTTATAGGTTAAGGTTTAGGGAATTGAGTTTAGGTTATAGGTTTAGGTTAAAAGTTAAGGTTATAGGTTAAGGTTTAGGTTTAGGTTAAGGTTTAGGTTATAAGTTAAGGTTTAGGTTTAGGTTATAGGTTTTGGGATTTAAGCATAGGTTTAAGTTAAGGTTTAGGAAATCAGGTTTGAGTTCGGGATCGGGTTTAGGTTTGGGTTTTCAAGTTTAGGTTTAGGTTTAGGTTAGGGAGTTGAGATTAAGATTAAGTGTAGGTTTAGGTTTAGGGATTTGATAATACGTTAAGGTTTAGGTTTAGGAAATTGGGTTCGGGTTAGAGATCGGGTTTACGTTTGGGTTTTAGGTTTAGGTTTAGGCTATAGGTTTAGGTTATAGGTTATAAGTGTAGGTTTAAGTTTAGGTTTAGGTTATAGGTTTTGGGATTTGATAAAAGGTTTAGGTTATAAGTATAGGTTTAGGTTAATGTTGTAGGTTATAAGTTTATGTTAATGTTGTAGGTTATAGGTTTAGGTTTAGGTTTAGAGATTTAAGAATACATTTAGGCTTTAGGTTTAGGTTTAGGTTAAGGTTTTAGGTTATAGGTTAAGGTTTAGGTTTAGGTTTTCAAGTTTAGGTTTAGATTTAGGTTAGGGAGTTGAGATTAGGATTTGGTGTAGGTTTAGGTTTACGGATTTGAGAATACGTTAAGGTTTAGGTTTAGGAAATTGGGTTCAGGTTCGAGATTGGGTTTACGTTTGGGTTTTAGGTTTAGGTTTAGGTTATAGGTTATAAGTGTAGGTTTAGGCTTAGGTTATAGGCTATAGGTTTAGGTTTAGATTATAGGTTTTGGATTTGAGAATAGGTTTCGGTTATAAGTATAGGTTTAGGTTGAGGTTTTTTTTTTAGGTTTAGGTTATAGGTTTAGGTTTAGGTTATAAGTGTAGGTTATAGGTTTAGATTTAGGTTATGTTATAGGTTAAGGTTTAAGGAATTGAGTTTAAGTTATAGGTTAAGGTTTAGGTTATAGGTTTCGGATTTGAGAATAGGTTTAGGTTAAGGTTATAAGTTTAGGTTTAGGAATTCGGGTTCGAGTTTGGAATCGGGTTTAGGTTTGGGTTTTAAAGTTCTGGTTTAGGTTTATGTTAGGGAGTTGAGATTAGGATTAGGTGTAGGTTTAGGTTTAGGGATTTGAGAATACGTTAAGGTTTAGGTTAAGGAAATCAGGTTCAAGTTCGAGATCAGGTTTACATTTGGGTTTTAGGTTTAGGTTTAGGCTATAGGTTTAGGTTATAGGTTATAAGTGTAGGTTTAGGTTTAGGTTTGGGTTATAGGTTTTGGGGTTTGAGAATACGTTTAGGTTATAAGTATAGGTTCAGGTTAATTTTGTAGGTTATAAGTTTATGTTAATGTTGTAGGTTATAGGTTTAGGTTTAGGGATTTGAGAATACATTTTGGTTTTAGGTTTAGATTAAGGTGAAGGTTTTATGTTTTGGTTATAGGTTATAAGTTATAGGTTATAGGTTAAGGTTTAGGTTTAGGTTTAGGTTTAGGTTAAGGAGTTGAGTTTAGGATTAGGTGTAGGTTTAGGTTTAGGGATTTAAGAATACGTTAAGGTTTAGGTTTAGGAAATCGGGTTCGGGTTCGAGATCGGGTTTATGTTTGGGTTTTAGGTTTAGGTTTAGGTTATAGGTTTAGGTTTAGGTTATAAGTTTAGGTTTAGGTTATAGGTTTTGGGATTTGAGAATAGATTTAGGTTATAAGTATAGGTTTAGGTTTTATGTTTAGGTTAAGGTTATAGGTTTAGGTTTAGGTTAGGTTATAGGTTAAGGTTTAGGGAATTGAGTTTAGGTTATAGGTTTAGGTTAAAAGTTAAGGTTATAGGTTAAGGTTTAGGTTATAGGTTTAGGTTTAGGTTTAGGTTTAGGTATAGGTTATAGGTTTTGGGATTTGAGAATAGGTTTAGGTTAAGGTTATAAGTTTAGGTTTATGAAATTAGGTTCGAGTTCGAGATTGGGTTTAGGTTTGGTATTTCAAGTTTAGGTTTAGGTTTAGGTTTAGGTTAGGGAGTTGAGATTAGGATTAGGTGTAGGTTCAGGTTTAAGGATTTGAGAATACGTTAAGGTTTAAGTTTAGGAAATCGGGTTCGAGTTCGAGATTGGATTTACGTTTGGGTTTTAAGTTTAAGTTTAGGCTATAGGTTTAGGTTATAGGTTATAAGTGTCAATTTAGGTTATAGGTTTTTGGATTTAAGAATTGGTTTAGGTTATAAGTATAGGTTTATGTTAATGTTGTAGGTTATAAGTTTATGTTAATGTTGTAGGTTATAGGTTTAGGTTTAGGGATTTGAGAAGACATTTAGGTTTTAGGTTTAGGGATTTGAGAATACATTTAGGTTATAGGTTATAGGTTTAGGTTTAGGTTAAGATTAGGTTATAGGTTATAAGTTTAGGTTAATTTTATAGTGAAAAGGCCTAGCTATAATTCCTAGGAGGGGGGGGGGGGGGGGGGGGGGGGGGGGGGGGGGGGGTGAATAGGACTATGAAAATTTTAAAATAATAACAGTGGAATTAAATAATGAGATAACCAAATAATGAAAATCAATTCACAATGCTGAAATGAAAAACAACCTCAATAAACAAGTATAGAGAGGTTAATACAAATGTTGTTCTAAGGACAACCTTACACCAAAAACCATGGGCTTATGGTAGGACAACCTTCTTTCTAGAAAGGTCTTTGTATCAAAAATTCAAACTGAAGAGGTATAAATAAATAGCAAGGAATTGAAATAAATTACAGAAATTTAAATCTAAATTATTACAATATTCCCCACAATGCTTGAAATGTAAATATTACAACATTCACATTCACATATACATCCCACAATTCTGAATGATAAAAGATAAGAAAAATAAAGCACACATCCACAAAACACAAAGAGTTATAGTGGTTCGCCTCTGTATTCACCAATTGTTAAACAACAGCCACACAGTTTGCTATTCCACTCCTAATATCCTCACATAGTGGATATTAGCGTTCACTAAGAAAATAAGTTTCCTAGGTTCACCTAAAACCTTCACAATTGTGTCTTTCAAATGGGCTTACACAATTAAAAAACTTACTTTTAAGTTTTCCTGGCTCTCCTCAGATAACCAACAGATTGAGATTTTTCTAGCTTAATCTCAAATAAAACCAAGATAATGAAAATTTATACAAATGTAAAATACCTGGAATTCTCCTTTTGATGTAGCCCAGAAGAAACAAATCGGAGTAGAAGTTCGAATGTAGAAGTTCAATCACTTTATAATGGTTTTAGGTTTTAAATTGATTTTAAATTAAACCAGTTAGGCTAGCTAGATTTGATTTTGATTCCAAGAATAAGGAATACAAAAATTCCTCTTTTCAACTCAGATTGGAATATAGAAATAAAATCAATAAATAAAGCTAAAAAAAGAGAATATTAAATATGCACAATGTAGTTTAAAATAGACACAAACTTATCTCAGAGTGGTCCCTTAATTTTTTTTTTTAAATTGAGTTATCAATCTCTGAAATTCGTCATCTATTTATAGCTGTAGAAATCGCATCTACAATTGGTCTTGAGGACACTACGACTGGTCATAGGAGAAATGGATTTTTGAATTTTTGAGCGCGATCGGATAAAACCATTCCATGACTAGTCGAAGGTCATCTACAACCGGTTGAAGGTTATCCACGATCAGTCGTAAGCACCCTACGACTGGTCGTGAGACACCAAATTTCATTGCTATACTTTGAGTCGTAGATCTAGGACTGGTCGTAAGACAAGTCGACACTGTTCATACAACTGGTTGAAAAGTCTCCAAAATTGGTCGTAGTATAACAAAAAATTCTAAAAATTTACAACAAACTTAGGACTAGAGCCAATGCTAGGACTAGTCGAACAAAGTCCAGGACTAGTCTTTAGAATAGACTACAATACTTTTAAGAAGAATAATTGAATTATGTATACAAAATGGCCTACCTTAAGGTCAATCTAAGGTCTTTCATACCCGGGACATGAAGTATGAACATTGAAACTTCAGTTCTTCAGATGATCATTGACCTTTGAAGCTTGAGATCTCTACATGATGTAGATTGAATTTTGAGATCTTCAAAGTCTTGAAAACTTCTTCTTGAGTTGTACACTTTCTTGAATCTTGAACTGTACTTTAGTCTTGAGCAGAAATTATCTTTTGTTATAGCTTTTGAAAGACTCTGATCATTGAAGTTTATAGGAGTGAACAATATACTTGACCTTACATACATTGCATGTCTTAAAGTAGAGCATCATTCTCAAGTTGAAACTTTGAAGATGCAGTGTCTTGAACATATGCTACACAAGACACAAGTTGATGTTTTGACACCACAAAATTTGACAACTAAAGGAACATAAAACCCTAGTACTTACAATCTCCCCCTTTGTCAAATTTGTGACAAAACACACTTAACAATAAATAACACAATAATTATGCACAAGTTATAAGAAGAAACCAGTTATAGCCTGGTTAAAGAATCATGCACCAGTTATCATCAACTAACATAGAACATCACGAGCTAAGCACAAACATCTCCTCACATACTCTCCTTGAGTAGCACACATATATCTATAAAAAAAAATGCTACTACTCCATAATCCTTCATACCCTTCATATCGACAAATCCATATGTAAATTCTCCCCCTTTTTGTCATAAAAGGACAAAGGAAGAAGAAAATAAATGGAAAAGATGAAGAAATAAGAGTAAGAAGAGATTAACTAGTCAAGATATAAGCACATTAAAGTTCACAAACCATAAATGAGTTTAAACAAAAGTCAGTAACCGGATAAAGTTCACAAACCAACACAAGTAGACTTAACGTTATTACAGAGCAAAGAGTAAATCACTTAATCTGAACCTGAAGGAGTAGGTATGGTAGGATCAAGTTGACGAAGCCCCTTATTTAAGCGCCTAAGATACTTGTGCATATATTTAAACTGTATATCATGGGTAACATTCATATTCTCTACCTTCTCCTTAAGAGCATGAAGACAAGTATCAAATTCAGATGACTCATAATCAGGATCATTAGTAGAATTAGATTCAAGTTCATCAAAAATATCATCCATATTAACATCATCAGAAGGAAGATCATCAGCGTCTTCTTCATTCCATGCTTCAACTCCACCACCACCACCCACATCCACTTGGCCAGGAGCCAATTCTAATTTCATCTTGTTTATATTTGAGTTATTGAAGATAAGATGATGGATGAGAGCCTCTCCAACAGGCATAACAACCAACATATGAGAAGTTAAAACAGTCATAAGATAGGTAAATGGAATATCACTATGACCTGGATGGAGACGAAATTGAATGATGGAATGACATATCAAAGATGGAAGACAAACTTTAGTACCAGAGACGACAGAATACAAAACATGAACCATAAAGGAAGTCAGTTCTGTTTTGTTACTAGAACACGGATACAGATTTGAAGTAAAGATTATGTGGAGAACTCTATATCTGGGTAACAAATACTTGGAGGGGAGCGCATTCCATTTATGAGTCCATTGCACATTCATATTACATAAGTCTCGAGTGAGCATTTGTTTTTCTGATTTTGAGGGTTTTTCAGTTAGAATATGAATAGGAATAACCTTTTCATTAATAGGTATGTCCATTAGCCCTGAAATCAGATGGCAGTCAATTTCAAATGGACCTTCTCTAGCATCAATTTTAAATGTTAAATTCTTAGTCGAGAAATCAGAGATACAATACAAACATGGACTGAGCAATAGACTGGTATGTAGGCCCACCCCAATGTAAGATGTTATCCCATCTTACAGATTGGAGGAGTGAAAGGATACCAAATGGAGCAATGTAATCAAGAAATATACGTTGCTCAACAATAACTTTTCGTATTCTTAAATCTTAAACAAAAGAAGGATTATCTTCAGGTGACCAAAGGTGACGACAAGTTATTGGAGTAGATCTAGAAGAAGATGGACCACAAGAATTTTCTTTTTCCCTCTAGCATCCATTTTCAAGAAGAAACACAAAGAAACAAGAAGATGTGAAGAGGATAGAGTGGGGTTTGCTTAGATCAAATTTTTAAAATAAAACCCCAAAACCTCAATGAATCACGAAATAACTTACTTCAAGAGAGAAAATGAAGTAATATAGACTAGAATCTACAAGCAAAACACAAATGATGCACTAACCTTGAAGATCTAAGTTGGTGGGTTTGACTGGTCGGGCGTCGGCTCGTTGGAGAGAAAATAGAAAATGAGGAAGATGAGATTTTTCTCAAATTTTAAAAGACCCAACGCGCTACACGACTGGTTGTGGGATGTCCTCGACCGGTCGTGGCACGACCGGTCGAGGACATCCTCAACTGGTCGTGTACCAACTAAAATATACAATTTTCCATAAAAATTTAAAATTTAAACACATAAATTATCAAATATATATACACTATGATACACATATGCATGAATATTTAATTTAAATTGCACATACCAAGATCAAATTTTAATTTATTAAACCTACTTTTGTCGAGCGGCTTAGTAAAAATGTCAGCAAGTTGAGTCTCGGTAGCAATGTATTCCAAAGATATTATTTTTTCTTCCACTAATTCACGTATGTAATGAAACCTAATGTCAATGTGCTTGGTACGTGAATACTGGATTGGATTTTTTGAAATATTTATAGCGCTGAAATTATTGTAATATAAAACCATTATATCCTGTGTAACTCCATGATCGCTTAACATGCGTTTCATCCATATAAGCTGAGTATATACATTTCCTACTTCGATGTATTCATCCTCAACAGTTGAGAGTGATATAGAACTTTACTTCTTGTTAAACCAAGAAACTAAACAATTTCTGATATAAAAACAACCACCACTAGTTGATTTTCTGTCATCAATATTACCAGCCCAATCAACATCTGAGTACCTAGCCAATTGAACACTAGTTTCATGTGGATACCAGAGACCCATTTTAGAAGTACTTACGACATATTGCATAATCCGCTTAACAATAGTTAAATGAGATTCTTTAGGATCAGACTGATATCTATCACAAATACCAATACTTAAAGCAATATCAAGTTTGCTAGCAGTTAAATAAAATAAATTTCCAATCATATTATGATATAATTTAGGATCCATAATTTTACCTATAGAGTCCTTTGAGAGTCCTAAGGTTGTACTCATAGGAGTACCAAAGTTCTTACCATTCTCAAATCCGAACTTTTTGGTCAAGTTCAAAGCATATTTGGTCTGAGAAATGAAAATATCATTAGGTTACTGTTTTACTTGCAATCCTAGGAAATAATTTAATTTCCCAACCATGCTCATTTCAAACTTGGATTTCATTAAATCTACAAACTCAACAGTCATGTTAGAACAAGTAGATCCATAAATAATATCATCAACGTAGATCCACACTATTAAGATATGATCATTATGTTTCTTAACAAACAGAGTTTTATCAACACTTTCCATTTGAAAATTATGACTTAGTAAAAACTTAGTCAATTTCTCGTACCATGCCTTGGGAGTTTATTTTAAACTGTAGAGAGCCTTTTTAAGGCGATAGACATGATCAGTGTTCTTAGGGTCTTCAAAACTCATTGGTTGTTCAACATACACCTCTTCATGCAGATCACCACTCAAGAAGGCACTCTTCACATCCATTTGATAAATTTTAAATTTTCTAAAGCATGTAATGGATATGAATAGTCTGATTGATTCAAAACGAGCTACTGGGGTAAAGGTTTCATCATAATCAATACCCTCAATTTGAGTATACCCTTGTACAACCAGTTTAACCTTGTTTTGAATTATATTACCAAGTTCATCATATTTATTTTTGAAAATTCACTTAGTTCCGATAATATATTTATCTTTATGTCTATGAACAAGATACCAAACATAATTTCTCATAAATTGGTTAAGCTCTTCTTGCATCGCAACTATCTATTTTCGTCAGAAAGGGCTTCTTTTACATTAGCAGGTTCAATCTGAGATGTAAAGCATACGTAGTTACATATATCTTCTAGTTGTCTACGAGTGTGTACACCAGTGAGAGGGTTTCCAAGAATCTGAGTGGTTAGATGATCTTTAACAGTCCTCAATTCAGAATTAGTTTGATTTGATGAAGTATCTAGTTTGTCAATTAAAAGACATTCTTCACTATTAGTATCACACTCTCCCATATTTTCCCGGTCACGTAAAATATAGCACTTGCTGCCAAAAACTTGAAAGTATTTGACAGTAGACTTCTAATCAAACCACATTTCATAAGCAGTTTTATTATTTTTTTTACTTGTATAAATGTGGTTAATTATATAACATGCAGTATTAAGAGCTTCAGCCCAAAGATTTTTAGATAGCTTCATACTATTCAACATAACATTAGCCATTTCTTGAAGCACTCTATTTTTTCTTTCTACAATTCCATTTTGTTGTGGAGTTTTAGGTGTAAAGAATTCATGTAATATCCCCTTATCACTACAGAATTTCTCAAAATTGCTATTCTCAAATTCAAATCCATGATCACTATAGATCTTACAGACTTAAGAACTTTTTTTCATTTGGATCCATTTAAGAACTCTTTTCACTTCATCAAGGGTTTCTGATTTATCCTTTAAAAAGGTCATTCAAGTGAATCTAGTAAAATCATCCACATTTATCAAAATGTATTTTTGCCACCTCGACTCTCCATCCTAGTAGGCCCTATAAGATCCATATGGAGTAGCTCAAGTGTTCTTGATGTGGCTTTGAAGTTCATCTTTTTATGAGAGGTCCTTGTTTGCTTACCAATCTGACATTCACCACATATTTTGTCTACTTTTTATAATTTAGGTAACCTCTTATTAGTTCTCTTTTGCTCAATCTGTATAGATTACGGTAGTGTACATGTCCAAGGTGTTTATGTCATAAATCCGTCTCATTAGTATGGACCATGTAACACGTTTGACTAGATGAGCTGGATTCACTAGCTATACAGTTGTTTTCAGAAGTTCTGTGACCAGTTAAGATTACTGAACCCTTATTATTTAGAATTGCACAACCTTGGTTAGAAAATTTTACACTATGATTGTTATCGCATATTTTAGATATGCTTAACAAATTATGTTTTAATCCTTCAACATATAAAATATTTTTAAACAAAGGGAGGTTATAGAGTTGAATCATACCTTGGCCAATAATCTTGCAATTGTTGCCATCGCCGAATGTGACTGAAGAATCAGTCATATCTTTAAGATCAGTGAATAGACCTTTATCACCAGTCATATGCCTTGAGCATCCACTATCTAGGTACCACTTCGAATGACTTGTAACTTTGAAAGCAGTGTGGGCAACCAAGCAGGTAACCTTAGGAGCCCATTTCATAACTGTTTTGGGTTTAGGTGTTTAGTTGGTCTTTTTTTGTTTATAGTTGTTATAAGAGTGACCTACTGAGTTAGATTTTAAAAGCGCTTTAAGCAAATCAACTATTTTTCAGATAAGGAGTTTCGATTCTGATTTTTATAGTTGATATAGTTGCTTTTAGGTTTTTTAAAAGTTTTAGTATTTTTAGAAAAATCTTGATTTATACTTTTCCATTTTGAGTTTATGGTCTCTCCTTTTACAAACTTAAGGGACTTGTTCTTCTATTTAAGAGGAACATTTTTTTCGTAGCCCAAACCAGATTGATCGCCACATTTCCTTGATCTAGATAAAAGTTTTTCTAATTTTGGATCTCCTTGGGCATACTTCCATGTATCCTTTAAACTTAAAAGAGAAAAGACTTCAAGTTTAAGTTTTTCATTTTCAGATTTTATATTTTCAATCTGGAAGGTTTTGAATTCTAAATCGCATTTAGTCTATTCAAAACAATCTGAAATATGAGATTTTTCTAAAACAAGAGTCTCAAAATTTTCTTTAAGATTTGAAAACTTTTCTTTTTGAAGTTTAAGTTTCACAGCAATTTTATAACTTTCCTTATATAGGGCATTGTAAGCATCTTGAAGATCATCTTCATTTTCACAATCACTATTCAGATTTTCTTCACTTGTTGAATCATTATCTGAAAATGTGTATTTGGCTAGAGTCATAAGGGCTTTCACTTCATTGCCCGATTCAGTTTCAAAATCTTCTAATTCAGAAGAGGCTTTAGAATCAAAGGATTCATCCCAAGTAACCAACATACCCTTCTTTTTAGGTTTGTCCTTTTAAGGACACTTGTTTGCTAAATTCCCATATTCATGGTAGTTGTAACACTGATTGTCTTTTAATGATTTTTGAGTTTTAGGTTTAGATTTTTTCTTATCATTCGATTTTTGAAAATCAACCTTCTTTTTACTTTTAAAAAATTTGTAAAACTTTTTCGCTAAAAGGGCCATATCAACTGCAGAGTTTTCTAAATCAGAATTGTTATTATTTTCTTAAAAACTATTTTTAGAAGATTTTAAGGCAATAGATTTACCTTTTGGAGCTTTAAAAGTCAACTCATAAGTCTGTAAAGAGCCAACTAATTCCTCAACCCTCATATTGTCAGTATCATGAAGTTCCTGTATCGCAGTTACCTTAAAATTAAACTGTTCAGGAAGTGAGCACAGTATTTTTACAAAAAATTTACTTTATGGGATTTTATCACCAACACCCCACATAGAGTTCACAATCTCATTTAATCTTGTATAGAAGTCCATAAACATTTCATTTTCTTCCATACGTATTTCCTCAAATTTGGCTGTGAGGATTTGAATTTTAGACTTCTTGACTATTCATATACCCTCGCGTGTCATTTCTAAAATATCTCAGGCTTGCTTTGCAGAATCACAAGATATAATTCTTTTGAATTTATCTAGTGATAGTGCGCAAGTGATTGCATTCAGTGCTTTAGAATTTGTACTACTCTCACTTTTCTGAAGTATAGTCCATGAGAAATAAGGTGTAATTCTCATTGATTTTGATCCACCAATCCCAGTTACTTCAGTGGTAGGAGGGGTCCATTCATTCGCTATGGCTAGCCACAAACTTTCATCCATGGATTTAAGTAAAATCCTCATCCTGGCTTTCCAATAGGCATAATTGGTGTCATCGAAAGGTGGAGGCCTAGTGACTGAAAGGCTATCAAAATTTGACATGTTAAATATAGCTTAGATAGATTAACTCAGGAAATAAATCTAAATAAAAGAATTAAAATGATCTATTAGGCTCTAATACCACTTAAAAAGGCCTAGATATAAGTCCTAGAGGGTTGGGTGAATAGGACTATGCCAAATTTAAAATAATAACAACATAATTAAATAATGAGATAGCCAAATAAAGAAAATCAATTCATAATGTTGAAATGAAAAGAAATCTCAATAAACAAGTATTGAGAGGTTGATACAAATGTTGTTCTAAGGATAACTTTACACCAAAAACTAAGGGTTTATGGTAGGACAACCTTATTTCTAGAAAGGTCTTTATATCAAAAACTCAAACTAAAGAGGTATAAATAAATAGTAAGGAATTGAAATAAATTGTAGAATTTTAAATCTAAATTATTACAACATTCCCCACAATACTTGAAATGTAAATATTACAACATTCACATTCGCATATACACCCCACAATTCTGAATGATAAAAGATAGGAAAAGTAAAGCACACATCCGCAAAACACAAAGAGTTATAGTGGTTCGCCTGTGTGTTCATGAACTGTTAAATAACAGCCACACAACTTGCTACTCCACTCCTAATATCCTCACACAGTGGATATTAGCGTTCACTAAGAAAATAGGTTTCTTAGGTTCACCTAAAACCTTCACAATTGTATCTTTCAAATGGGCTTACACAATTAAAAAACCCACTTCCGAGTTTTCCAAGCTTTCCTTAAATAACCAATAGATTGAGATTTTTCTGGTTTAATCTCAAATAAAACCAAGATAATGGAAATTTACACAAATGTAAAATAACTAGAATTATCCTTTTGATGTAGCCCAGAAGAACCAAATCGAAGTAGAAGTTCAAATGTAGAAGTTCAATGTCCAATACTCACTTTGTAATGGTTCTAGGTTCTAGATTGATTTTAAATTAACCAGTTGGGCTAGCTAGATTTGATTTTAATTCTAAGAAGAAGGAATACAGCCATTCCTCTTTTCAATTCAGATTGGAATATATAAACAAAATCAAATTAATAAAGCTAACAAAAGAGAATATTAAATATGCACAAAGAAGCTTAAAACAAACACAAACTTATCTCAGAGTGGTCCCTTGATTTTTCTTAAATTGAGTTATCACTCTCTAAAATTCGTCGTCTATTTATAGCTGCAGAAATTGCATCTATGACTGGCCTTAAGGACACTACGACTGGTCATACGAGAAACGAATTTTTGAATTTTTTAGCACGATCAGATAAAATCGTTCCACGACCGGTCGAAGGTCATCTACGACCGGTTGAAGGTTGTCCACGACCGGTCGTAAGCACCCTACGACTGGTCATGAGACACCAAATTCATTGCTGTAGTTTGAGTCGTAGATCTAAGACTGGTCGTAGGACGAGTTGACACTGTTCATACGACTAGTCGAACAATCTTCAGGACTGGTCGTAGCACAACCAAAAATTTTAAAAATTTGCAACAAACTTAGGACTGGTCGAGCCAGTGCTAGGACTAGTTGAACAAAGTTCAGGACTAGTCTTATAACAGACTACAATACTTATAAGAAGAATAATTGAATTATGTATACAAAATGACCTACCCTAAGGTCAATATAAGGTCTTTCATACCTGGGACATGAAGTATGAACATCGAAACTTCAGTTCTTCAGATGATGGTTGACTTTTGAAGCTTGAGATCTCTACATGATGTAGCTTAAATTTTGAGATCTTCAAAAGCTTGAAAACTTCTTCTTGAGTTGTACACTTTCTTGAGTCTTGAACTGTACTTGAGTCTTGAATAGAACTTGTCTTTTGCTATAGGTTTTGAAAGACTCTTATCATCAAAGTTTATAGGAGTGAACAGCGTACTTGACCTTGCATACCTTGCATGTTGTAACATCTTAGATTTTTACTGTTTTGAATTTTCTAAAATCCTTGACTTATTTTATTAATTAACTTATAATATCACTTAAATGAACATTAGCACTCAATGTTATTTTATACAGGGTTGGTACCAATAAAGAACTGTACAAGTCCGTTTAATCAACCACAGGAATCCAACGAATTTGCCCGATCACTGGAACATCAGGTGTAGCCCCATGTTTTACTCATATAGGACCCAAATCTAACCGACCCATCGCTAACTAATCAAGACAATCATGACTAAATTAAAGATCTAACCGTGGTCGAGTCAGATAAGACCCGTATCTTGGCTAATACACCAAATGAACCCCGTTAGTCTTTTAACCTAAAATCAAGGGCTTAGAGTATCATGACTAAATCTCTACTTTCACTAGTTATAAATAGGTCGTACTATGAACATAGTTAATCCAAACCCTAATTAGTGCCCACGAGAAATCTCAATACTTAATTCATTCCAAAAATGCCTCGATTTTCTGAACAAGCTCTAGACCACTCGTTGGTGGTCCACTAGTTCCAAAACTATAGAATAATGCCTGTCTTACTGGGCTTGACATCCATCGTGGGAGTCAGAACTAGGTGGTGCCCAGAACCGCTCAACTTGAGCCGAAGAACGAGTGCATGAGAAGTGCAAATACCCTAAAGAAAAGAGCTAGAACTTAAGTGAATTGGGTCATCCACTCTTATGCAAAGTTGAGGATTTCGAACCGTCGGTTTACAACCAAACTTCACATGTAGAGTAAGAATATTTCTCTACTCATATCCGTAAAGTCGCGGCCCTAATCGACCATCGATGACTGTTAAACAGACTTTTAATCGTATCCGTTGATTGGCACATCCAAATGGTGGGATGATCAGATCCATACATAGATCATCATTAAGGCTAACCATCCTATGATGTATATTAACTTGTATACCCCATAGTGGGCCCTAAAGGTTAGAAAAATCCTCTTATAGGGTTAGTATAGTAAAAACCCAATACTTGGGCCCATTTGCACCAAATCTGACGTTATAAAAGCGGCTTCTTTGGGGCACCCCTCTCCCCATACGAATTTTCCATAGAGAAAGGAAAGAGAGAAGAGAGAAAAGGGAGAAAGAAGAAAGGAAGAAGAGAGGAAGGAATAGTGTAAAAGGGGGAAAGTGGACCATAGATCGAGGTGGGGTCCAAGGGAGTCTGATTCTTGTAACTCATCACCTCTTCCTCAACAAATCTTTCACCCACAACCGGAAAGACCCCTCTCTGCTGATTGAGTAAGTAAATCCTTCATCTCTTAGAAACCCTCATGTTGAGGGTAGATTTGCATGAGATTCTAACATACAAGTACATTGTTTTAGGATTTCAGCCAATCAACACCAAGTTCGGTGCTCCTAGGTCATTTTTCAAGCTTTCAACGATCCATAGGTGCGTACTATTATTCTTAGATGACCTAGCACCAATTTTAATATGGAACTAATGATTTTGCTTGTTGGGTGATGTACTTGGGTAATCTTGCGAAAACCTAGACAAGACCTTACACTTTAGATCCTCCCCAAATTAATGTGGAATGATGATGGAATGCTTATTTTTTTTCAAACATGATTGGGTATGCTAATGACGATTACTTGTACATTCCTTGCTCGAGTCATGTATGATGTTTTTCCCATAACATGTTTGATGCACTAACCCTTGTGTATATTTTTGTAATAAGAGATATATGAAATGCTTGTCTTCCTCACTAACCCATACAACACTTGCACCTTTATTCATAACACTGTTAGCATTTACTTTATTAAAAAATCTGGATTCTGTGTTAGAAAATATGAATGCATGCTATTACTTATGCTAGTCAATAATTCTAATTGTTGGCATGTTATTGATTACCCTCAAATCCCTAAGATGGTCAGGAAACTGAGTTGAGAGAAGGTGGCCCATTGGTAAGATTGCCTTAAGGCTAGGCCAGAAGATTTGGGAGAGTTCGAATGGGCGACAGTAGTTGGACTACATGGGTCATATGTACCCAATGTCGTCCGTCTTGTACACACCTGAACTCACAAGGGCTAGTTCACATACTGACCATTCATGTTTATTAATCATGTTTTCCCACACCTGTATGGAACCTAGAACATCCTTCAACCATTGTAACCCATAGATAACCAATTTGAAACCGATCCACCGACTCGTGACCCGGGCATGGTGGAATGGGACACTATATCTGAGCTGCCGGCCTACGCTGGGGTGACGAGCCTTCCCATAATGACCCGAGCGATCCCTTTTCTTTGCACTCCCCATGTGCTTGAAGTCGAGAATGGAGAACCCGACGGGATCAAGGATCGTGGAGCCCTGGCCTCACACATTGAGGGGCCTAGGTTTCGCAACTAGATGAGGGCATTGATACATGGGGTGTAGCAGTTTTCCCAACCTGCTGGATGATTGGAATTAACTAAGAACTCGACTAACATTATCATCGCATCACACTAGCTAGGTTGGTGACTTGGCAGTCGAGGTCGTAATGAGGGAGTGTTATTCATACGCGATCATTAGACGGAGTCGTTTGAGGGAGTGTTATGGCGAGGGCATGCATCATATCATCTATCATACATATGTAGTAACAAGATTAGTTATGTGTTTATGAATGATTACCTTTCATTAAGTTCATAATGTAATTGATGCTTATTGTAACTTAAGACTAATAACACTCACTGAGTTGATCACTCACTCCCACTCTGGGATGGTGTTTTAAAACGCCAACCAGACTCTTTAGTAGATACAGGTGATGCAGAGTACGAGGAGCATGGCGGCGTGAGTCTGGATAAGGAGGACGAGTTGTCCTATTTCTAGTTGATGGGCGGCTTGCCCTAGTTTTGCGGGCAGACTTGGATCGCTAAGTAGGGGACTTGGTGAATCATTCTTTTAGAACATACCATTTTTTGTACTTTTGATGGGCAATGCCTTGTGCGACCCATAGTTATATTTTTGGACTTGTAAAAATTGAGCCTTTTCCATTACAATAGACTAGTTATGAATTGTGATTCATGTTCCAAGTAATTTCAAGTTGTGCATTTAAACCAGATTAATCATAAAACTATAAAATTGATTATAAGTGATACCCGGGAACTTGGGAATCGATTATATGTGCGACTCCCAATTTTCAGGGCGTTACACATGTCTTGAAGTAGAGCATCATTCTCAAGTTGAAACTTTGAAGATGCAGTGTCTTGAACATATGTATATCTCCTCATGCTACATAAGACACAAGTTGATATTTTGGCACCACAAAATTTGACAACCAAAGGTGCATAAAACCATAGCACTTACATGTAGGTTATAGGTTTATGTTTTAAGTTTATGTTAATGTTGTAGGTTATAGTTTTAGGTTATAGGTTTAGGTTTAGGGATTTGAGAATACATTTAGGTTTTGGGTTTAGGTTTAGGTTTAGGTTTTATGTTTAGGTTAAGGTTACAGGTTTAGGTTATAGGTTTAGGTCATAGGTTTAGGTTTAGGTTTAGGTTATAGGTTAAGGTTATAGGTTTAAGTTTAGGTTTAGGGAATCGGGTTCAGTTTCGGGTTCAAATCGGGTTTAGGTATTCTCTAGTATTATCTACTACATACTAGTAACATAGAACCAATATTGGGGCACCATACCATAAGCTACAAGAATTTCATGTCCCCCCAAACAAAGTATCCTCCATTGATAACATATATATATATATATATATATATATATATATATATATATATATATATATATATATATATTATAAGTTGTTTATTGTTGTTCACATTCGCAAATACATTCATCATCCAACCAACTATTAACAATATTTATAAAAAATAAAAGATATCCAACCAACTCTTTCTAATAATTTGAAACTCAACCTACCAGGAACCGTCATGCACAGTAATGTCTTATGGTAGAGCCAGTTTTGAGGATTGATGCAAAGACATTCATACGCACCCTTTAGACTACACGTGTAATGTCTTATAACAAAGTGGGCACTCGCTTTGAGATCATGGCTATCATTTAAATAACAAGAACTTGTGAAAGACATCCCAATGCAAAGACAGTAGGCAACCTCGAAAAATGTGACAATAAGCTATTCAGTTCCATGCAAATCTGTAGCTAGCAATTCCTGCCAAGAGGGATGTTGGGACATATCCTGAGTAGAGAACATGGAAGAAATGCAAGTAAGAATAGCTACATTACAAGTGCAATTCTTGGAGAATAAAAAGAAAACATATTATTAGAAGCTCACCAGAAGGCATTCATATGCATGCTTTTTGAGAACAGAAAATCTTCCATGGGTGCTTGTTTTAGAAACATTAAGGGTCCTACAAAATGAATGAACTGTGAGTGGAGGATCTAGGTTGGTAACCTCGCATTGCTGATCCATGATGTACAACACCAAAAAAAATAAAAATAAAAAAATAATAATAATAAAAACAAGATAGAAATGAACCATGATGTGAAAAAAAGAGTCAAAATGAAACATTCGCATTATGTAGGGAGATATAGGTAAGTAAAATGATGACTACAAAGAATCATGACAATGGCAACATGAAGAAAGTAATCTATGAATGAGAAATGGGTAATGGCTTGCATTCTCCACTTCAAAGTACTAAGCACTAAAAGCTCCATTTCCCGTATAGTCCTAGCTTCAAATACGAATTTTGTTTCACCAACCTGATAAACTGTAACACTCCAGATTTTTGCCAACCTGGGATTAGACGTCCTTAGGCAATGGGTCAACCAAAACACCTTGGTAACCTCTCAGAACCCAATTCCAAAGCCAAAGAAATCACTTAGGATTAATTTCTTTAGAAATTAAGCGTAAGTTAGCTAGCGCTACGCTGGCGTAGCTATGAAATTGTCCCTGATCACTTTAAATACGTTCTGCAAGACCCAAAACTTGTAGAATGGTTGATGCTACATTACCCTAAAATCCAGGATCAAACTCTAAATCGGTTTGTTCTCGGAAAACCTTTGAAACTTTGTATTGGATCTAGACCGCACGTCGAAAGTCCGATATCTACCATCTTAGACCGTTATGACCGCTTAGCTGGACCTGACAATCATTTCGAAAATCTAACCCAACCGATGTTCAGAGGCTATTTCATTGAGCTTGGAGTGAAGAGAGTGAGAAAAGGGTTTGATTTGAAAATTTGAAATTCAAATCTGGCACATGACTTGGCGCGTTATTATTAAGCGTTCTGGCCGTCAGAATTCAGCCAAATTTCACCCTCGGATCAGGAAAAATTTCTCTTTCATATCACGAGACTTGTAGACCTGATCTAGGTGCGATGACCACTGAACTGAAACTGGACGGCCACGTTCGATCTATGAACTCTGCTGGTCTGAAAACTTCGTGTGAGCAACATCCAGTGACCATGAGCTTAAGTCCGACCGCGTTCAGCCAGGGGACCTCCCGAAACACTCTTTTGGACCGAAACAGCTCCGATTTGGTTATACCTCAAGTGAACTTTGTTCCCAAGCCTAATTTTAGAAGGTTTTAGCTTATATAAGGGTTTGAAACCCTCACTTTTCTCACCCATCCAAATTTGCTAGAAACCCTAGCTAGAGTGAGAGAGAAAGTGAGAGTTTGTGAGAGAGTGTGGGAGTGATCTTCCTACCACTTGTTGCAACCTCTTCACGTGTTTAAGCAACGCATCCCAATCACTTTGCCGATGATTTCAACACATTTTTAGGTAAGTAAAACCCTAAACACTTGCTGATTTAGCATTCCATCGATTCAAATATCAAAGTAGCTTATACAACTTGTGTATTAGGTCGCCTGTACGCCGTTGACGAAGCGTATACGCTCCGTTCGAAACGATACACATCTAAAGTGAAAGGTGAGGATTTTAGATGCTTTGATTGACTGATTTCAAAGAATTCAATGTCATTTAATAGTAGATTATCGACGGCAACGCCGTTTGACATGTACAACATGCTGTCCGTTTTCCGTTTCGTAAACGTACGGTAAATATGAGATTTAGGGTATTTTAGTCATTTGTAGGAAATACTGCTTACGTCTATATTTTGATAAAATGTTTGCCATGGCTATTTATCGTGTTAGAATATTAAGAATGTGTGCATGATTGGTTTGGCGAAGAGATTCGCCCTTAAGCACACTTTGAGTCGACATACACTATGTAGACTAAAGTGTGTAGTCTAAGTGTTTGTATAAATGTTTGTATTAGTATGTATTGAGTAAATGGTGTTGTGTAGGAGTTTTGAGATTGAATTCTCAAGTAATATGCTGATGTAAATGATTTCTATCATGTTGGCTATATGTATTGATTTCATTATATACATGAAATGCATGTGTGGGATGATTTGCTTAAGTTGTATGTTATAACATGTGTCAACATGCTTACAATGTTGTACTTCATTTCTGTTACTCACCTATGCTTATTGATGTTGATGCACAAATGCTTAGGGCTATGACCTAGTCCAGGCAGTCGGTAATGGATCGAATTCGTGGTTGGTTTCTAGGTACCACAAAGGACGCATCGATGAACGCGAGTCGTGTTTTGGGTCGGCGGCAGTGGTTAGGCCACACGAGGTGTTTCATGCACTTCATGTCATTCAGCTTGAGATGCGCTCATACTAGTCGAGCCCGTCACGTAACCCGACTGGCCATTGTATGTTCACCATGTATGAGTCATAACTGCTTGAACCTAGGGTACTGAACTTACCATTGAATACCCTGTTAACCATGGTACCGTGATCCAATAAGACTCATGAGCCGGGCATGGTGGTATGGGACACCGTGGTCGAGCTGTCGGCCTACACTGGGGCCACAAACCTCCCCGTAGTGACTAGTGAGCACCCTACGCTGAGCAGATTATGGTGGTATGGGACACTATATTCTTGCTGTCGGCCTACACTGATTGGTGACGAGCCCTTTATAGTGACCTTGAGTTTATCCTGACACCGCATGGGGGCGACGAGTCCTAATGCAGTCTTAAGGATAATTAGGCCTGTATTGATAAGGTGATGGGGGAGTGGTGCAACGAGTGCAAGCAACAATCCTGAAAGCCCTTGCAGTGACCTACAAATATAACATCGTATGAGATTACTAGGAGCGACGACCCTAGACAGGATCTGTGTTGGAATTGATATAAGAAAAGTACCTTAGTTTCCCAATACTACTGTATGAAAAGGACTAATAATAACTCGGTAATCATATCAACATCACATTGCATGTGCCTGGAAGATGTGAAGCACTGAGCGGTACGCAAGCATGCCGCGGATGCAGATGGTGCCATATGAGGGAGAATGTCGGTGAGGCCATCCATCATGTCATGTCATATTGCATTAACAACAGTATTTAGGAATGTTTGATTAATTGCTTTACTATTATTACATGATTAATTTGAGAACATGCTAATCTTTACTCTCTAATTCCACTGAGTTAATTACTCACTCCCACACTATTGGACGGTGTTGCGCACACCAAACAGTTCCTATTTTAATTGCAAATGATGGCGATGCTTGCGAAGCAGAGCCGGACTTGATGATGAGGAGGAGGATCCCTCCTATATGCAGGTTCTGATTGACGGGGTTACAGGGTTACTGATTAGATGCCAATATACTTGGTATTTTACCTTTTTCTTACACACCCATGTATATTCTTTTTATCATTTTTGGAGTATACATGTATATATTTAACCTGGTAACATGTTCACACTCTGGAGACCCACAACAGTTCATATACTTTGTATATCTATTACATTCTTCCGCTTGCTAATTTAACTGTCTCTGGAGTATGATAAGCTGTTTTGGCCTAATCCCACTCATGTTTTCTATACTAATATGAACAACATTCATCCATCATTGCAAATGTTGCATAAATGATGTTCTGGAACTCGGAAGTGGAGTTTTTGCTCGACCCCCAATTTTTAGGATGTTACAGTTAGTATCAGAGCATGATTGAGATTAAACTGAACCTGGGTTATAGACACGCGACGTACGCTGTCGCCCCTTTGACTTAGGTGGGTGCGAAAGGAACCTAGAAACACTTATAGGATCGCAGTTTCGCCAATATGCGAAATTTACTCAAATCGATCGTTCGATCGAGTCCGTAACGCATCTATGGTCATGTGAAGCGACCTAAGTTGCCTCTAGGTCATTAGTTGGCGGGTTTGGGAGGATTCCAGAAGAATTTCGAACCCAAAAATTCAAGTCCTTGGGTTGTGGGGCAACCACATCCCTTACACTCAATCTCAGGGCTTAAAGACCCCGTTTCACCCAATTCCTTCAAAATCCTTCCTCTCACCACCCCATTCTTCAAATATCTCTCAGTATTTTCATGTTAGGCATTAATCTTAATGTGAAAATGATATAAAATCATACTAACACAAAATTTTACAATGAATAGTAAAAATACATAATAATCGGACTTTTGGCCATTCCAAATTTGAAATCGTTTGTAACTGATGGGTTAGTTGGATGGATTAGCTCCTCCTATTCCAAAATCATATGTTACATAATATATAAGTTCATTCTGGTTTACAAACTGACCCTGGAACACTCCAAATGGAGTTTTGGGGCTCTCTAGGCCAAACCACAATGAACTGGGGTGGGGCCCATACTTTTTTGAGGTCCCTAGGGCAGGGGGGACCCAACCCATATGGCCTGACCGGCCGATTTGGGAGATGACCGGCGATGCATCTCCGACCGGTGGGCTCCATTTGGGTCGTGCTTTGGACGAACGCCCTAAAAGGGGTAGGGGAGGTCTCCTATATGTGGGCCATCCCTCGAAACAGCCCCAAAACCCTACCTCCTTCACAATCCAAGCCCCCAAGCTCTCCTTTCTTCAATTTTTTGCTGCATCACTCTCAAATCCCGTCTTCAAACCTCTCCCATTCTTTTTTTCAGTCACAACCGACGCTACCCCTTCACTCACAGCAATACAAGCCCCCTTTCCTCTCCATTTTCATCCGTTGGAGCTCTCCTATCCTCCATTTGAGGATGAAAATCATGTGGACCTCCATTCCATCTTATCTCGCTCCTTTCTCTTTAAACATCTAGCCATCAGGAGCTTGATTCACCCCTCTACAGGGCCTAGAATTGTTTCAGCCCATTAGGGGCAGCCATTTCTCCCCATTTCCCCTCCTTTTTCATGGTTTTGTTGAGGCTATTTTAGCCTTTTTCTCCTTTTCCACCATCCTCCCTCTCATGTCCCTTTTTTTTGAGCCTTTATACTCTTTTAGGTCTCAATTGTGCAAACCTCAAATCCCATGTAGGCCGTTGTCTTGTAGATTGTTTGATTACCATTTTTGGGATTTTTGTGTTTTGTTGTTGTTGGGTCTAGTAAGGTCACAGGTAGAAAATGTGTTTGTGTATTGTTTTGGGCTTAGCATAGCCAAATGCATTCCTGTTAAATTTTGTTGAATGGAGTGCATAATCCCAACATAAGATATTAGGAATGCAGTTCCAATTAATACAACTTAAGGCTACTGGCCATATAGGCCCTTGGCGTTTTGGACCTAGAGTTAGCACTCCTAGATTTGAAGGATCTGACGATATAGGAAATTCAATTCCATTTACACAATCGTGACCCTAAGCGATAGAGCAATTCCCTGTACTAGTAATGGTATGAAACCATTTAGCGTATAAGCTTAGGCTGTAGATTATAGACTAGTCTACTAGTTACCTTGAGTAGAGTAAAGCCTGTAGATACTAAGGAATAGAAGGTTAGATTTGGTTGGAATGAGACTCCCTTCCTTGGATAGATCCTCATAACATCCATAGACTCCTTTAGTAACTCTCAGGAAGCTTATGTATCTTAGAACCATTCACCCTCAGGGAAAACTTATAAATCCCTCAAAATGAACTTAGAATAAACCAGCACGTCTCTTTGACTTGCCTTTCTCAAGGGCTTATTGCATTTGGGGACGCGGAGTAAAGGAACTGCATGTAAGTGATGTATTCGCGGTTTGAATCGACTTCTAAATCCTAGTGGTTACCAATAAATCCAATGCTCTGATCAAGCAGAAGATCGGCATCGACTCGGATTAAGAATTGATAAAATGAGTTTTTTGTCCTGATTAGACAGAAGGTTCAACGTATCCGGCTCAGACCCATTACACAACTTTTCTTCCGTGTTGGCTCAACCACATACAATCGAAAGTTATTGCTTTGCCTTTGGAAAATGTTGTGGACATCTAGCCAATAGAGAGTAGGCTTATTTCTACAACCATAGGTACCAATACCATCAACGCATCACTAACAAAGGAAGGCCAACGTAATGAGAGGTTGTTTCCCATTTTATGTCAAGGATAGCCCCTAAGTTGCACCTCGTTCCGATATACGGATCGGTGCAAAGATTCTTAAACTTTAAGTAGAACCAAGTTTTAAGGGGGGTAAAACGTATTGAGTCCAATCTAGTTAGGTCAGTCAATGCAACCGTTAGATCAGAGTGGCGTAGCGGAAGCATGGTTAGCTTCTTCCCCACTGGCCCAGGATCGAAACAGCTTAGTTAGGTTATACGTAGGGTTAGGTCATTAAATAGGATTTGAACCTTCCTTAGAAAAAGTACTCACTACCCTTAGCCAATTTCGGGGACAAAATTATGTTTTAAGGGGGGTAGATTGTAACACCTTGGATTTTTTCCAACCTGGGATTAGACGTCCTTAGGTAATGGGTCAACCAAAGCACCTTGGTAACCTCTCAAAACCCAATTCCAAAGCCAAAGAAATCACTTAAGATTAATTTCTTTAGAAATTAAGCGTAAGTTAGCTAGCGCTGCGCTGGCGTAGCTGTGAAATTGTCCCTGATCGCTTTAAATACATTCTGCAAGACCCAAAACTCGTAGAATGGTTGATGCTACATTACCCTAAAATCCAGGATCAAACTCTAAACCGGTTTGTTCTCGGGAACCCTTTAAAACTTTGTATTGGATCTATACCGCGCGTCGAAAGTCCGATATCTACCATCTTAGACCGTTATGACCGCTTAGCTGGACTTGACAATTATTTCAAAAATCAAGCCCAACCGACGTTCAGATGCTATTTCATTGAGCCTGAAGTGAAGAGAGTGAGAAAAGGGTTAGATTTGGAAATTTGAAATTCAAATCTGGCACATGACTTGGCACATTATTATTAAGCGTTCTGACCATCAGAATTCAGCCAAATTTCACCCTTATATCAGGAAAAATTTCTCTCTTTCATATCACGAGACTTGTAGACCTGATCTAGGTGCGATGACCGTTGAACTGAAACTGGACCGCCACGTGCGATCTACGAACTCTGCTGGTCTGAAAACTTTGTGTGAGCAACATCTAGTGACCATGATCTTAAGTTCGACCGCGTTCGGCCAGGGAACCTCCCGAAACGCTCTTTTGGACCGAAACAGCTCCGATTTGGTTATACCTCAAGTGAACTTTGTTTCCAAGCCTAATTTGGGAAGGTTTTAGCTTATATAAGGGTTTGAAACCCTCACTTTTCTCACCCATACGAATTTACTAAAAACCCTAGCTAGAGTGAGAGAGAAAGTGAGAGTTTGTGGAGAGTGTGGGAGTGATCTTCCTGCCACTTGCTGCAACCGCTTCACGTGTTTAAGCAACACATCCCAATCACTTTGCCGGTGATTTCAATGCATTTCTAGGTAAGTAAAACCCTAAACACTTGTTGATTTAGCATTCCGTCGATTTAAATAGCAAAGTAGCTTATACAACTTGTGTATTAGGTCGCCTGTACGCCGTTGACGAAGCGTATACGCTCCGTTCGAAACGATACACATCTAAAGTGAAAGGTGAGGATTTTATACGCTTTGATTGAATGATTTCAAAGTTTTCAATGTCGTTTAATAGTAGATTATCGACGGCAATGTCGTTTGACATGTACAACATGCTGTCCATTTTTCGTTTCGTAAACGTACGGTAAATATGAGATTTAGGGTATTTTAGTCATTTGTAGGAAATACTGCTTACGTCTATATTTTGATAAAATGTTTGCCATGGCTATTTATCATGTTAGAATATTAGGAATGCGTACATGATTGGTTTGGTGAAGAGATTCGCCCTTAAGCGCACTTTGAGTCGACATACGCTATGTAGACTAAAGTGTGTAGTCTAAGTGTTTGTATAAATGTTTGTATTAGTATGTATTGAGTAAATGGTGTTGTGTAGGAGTTTTGAGATTGAATTCTCAAGTAATATGCTGATGTAAATAATTTTCATCATGTTGGCTATATGTATTGATTTCATTATATACATGAAATGCATGTGTGGGATGATTTGCTTAAGTTGTATGTTATAACATGTGTCAACATGCTTACAATGTTGTACTTCATTTCTGTTACTCACCTATGCTTATTGATGTTGATGCACAAATGCTTGGGGCGATGACCTAGTCTAGGCAGTCGGTAATGGATCGAATTCGTGGTTGGTTTCTAGGTACCACAAAGGACGCGTCGATGAACGCTAGTCGTGTTTTGGGTCGGCGGCAGTGGTTAGGCCACACGAGGTGTTTCATGCACTTCATGTCGTTCAGCTTGAGATGCACTCGTGCTAGTCGAGCCCGTCACATAACCCGACTGGCCATTGTATGTTCACCATGTATGAGTCATAACTGCTTGAACCTAGGGTACTGAACTTACCATTGAAAACCCTATTAACCATGGTACCGTGATCCAATAAGACTCATGAGCCGGGCATGGTGGTATGGGACACCATGGTCGAGCTGTCGGCCTACGCTGGGGCCACAAACCTCCCCGTAGTGACCAGTGAGCACCTTACTCTGAGCGGATTATGGTGGTATGGGACACTATATTCTTGCTGTCGGCCTACACTGATTGGTGACGAGCCCTTTGTAGTGACCTTGAGTTTATCCTGACACCGCATGGAGACGACGAGTCCTAATGCAGTCTTAAGGATAATTAGGCCTATATTGATAAGGTGATGGGGGAGTGGTGCAACGAGTGCGAGTAACAGCCCTGGCAGCCCTTGCAGCGACCTACAAATATAACATCGTATGAGATTACTAGGAGTGACGACCCTAGACAGGATCTGTGTTGTGATTGATATAAGCAAAGTACTTTAGTTTCCCAATACTGTTGTATGAAAAGGACTAATAATAACTCGGTAATCATATCAACATCACATTGCATGTGCCTGAAAGATGTGGAGCACTGAGTGGTACGCAAGCATGCCGCGGACGCAGATGGTGCCGTATGAGGGAGAATGTCAGTGAAGGCATCCATCATGTCATGTCATATTGCATTAACAACAGTATCTAGGAATATTTGATTAATTGCTTTACTATTATCACATGATTGATTTGAGAACATGCTAATCTTTGCTCTATGATTCCACTGAGTTAATTACTCACTCCCATGTTACGGGACAGTATTGCGCACACCAAATAGTTCCTATTTTAATTGCAGATGATGGCGATGCTTACGAAGCAGAGCCGGACTTGATGATGATGAGGAGGATCCCTCCTATATGCAGGTTCTGATTGACAGGGTTACAGGGTTACTGATTAGATGCCAATATACTTCGTATTTTACCTTTTTCTTACACACCCATGTATATTCTTTTTATCATTTTTGGAGTATACATGTATATGTTTAACCTGGTAACATGTTCACACTCTGGAGACCCATAACAGTTCATATACTTTGTATATCTATTACATTCTTTCGCTTGCTAATTTAACTGTCTCTGGAGTATGATAAGCTGTTTTGGTCTAATCTTACTCATGTTTTCTGCACTAATATGAACAACATTCATCCATCATTGCAAATGTTGCATAAATGATGTTCTGGAACTTGGGAGTGGAGTTTTTGCTCGACCCCCGATTTTCGGGATGTTACATAAACCCAAATCGTTTTGACAATGAGCACTAACTGAAAGAAATGCCTAAAATTATTCAAACCAAAAATAGAATGTAACATTAAGAGTATTAGGACTAGATATCTATGCCGATACCATGGTAGGAGATGAAATGTTGAGGGGTTGACAAAATGAATCAGAAAGAAAAGAAAAAAGAGAAAAAAGAAATTTTATTCAAGGCCAAAAACCAAAAAGAGAAAAAACAAAGAAAGAAAAGAAAGACAATAGAAACAAACAGAGATAAAATACAACAGCCCTTAAGGCAACCAAACTCTTAAACGGCCATCAAGGAGCCAATCCCTTAAACACAAGTTCACGCTACATGCAACCCCAAAAGTCAAGTTGCTCTTATTTTAAGCAACAATCGTTTCTATCTGCCCACACATGCCAACGAACAACCACTAGCAAGAGGCACCACTTGGATCTCAACTTGCCCTTCTGTCTTTCTGCAAATCAGGATAGAAAATTGTCACGCCCCAGACTCGGTAACCGGACCTCACAAGGAACCCGATGACCTGTTCTGGCCGCAACAGCCTCCGTAGTACCCCATTCTCGGCTCCTGAGGCAGGTTCCGATCCTAGGATCCTATAAGGAGGATTTCCACAACAATATAATCATTTTCAATACGAGCATACCCAAGATCACAGCAAGTAAATTTGAGAATAACAAAGGCACACATCATAAAATCCACTATGAATTTGAACTTTTACAAGCTTACATCAGGTCCAAAAGGACATACATAACATAACAGAAGAAAGAAGGAAGAGAATTTGTAACACTGGGTCCTCGGCTCGCACACCTATCTAAGCTTCGCTGCTAAGACACCAACTTACGATCTCCTGCACACATCAATCGTGCATAAGCTTATAGAAAGCTTAGAGGGTCTTGAAAGTGTGTGAGAACGGTGCTCAGAAGAAGATAGAGAATACAGAAGGGAGTCATGATCAATACCAATACCACTAGCCTTACCAAGGCTATTATGAGCACAAGAAGCTATGCCAAGGTAATATGATAATGTAGGAAGTCATACTAAGGCTATATAGTATAATGCGTAATGTAATGCAATGAGTACTGGGCGCCATGCCAAGGCGATGCAATATGAGGCCTACACAGCCGATGCAAATGCAATAATGTGAAGTAATGCCAGTGATCATGTCCAATCCACATATCAAGTACATTTCCATCATAAGGAAATCACCGGGGTCCATTACACTGCTGGATGACTGCCGCTCTACAGACCCCGCACAGTCAAACGAGCGTAAGAGACCTCACTACCCGCCTATGGACAACCAATCACCAGCATGGCCTGAAGGTAGCGGACCCATTCACGAGCTGGTCAGACTCAGCCTAGCAATGCCCTCTTACATCAGGCGAGTAAGGCCACACCCCTATCCAACCGACTACACGACAGTGGGAGTCGCGGCCTAACGGTATAAGGCCCTCGTGGCTCATATATAACACTTGGTCACGGTGCTGGAGCAGATCCTTGGTACCATGGAAGTTTTGAGAATTTCACCCATGGGCATCCTATGCACCCGGTATGCTCAAGTAATATTTCCGGTATCCAAACATGGTCATCCACGATGTATCTGTGGAGGCTACAACCCTGATGAAGTAAGGGCGATAATGCTCATATGCTATGCAATGCTAGATGCATGAATCACACAATCAACCATGCATCAATCCCAAGCATCTAACGTGCTCAAGAGGGGATACTATGTCCCTCGGGGAAAGTATCATGCAATGTCCAATGACATAATATGACCATACACACATAGTGTCAACCAAGCATACAATGATGTACACGGGCCATGAAGATGGATCTAGACGCATTATATGGTGATATACAAAGTAGTACACTCGTCCTATCCAAGAAGGGACTAAGACTAGGTACTTAGAGAATATCTTTAAGGAATCCAACCTCTAGTGGGGGCCCATTTACCTGGAGTAGCCCACGAGACTAAGCATACAAACTATGTGTCTAAGTAATACAGAACTGAGTCTAGCAAGCATCTAATCACATTTAGATATAATTGGGCCTAGAGGGGTCCATAATGAGGACATTTAACCGCCATTTCCCAAAAAGGCATATCAACCATGAACTATATGGATAGAAGGCCTAAGGCCTACATTTAGATAAAAACAAAGGTAACCACATACATATATATTCCTCATAATATGTCATGAGAAAATGATATAATACCACCTTTAACAACATGGGCCCCAAGAGGAAAATCAAGGCCCAAGGCTTAATTTTCAATAGCCATAGAATCCATGCATTAAGTTGGACTTGGTGGGTAACCCGCGTACACAATATATGGCTTGAAAATAAGTTTAAGTTTGGAGGAAATGGGCCCAACTACATCAGCCAAATAACTAACAAATTAAGTGGGCAACCAAGGGCCCAATACTATCCTTATCTTAGCCCACAAGTCCATCAAAATGGTGAAAGTCGACCCAATATATGGTTGGGCTAAGCTAGGACGTTCCAACCCACTCTGGGCCATTGGGATACCCTAAAAATCTGATCTTAGATGGGGTCCTCATGTGATCACTAAAGGTGACCCAAAAGAATGCATTGATTAAGCCCAAAGATTATAAGAAAACATAAGCACGTAACAAGTACACAAGTTCTCAATATGGTGGGCCCCACAGCCAAACAAAGTTTTAACCATACAATTTTAATTTAAGGCCCTTTGATAAACTTTTGGCCCGTTTGACTTCCTGGGCCTGCTAAGGTCCAGAAATTAGTCAAATAACTCATGAAGGCCAACAATACTCACAGGGGGCGCCACCAGATAGAGGGTGTGCATACATCATGAAAAGGTCAAGTGGGCCTACTAATGGACTGGGAGTCCAGTAGCAACCCAAGGCAGAGAGTATCTCCATGTGTTGAGGTAGGCTCCACATGCGTCCATATTTAGCCTCAAATAAACAGTCAAGGGTCTATGGTGGGCCTTTAACCATCCATAGAGGAACCCATGGGCCTACCCTAGGATCACCCAGGAGGACATCCAACCTCAACCGGTTTCCAAGAGATAGCCCGCCACTACTCATATAATGTAAGGTCTAAAGCCCAAGCAATGCATGACCTAATGGGCCATACACCAAGCCCAACTCATAGGCCATATAGTGGGCCTTCAAGTAAGGTTTGGGCCCAACCACAAAGGCCATAATTTCACATATTGTGGTGGGCTTCATGGGCAGCCCAGTAATTCATTTACATAGCAAGTTTCACATTTAACACAAGTGAGTTGGGTCTCACTTTTGGCCCAAGTACAGGGTCAGTTTAAAGGGCAGTCAATGGCCCAACTTCTTATGTATAATTGCCCCTAAGCCCATCACAATAGATAAGAGATTACAGGCCTAAGATCAATGGGTCTATCCAAAAGAATTGAGTCCACAAGGCCTACTTGCTAATACAAACATGCATATATTATATCACATAATGGGCCCTAAAGAAATGGCCCAAAACAAAAGTCATCCAATTCATACATTATAGTGGACTTGAGGGCAGCTCATAAGTCAAAGAATACATAAGGGTGAGACCTATACCGATAGGGTGGGCCTTGCCTCATCAGATAAAGACTTAATAAGATCCTCCACAATATGCATTTATGTGGGCTTTGCAAGTCAGCCCACAATTAAACACTTCATGAGGGCATCAAGGCCTATTAATATACATGATCAGCTTATAGACAGCCCATTGGGCTCGTAAATCAATAAGGTCAGCCCTTGCACAATCTTGGGCTCAAGAAAGAAGTTCCCAGCCCATTGAGCCCATAAAATTATTAAAAATTCTGGTTAAGGCTAGCCCACAAAACTACCACAAAGGTGGGCCTCAAGGGGGCACTCATTAAGCCCAAAATATCCAAGGAAGGAAAGCAAGGAGTGTGTGCAACACTCTCTCAAATCTGGTATGCCACAATAGTTCCTAAACAATCAACCCTGTAGTAAATTTTGGGCCAATTGTTGGAATTCCAGCCCACCCATTTCCTGGGCCTGCTGGAGTCCAGAAATTTGTTTAATTTAGATGGGTTATTGACCCATGGTGATCCACATATATCATAGTGGGCACCACCAGATAAAATAGAGATATACAACACTTATTTCAAGTGGGCCATGCCATTAGAATGCAGGCCCAGCAACCCAAGATAACGGTGTGCCTGGGTATTTGATCCAAAACTGGTCCAAATTGCAGGCCACACCACGGTCGGTATAGAGGCCCGATGGCCCTGAAAATTTATAGGGTGGTCCTTCCATGGGTATACCACACCCCCACAAAATTTTATAATTTTTGGACATCTAAAACTATTTTAATTAATTCAAATAATACAATCTATCCTGAATCTCGGACTGATCTGGACACCATATAATAGTGGGCCGGTCCAGCCACCACCATAGTGTGTACAGGCGTCCAATGACTCCAAAATTTTGTAGGTAAGTCTTAACATGAGTTTGACACATCTTTGTAAATTTTCACAATTTTTATACACTTAAAAGTATTTTAAAAAATTTTAAGAATGTAATCTGTCCAAGATGAACTATTGCTGGAATGTAACTGTTCTAAATTTGGGCCACCCAAATGGGTAGATTCTGGGCCTCCAAAATTCCTGAAATTTGGACCCAAGGTCCCTCATTAAGCCTAAATTAACATGGAGTTCAGAAATATGGCCCACCTTCTGAGAAAATATTTTTAAAATTTTATTTTTATGGACCTAAACTGCTGGACTGCACAGCAGAATATTTCTGACAGTCCACTATGTTGGACCACCCGTTTAGATACCCAAATGGGGTCCATTGGCCCTAAAATTTTGTAGGTATTTCTTACCAAGGGTGGAGCACATCCCTGTAAATTTTCATAATTTTTAGATACCTAAAAATATTTTAATAAATTTTAAATTTCCAACCTGTCTAGGGTGGAATGTTGCTGGAACAGTGCAGAAAATCCAGACTGTCCACCCCACTTGGACCACACTTTTGGGACCTCTATCAAGATTGGATGGGGTTGAAATTTGGGGCACATGAAGATGAGATCCTCAAATTTTAGAAAAATATATTTGATGGGTACAAAAGGTTTCCTAATCAGTCCCAATTTCAAGCCCAAGTCCAACAAAAAAAAAAAATCTGTCCAGAAATTTCTGGACAGCAATGCATGCATGGAATAAAATAAATTTATGGGCCTATTAAGGAAGGGATTGGCCCATAAATTGGGTTTCATGGCCCACCCTAGTGGGCGCCACAATTTTTCAAAACAAAACCTCAAATTTTCACCCTTACAAGAACATTTAAGGTGGCAAAAAGAGGCATCTAAACCATGGTGTAGGTTGAGTATAGATGTCCCTTTCTTCCTAGGCTTTTTCTTTTGGGCAATCCAGGCCCACTAAGTGGATCACACATAATATCATCAGATTTCTAACTAAGGAAAGAGAAGGAAGAGCATCCGGCCATCAGGGGAAGGCTCCGCCACTATTAAGCCGTCCCCACACAATTACAACCACAAACAATAATATAAACACATTGTACAACTAGATCTTATGATGCATGGCTTAGATCTTTGAAATGAGTGGTTGGGATGCCATCCCAGCCACATGCAAGGGCCTAGATGACCCATCATACCTAGAAAAATAAGAGAAATCCACATACAAGGGGTCCATCAAGGGAAGAATCCCATGCATGGACATGCATGTACAATGTGGGCCTCATGGCCACATCTAGATGGTTGTGTAAGATCTCCACCATTAATTGGTGGGCCCTACACATCCAAATGAGAGAGAGGAAAGAGATTACATGAGGAGAGAAAAGATTTACTTGATGAAGAAAGCACACACCTAGATAAAACTTGAAATTTACATCACCATCATCTAGAGGCTCCAAGTAACATGGATCAATAGTTGGGATGAGTTTTCAATGGAGGGATTGAGAAGAAAAAGGAGGAGAAGGGGCTGGAATGGAGGGGAGAGGTGCTGGATTTTTGCAAGGGAGAAAGAAGGAGAGAAAATGAGAGAGAGAAGGGAGAGAGAGAGAGTTGTAGGGAAGCAATCATGGCCTCTCTCTCCTTGGTTAGAGAAACCATAATGGCCTATGGTGACAATAACAAAGTGCTATGCTTAGTAGGTCCTTGGTGGTATTTTTGGTTAGTGGTGTTAGTTATGAATATTTGTGTAGTGTGTGGGTAGTGTACCTTGGAACTTATGCCAAGGGAGGTGGTGGTCCACACATGCACTCCACCTAAGTGGGCCACATGATCAATGGTCATATAATGAAATGTACATAACTTTTGATCTACATATCGGATGGACGCACAAGACGCGGCGTTGGAACCGCGACGACGATGCGGTCGCAATGACATATGTTTCAACTTGATCTAAGTCGGGTCTTCATGACTGGACTTATAGATGACTGCAAACACTATCCAAGGTCACGGGTCACTGGGATTCGACCAGTAGGACCGCGGAACCAAGATGAACGAAATGCATACTTACACACACATGCACACATGTGAACTCGGGTCGGGTCTCACAAAAATGCCATCGATTGAAGCCAGCATCACCCATGGAGTGCTGAAGGAGTAGAGCATGCTGCCCTAAATTTCCCCAAGAAGGAAACACTTTTAAGTTGTGGCAGCAATACTTGTACAATCGTGTCCTAATATCCACAACATCCATCTAGTGAACCCCATCACAGACAGGACATGCCCCAAAAATCTCCTCCATTACAATCAGATGGCCGAAAATCTCATCCATTACAACAAGCCATTTGGTGGATTTTTCTTTTACCAGCTGGCCAATTGCAGAACACTAATCAGATGGGGGAGAAGTTTACCATTCCCAATCCCAAATGAAAACCCCAATTCCAATCCCAATCCCAAAAGAAATACCCTAATTCCAATCCAAATCCCAGTCACAAACGAAAAACCAAATTCCAATCCCAAAAGGAAAAACCCTAATTCCAATCCCAAATCGAAAACACTAATTCCAATCCCCACTACAAGCACATAAACAAGATGAAGAAAAAAATTACCTTCTAGGGTAGAAACCCTATTCGTTAGATGCTGAGGTATGGTTGGATGTAAGACCCGTATCCTAAACTGTACTGTTCCATCAACTCCCGCGATCCTTCCTGTCAAATTTTGGCAATTCGCGACCTGTAATCGACGTTACACACAACTGTAAGTCGTATCCTATATATTTTAGTCGACTTAATCCAAGACTTGTATCATTGCGACCGCACTGTCGTCGCGGTTCCAACGCCGCGATTCATGTACCGATCCGATACCCTGACTAAGAGATGTGGGTCGACGTTTATTTTGAGAAAACGTCGCACGTTTATATTCCCAAGAGAATCTCAACAAAGTGTCAAATCAATCACATCAATCAATCACCCATCAATCACTTTATGTCAAGTACGAAGCACCCATGCTTCCTTTCTCCACAAGTCAAGCAACCACCAAAGTCAACTAATACATCACCTCACCCATCACTCACATCCATCAACCATCACCCCATCACTCACCTCACATCTCCTTACATCTCGTCTCTCTCTCTCTCTCATTTCTCAACAATTCCAAGCAATCAAGAGAGCATCACATGTCCAAGGCTTTCCATGAGAGAAAAGTGATTTTTGGTGGCCCACTTCCCACTCCAAAACCCATCATCCTAGCCATCCATTTCCCATCTCCACCATCAAAGTGAAGCTCTAGAGAGTAGCTTTCCAACAGACCGAGAAGATCAAGTGGTGGGTACCTCCATAGCCTAATTTTCATGTTTTTAAGAAGGGCCAAGTGAGGTCAACCGATCAATGGTTTGGATCTCACTTGGGACCCTAAGATGTGGCCGATGGCCCATCTTGATCATCAAATCATTCCATGATGGGATCATTCTCCATGGACCCCATCATGATGTTTACTTTTCCTGCATTAAGAGGTCATATAGACCGTTCATTTTGGATGGAGAGGGATCTCCATCGTTGATCTTTTATTTGGATGGCTCATATGCAATGGGACCTATTGATGTATGATTGGATGGTTAAATGGAGGGCCCATAGTATCGGGGTCCCTCCATCACACGTGTATCCCACTTCTCTCTCTCTCTCTCCCTCTCATTTTTATTTATTTTTCTTGAATGTTGATGAGGCCATGTGGCCCACTTGAATGAGTCCCACCATGAAATATGTATTTAATCCAAGCCGTCCATAGGTGGGGCCCATCTTAAATGAATCATCCATCCTGTGGTGGCCCACCTAAACAAAAAATAAAAAGAAAGGGGAAACGTCCAGCGTCTGGACGCTGGACGCTGGACGTAGAAGGAAAACACAAATATTAGCTTGATTTTTACAAGCCATTAGGGTGAATCACTTGTATAGGCCCCACCTTGGTGTATGTTTCTAATCCATGTCGTCCATCCTCTTTCCCGACTCATTTTAGGCGTTGAGCCGAAAAATGGTGTCGATCTGATATTCAGGCGGGCCATAGCATAGCAAACATCTTCTTTACCGTTAAAAATTGGCTAGGGCCCACCTTGAGTAAAAAAAAATACCGTATATTAGACTTGTTTGATTTGTATTGAGCCATGGAATCCAATGGCTGGACTGGATTTATCAGATGTGGGCCCCATATGAGAAAAACCCCAGATAATGATTTTTTTTCAAAAAAAAAAAAAGGCAGCAGCCTCTGGATGTCAGGACACCTGCCCGTCCTGCGCTCTTCAGTAGGCAGGCGGACAAGGCAAACCCACAGCTCCAGCCGTGGGCCCCACCTTGATGTTTACTTGTCATCTAACTCATTCATGAGGTGGGCCACCCCCTGAGGTGGGTCCCCTCCAAGTTTCAGTTAAATCCAAGATTCAGGTGGCCCACATCATAGGAAACTATGTGATTGAATGTCTACCATTGGAACTTTTTTTTGGGTCCACAGAAGTTCTGGATTAATATGAAATTTATTTTCCCTTTTTCATCTAAGTCCGTGTGACCATATCAATGGTTGGATGACATGTAAACGTTGTGCGAGCCCCACTTGGAACCCTCCTCTGTAGAAGCAGATTGGCTTGTGTACAACAGCCATATAGTTGCTGTATTGACGTAAGCAAGCCTATGGGGCTGCTGCATGCATGGTGGTCCACACCGACCAGTCCATTGGACGTGGGCCTACCATATGTATGTGCTATATATGTAGGTCGTCCATCCATTGGGCCGTGAGACCCATCAGACGTGTCTAGTTCAGACTGTCCAAATTATGTGGGGACCGTCATAGTATATGTGTTGTTACTACACTGTCCTGCCACGTGGATATGGGACCCACTTGTAACATATGTGTTTTATCCCTGTTGTGGGACCCATGTGATGTAAGGGTTTTATCCAGCCATCCGTCCATCTGGATGTGGCACCCACCATGATGCATATGATGCATCCAAACCGTCCATCCATTTTGAAAGCTCATTTTTGGGTATGATCTAAAGAATGAGTTAGATCCATCCATCCTTTTGGGACCCACCATGATGCATATGTTACATCCAAACCGTCTATCCATTTTGGAATTATCATTTTTTTGGCATGAGCTTGAGAATAAGACAGATCTAGAGTCTTGTGGACCACACAATAGAAATAGTGTTGGATTGAATGTCTACCATTAGAACCTTTGGATTGCAAGGTTGGACTAGTATGATATTTGCTTTCCCTCCAAATCCAAGTCCTTGTGACCTTATGAATAGATTGGTTAGGAAATAAATGTTATGGCGGGCCTTAAAAATTTTAATGGGGGAAATCATTCCCACCACCGCTATTTGAGATGCGGTCCAGTTGATCTTTTGATATGACTCGAGGCCCATTTGAGGAGGCCCATCTTGATTTACTTATGGCCATCCATTGAGGCCCACCTTAGTATATATCTAGGGCCCATGGGATTAAGCCCATTCAGCATGTATAAGGCCCATGGGATTAAGCCCATTTGATATATATAAGGCTTATAGGATTAAGCCCATTTGGCATATATGAGGCCCATGGATCACGGACCATTGCAATGTACATAAGGCTCATTGGTGAGGCCCATGTGATTTGGCCCATTTGATGTATCTAAGGCCCATGGGTCGAGGCCCAACGAGATGACCTTAGGGTCCATTGCAATGTGTGACTTCCCATGGTTCATGTAATGATATTTATGGTGGGTCGTGCCTAAGGAACAGTGTTGGTTTGACGTCCACATTGTAAGTACAATGTTGGTTAAATATCCACATTGTAACTCTCCTTAAGGCTCATTAATAGGCCCATACTTGTTACTAATTCATCACTTTATAACTTGCTTAGTATAGCCCCATGATTCATGCTCATACGCATCATATGTATGCTTGATATGAGGAATGTTTGATCATAGTATAAGTCGTTGGGCTGAGACACTTACGGGACTCCTTATGAGACGGAGTGCCCCACATGATCACGCAGTACGCGCTGGATTACTGCATGATTTGACGGTGTGATTCATGCATCTCGCATATGTGTGACTTGATCACTGCACGCCCTAGCGACATCAGGGCCGTGGCTCCACAGGTACATCGTGGATGGCCGTATCGGATACCGAAAATACTTCGTTCTAGCACTGTGGGCACTTAGGATGTCCTTGGGTGAAAGTCCCGGAACCTCTTTGGTACCAGGAGATGCTCCAACGTCTAAACCGAGTGGATACACGAGTGCCCGAGTGTCGAATACCAGTAGGCCGCATCTCCCACTGTGTCGTGGTCGGTTGGAAGGGGGTGTGGCCTTATCCGCCTGAGTGAGGGGGCCATAAGCTAGGCTGAGTTTGACCAGCTCGTAAATGAGTCCGCTATCGACGATCCGGGTAGGTATTGGAAGACTACTGGTCAGGTGGATAGTGAGGTCTATTTCGCTTGCTTGACTATGCAGCTAGGGAGGTGGCAGTCACTGTGAAGCGTATTAGACCCCGGTGATATCCAGAGAAGAACTGTATTGATGTGTGTACTTGATGAGTACCGACTTGCTTGGATTGCATTTCACATATGACATTCGGCTATGTAGGCCTTTCTTTGCATCGGTGTGGTTGATGACATTCATATCTCGCATCGCATGGCCTTGGTATAGCCGATAGCATACATGCCTTGCATTACATAGCCTTGGTATGGTTGATTGTATTCATGGACTTACTCACATGTTTCCGCATTACTCTGATACTGTATACTTGGCACTTGCCTTACGCACACACTTACACCACCCTCTAAGCTTTTCTAAGCTTATGCACGACAGTTGCGTGCAGGTAGCGTTGGACAGCAGCAGCGCTAAGGCAGGAGTGCGTATCAGGACCTTTTGGAGCTTTTTGATCACCTTGTATTTCTCTTTTTGCATTGTACTTAAAATTTTTGATATAGTGGATATGTGGTGATGTTGTTTTGTGACTTGGTTATACTTGTGGTTATGCTCCATTACAAAAAAAAAATTATTCTGAAAATCCTCCGTGTAGGATCCCAAGATCGGAATCTGGCGTATGCTGCGCCGGGAGCTGAGAATGGGGTACTACGGAGGCTGTCGGCACCAGATTCGGTGATTGGGATTCCTGTGAATCTGATTTCTAAGTTTTGGGGCATGACATCGGACTCCATCTCGATGCGGCTGATGCGTCGTTGTGTTGCGGTAGAACGCCGCTAGCTAATGTAAGAAGGAGAGGAAGAGGGAGAGAGATCGATCAGAGAGAGAAGGGGAGAGTTGATAAAGAGAGAGAGGGTTTAGGGGTTTTCGGATTAGGTGATGACCCCAACACCACCCAGCTAGTTGGTGGAAAAGGGGAGTTCGGACGCGAGAGGGAGAGGGTGAGGCAGAGAGAGAGAGAGGTCAGACGTCAGAATGAGGGCGACGCACGGGCTCCGGGCTTGGGGTGTCTAGGACCGGGACGGCAAGAGAGAGAGAGAGAGAGAGAGAGAGAGGGGGGGGGGGGGGGTGTGAGAGAATGGGGGGAAGATTGGGTGCAACTCTGTTTTGAGCACGCGCCCAATTTTGGGCGATCCCTATGGACGGTGCTCTGTGGGCCCTACCATGATGTATATGTTTCATCCATTCCATTCATCCATTTTTATAGATCATTTTAGAGCTTTATGCCAAAAATTAGAGGGATATAAGTCTCACATGGTCCACACCACATGAGAACAATAGTGATTGGATATCCACCATTAAAATCACATGAGAACAATAGTGATTGGATATCCACCATTAAAATCCTCTTAAGGCCCACTGTACTGTTTATTTGACATCTAATCTATTGATTTGGTCATATAGAACCAGATGAAGGGAAAAAAAATCAGCTTGATCCAAAACTTATATGGCTACCAAAATGTTTTTAATGGTCAACGCTCATTCAACACTATTTCCTGTAATGTGGTCCACTTGAGATTTGGATATATCTCATTTTTGGTCTCATATTGTAAAATTATTTGTAAAAATATATGGACGGCATGGATGAAACACATACATCATGGTGGGGGCCACAGAACACCGACCACCAGCCATTGGTTGGTGTCAGGGGAGTAGCCAATCCATTCCCAAGCGTACTGAGTAAATCCTGTGGAGCCCACCATGATTTATTCATTTTATCCACTCCATCCATCCATTTTAACATATAATTTTATTACATAATCTAAAAAATGAAGCCTATAAAAATTTGAAGTGGACCACATCATAGGAAATAGTATAAACTGAACATCTACCATTAAAAAATTTTAGGAGGCCATTGAAGTTTTGGATCAAGTTGATATTTTAGTTTTCCTTTCATCCATGTATTTGTGATCTATTGAACAAGTTGGATGACAAATAAAAATCACTGTAGGCCATAGGAAGATTTCAACAGTGGAAATCATTATTCCCACTCTTTTTTTATGGTGGGTTCACTTGAACTTTGGATATGCTTTAATTTTGGGCTCAACCACTAAAATGATCTGGAAAAATAGATTAACAATGTGGATAAACCAAACACATTCACTGTGTCATTGCTAACTAGATACGGTAGGGTAGGATGCAATGTGCGTTGAAACCCTTTCGAGGGTCACAAAAGTTTCGGATCAATATGAAATTTGTTTTTCCTATTCATCCATGTATTTGGACCACACCACATGAAATGGTGTTGATTGAATATCCAACATTAAAAACTTCTTGTGATTAAGCCAAAGTATGAGGCAGATTCGAAGTTCGAGTGGACCCCATCAAAAAAGCAGTGGGGATTGAATGCCTACCATTAATGTAACACCCTAGATTTTTGCCTACCTGGAGTTAGACATCCTTAGGCAAAGGGTCTACCATAGCACCTTGGGAGCTTCTCAAAAATTTAATTCCAAAGCCAGAGAAATCATTTATAACCTAATTCTTTAGAATTTAACGTGAATTAGCTAGCGATACGCTAGATTACCTGAGAAATCTAAACTTATTTGTTCTCAGGAACCCTTTGAAACTTTGTATTGGATCTAGACCGCACGTCGAAAGTTCGATATTTACAATCTTAGACCATTATGACCGCCTAGTTGGACTTGACAATCGTTTCAAAAATCAAGCCCAACTGATGTTCTGAGGCTATTTCATTGAGCCTGGAATAAGGAGTGTGAGAAAGAGTGAAATTCATTAAAAATTAAATGAGATTTAAATAAATCTAGCACATGTCGCTTGCGCGACATTTTTTAAGCATTCAGACCGTCGGAATCTAACCAAAATACACCCTCGGATCAGGGAACATTTCTCACTCAGGTCAATGTACTTAGAATCCTCGATCGAGTCTCCGTGACCGCTGAACTGAAACTGGTCCGCTACGTGCGATCTGGGAACTCTACCGGACTAAAAACTTGATATGTGCTGGATCCAGTGTCCATGAGCTTAAGTCCGACCGCATTCGGCTAGGGGACCTCCAGAAACACTCTTTTGGATCGAAAAAGACCCGATTTGGTTATAACCCAAGTATATCTTGGTTCCAAGTCTAAATAAGTGAGTTTCTAACCTATATAAGGGCTTTAAACCCTCTCATATCTCTCCCATCCGAATTTGCAAGAAACCCTAGAAAGTGGTGACAGAGAAAGAGAGAGTTAGGGAGAGAATTGTGAGAGAACTTCCTGCCGTTTGCTGCAGATTCTACACGTGCTTAACCACCGCATTCAAATCACCTTCTCGGTGATTCCAACTCATTTCTAGGTAAGAAAACCCTAACCTATAGCTGTTTTAAGGATTCTTTCGATTTAAATATCGAAATAGCTTATTTATCTTGTGCTTTAGGTCGCCATAACGCCGTTGACGAAGCGTAAACGTTCTATTCGAATCGATACGCGTCTAAGGCGAAAGGTGAGGATTTTAGACGCTTAGATTGACTGATTTCAAAGCTTTCAATGTCGTTTAATAGTAGATTATCGACGAGAAAGCTATTTGACATGTAGAACATGCTGTCCGTTTTCCATTTCGACTGCGTACGGGAAATATGAGATTTAGGGTATTTTAGGTATTTGTAGGAAATACAGAATACGTCCGTATTTTGCTAAAATGATTGCCATGGATATTTGTCATGTTATGATAGTAGAAATGCGTGCATGATCTGTTTGGCGAAGAGATTCGCCCTAATGCGCACTTTGGGTCGACATACGCTATGTAGACTAAAGTGTGTAGACTAAGTGTTTGTATAAATGTTTGTAGTAGTATGTATTGAGTAAATGGTGTTGTGAATTAGTTTTGAGATTGAATTCTCAATTAATATGCTGATGTATATGATTTCCACCATGTTGGCTACATGAATTGATTTCATTATATATATGGAATGCATGTGTTGGTTGATTTGCTTACATTGTATGTTATAACATGTGTCAACATGCTTGTATTGTTTATATTCATTTCGGCTACTCTCATATGATTACTAATGTTGTGTACAAATACTTGGGGCTATACGTTAGTCCAGGCAGCCGGTAACGGATTGAATTCGTGGTTGGCTTCTATTTGCCTCGAAGGACGCATCGATGAACGCGAGCCGTGTTTTGAGTTGGCGGCAGTGGTTAGGCCACACGAAGTGTTTCATACACTTTATGTCGCTCAGCTTGAGATGTGCTCGTACTAGTCGAGCCTGTCAAGTAACCCGACTGGCCATTGTATGTTCACCTTGCATGAGTTATAACTGCTTGAACCTAGGGTACTGAACTTACCATTGAAAACCCTGTTAACCATGGTACCATGCCCAGCTCATGAGTCTTTATGGATCAAGGTACCATGGTTAACAGGGTTTTCAATGGTAAGTTCAGTACCCTAGGTTCAAGCAGTTATGACTCATGCAAGGTAAACATACAATGGCCAGTCCGGTTACTTGACGGGCTCGACTAGTACAAGCGCATCTCTAGCTGAGCAACATGAAGTGCATGAAACACTTCGTGTGGCCTAACCACTGCCGCCAACTCAAAACACGGCTCGCGTTCATCGACGCGTCCTTCGTGACAAATAGAAGACAACCACGAATTCAATCCGTTACCGACTTCCTGGACTAACGTTTAGCCCCAAGCATTTGTACACAACATCAGTAATCATATGAGAGTAACCGAAATGAATATAAAAAATATAAGCATGTTGACACATGTTATAACATACAACGTAAGAAAATCAACCAACACATGCATTCCATATATATAATGAAATCAATTCATGTATCCAACATGGTGGAAATCATATACATCAGCATATTAATTGAGAATTCAATCTTAAAACTAATTCACAACACCATTTACTCAGTACATACTAATGCAAACATTTATACAAACACTTAGTCTACACACTTTAGTCTATATAGCGTATGTCGACCCAAAGTGCGCATTAGGGAGAATCTCTTCGCCAAACAGATCATGCACGCATTTCTACTATCATAACATGATAAATATCCATAGCAATCATTTCAGCAAAATACGGACGTATTCTGTATTTCCTACAAATACCTAAAATACCCTAAATCTCATATTTCCCGTACGCAGTCGAAATGGAAAATGGATAGCATGTTCTACATGTCAAATAACGTTCTCGTCGATAATCTACTATTAAACGACATTGAAAGCTTTGAAATCAGTCAATCTAAGCGTCTAAAATCCTCACTTTTCTCCTTAGACGCGTATCGATTCGAATAGAACGTCTACGCTTCGTCAACGGCATTATGGCGACCTAAAGCACAAGATACATAAGCTATTTCGATATTTGAATCGAAAGAATCTTTAAAACAGCAATAGGTTAGGGTTTTCTTACCTAGAAATGAGTTGGAATCACTGAGAAGGTGATTTGAATGCGGTGGTTAAGCACGTGTAGAAGCTGCAGCAAACGGCAGGAAGTTCTCTCACAATTCTCTCCCTAACTCTCTCTTTCTCTGTCACCACTTTCTAGGGTTTCTTGCAAATTTGGATGGGAGAGATATGAGAGGGTTTAAAGCCCTTATATAGGTTAGAAACTCACCTATTTAGACTTGAAACTAAGATATACTTGGGTTATAACCAAATCGGGTCTTTTCCGATCCAAAAGAGTGTTTCGGGAGGTCCCCTGGCCGAATGCGGTCGGACTTAAGCTCATGGACACTGGATCCAGCACATATCAAGTTTTCAGTCCGGTAGAGTTCCCAGATCGCACGTGGCGGACCAGTTTCAGTTCAACGGTCACGGAGACTCGATCGAGGATTCTAAGTACACTGACCTGAGTGAGAAATGTTCCCTGATCCGAGGGTGTATTTGGGTCAGATTTCGACGGTCTGAATGCTTAAAAAATGTCGCGCAAGCGACATGTGCCAGATTTATTTAAATCTCATTTAATTTTTAATGAATTTCACTCTTTCTCACACTCCTTGTTCCAGGCTCAATGAAATAGCCTCAGAACATCAGTTGGGCTTGATTTTCGAAACGATTGTCAAGTCCAACTAGGCGGTCATAATGGTCTAAGATTGTAAATATCGGACTTTCGACGCGCAGTCTAGATCCAATACAAAGTTTCAAAGGGTTCCTGAGAACAAACAGGTTTAGAGTTTGATCCTAGGTTTTAGGGTAACGTAGCGGTAACAATTCTAGAGGTTTTGGGTCTTACAGATCGTATTTAAAGTGATTGGTGCTAATTTCACAGGTAATCTAGCGTAGCGCTAGCTAATTCACATTAAATTCTAAAGAATTAGGTTCTAAATGATTTCTCTGGCTTTGGAATTGAATTTTTGAGAAGCTCCCAAGGTGTTATGGTAGACCCATTGCCTAAGGACGTCTAACTCCAGGTAGGTAAAAATTCAGGGTGTTACAATTAAAACCTTACTTTGGGCCGTAGAAGTTTTCAACCAAGCTAATATATGTGTTTTCCCTTATTCCATGTCTGTATTAACTTATAAATAGGTTGGATCTCAAATAAACATCATGGCGGGCCCTAAGAAGGTTTCAATAGTGGGCGTCACTATCCCACTCTTTTCTACGGTGGATCCACTTGAACTTTGGATTTGCCCTGTCAGTCAGATGCACCATTCCATGGTGGGCCACGACCTTAAAAATAAAGTCAATCCATGACTTGGGTGGGCCACACCACATACTATAGTTGAGAGGGTTACCCTCCCATTAAAACATTTATAATTATTTATTGGGCCCACCTAGATGTGGTTCATAGATCCAGCCCATTCATTATGTGTGTCCCACTTGGATGAGGAGTCAGACCAAGTTTCATATACATCCAAAACTCATGTGGGCCCTACCAAATGCTTTTATATGTTTTAGGGATGTCTTCATATAGTTTTAGATGCTATGGCCCACCTAAGTTTCGTATATGACTGATTTTTGGACTTAAAGGGGACACATCAAATGCATGGTGTTGATGTTCTACACACATTATGGTGGGGCCCACACAGATTAACTCCTTCACTATTTAGGTAATGCCTTCATGGGTGTTACTCTAATTGTGATTTCAAATCATAAGAACTCAATAATCTCAGGTGGGTCATACCAATCAAAACAATGATGAATAACCATTAAAAACCTTTTAAAGGCTACAAAAGTTTTGGATTAATTTGATCTTTGTATTTTACCTTCATCTAGATCTTCTTTATATTATTAACAAGTTAGATTGCAAATAAACATTACTAAAACCTTACGATGGGCTCTTTATAATTTTTAATGGCGAGGTACTATATTATCATTCTTTCTAGTGGTGTGGTCCACTTAAGATTTAAATCTACACAATTTTTTATACCCGGCCCAAAAATGGGTTGGAGAAACATATGGGTGGCAAGGATATACAACACATCATCAAAATCTCACTTTTGTTATCTAACTTTTCAATTTTTCTTGTCAAAATACAAAATCTAGTTTTCTTTTTTAAAATATATATATTTTTTCAAATTTGTCAATTTTTTCACAATTTTGTTTAATTTTTAAAATTTTTTTAAAAAAAATATCTTTTTTTAATCAAAATCCTTTTTCTTTCCAAAATTATCAACATTATTCAAAGTTCTTAATTTTTTTTTTCAAAATTTAGATTTTTATAAAATCACAGTTTTTTTTTTTTTTCTTTCAAAATCTTAATTTTTCTTAAACATTGTTAATTATTTTTCTAAGCTTCTCAACTTTTTTTTTTTTCGAAATTCATAATTTTTTTGAACTTCTCAATTTTTGACCTGGATACATAATACATACATGAAAGTGGCCTCCACAGTAACCCCACATTAAAGCATGCTCCACTGTGTGATGGTAATGGAAGGGTAAGACGATTTAGGACCCAAAATGTTTTTTAATAGTTGACGCTCATTCAACACTGTTTCCTATAATGTTGTCCACTTAAGATTTGGATATATCTCATTTTTGGTCTCATACCATAAAATGATCTGTAAAAATAAATGGATGACATGAAACGAATACATCATGGTGGGGCCCACAAAGCACCAACCACCAGCCATTGGCTGGTGTCAGGGGGAGTAGCCAATCCGTACACCTCACAATTTCTGTGGGCTCCACTATGATGTATTTGTTATATCGACACTGTCCATCCATTTTGAGATATCATTTTAAGTCATGAGCTAAAGAATGAGGTAGATATAAATCTGTAGTGGACCCCACCACAGAAAACAGCGGGAAGAGTGATTCCCACCGTTGAAACTATCTTAAGGCACATCGTAATGTTTTTTTGAAATCTAACCTGTTGAAAAGTTAAAAAATACATGAAATAAGGGAAAACACAAATATCATCTTAATATAAAACTTTTGTGGCCTTTAGAAGTATTTAATGGTGGGCATCACTGTCACACTGTTTTCGTCACTGGGGTCCACTGGAGGTTAGGATTTAACTCGTTCTTTAGATATTGCCCTAAAATGATCTCTCCAAATGGATGGAAGGTGTGGATATAAAACATACATCATGGTAGAATGAGAGAGATATAAATATCAGGTGGACCACACCATATGAAAATAATAGTGATTGGATATCCATCATTAAAATCCTATCTTACATGAAAAAGTGGAATAATGACTTCAACCGTTGAAACCTTTCTAGGCCCCACAGTGATGTTTATTTGTCATCTAACCTGTTCATAAGATCATACAGAATGGATGAAGGGAAAACACAAATATAATCTTGACAAAACCTTCTGTGGCCCCCAAGAATTTTGCAACGGTAGAAGTTCATTTCAAACTATTTCCTATAGTATGGTCCATTTTATTGCTAGATATGCTTCATTTTTTGGGTTCAAGCCATAAAATTATCTAATAAAATGGATGGACAAAGTGGATTAAATACATAAGTCATGGTGAACTCCACAGAGTTTACTTAGTACACTAAGCGTACTGAGTTACATGTATGCAATCGGCTTCCTAGGGAAATAGATTGGCTACCCTACCACCTGCCATGTGGACCCCACTAGTATATCTTTTATCCATGCTGTTCATCCATTTTTACATATCATTTTAGAGATTGATACCGAAAATGAGATGGATATAAATCTCAGGTGGACAACACAACAGGAAAATAATAGTGATTGGATATCTATCATTAAATTCCTCCTTAGGCCCACTGTACTATTTATTTGACATCCAATCAATTGATTAGTTCATGCAGACCTAGATGAAGGAAAAAAAAACTAATATAAGACGGCTAAGGACCGTCTCTAATGCAGCAGATAACCAATATAAGACGACTAAGGACCGTCTCTAATGCAAACAGTCTTTGATCGTCTCAGATGACCGCTATAGGACTGTCAATGACTCTCTCATGCAGACGGTCTTTGACCATCTCAGATAACCAATATAAGTCTACTAAGGACCGTCTTTAATGCGGACAGTCTTTGACCATCTCAGATAACCAATATAAGATGGCAAGGACCATCTCTAATGTAGACGGTCGTTGACCGTCTCGGATAACCAATATAAGACAGCTAAGGACCGTCTCTAATGTGGATGGTCTTTGACCGTCTCAGATGACCACTATAGGATTGCCAATGACCATCTCAAATCCAGATGGTCTTTGACTGTCTCAGATAACTGCATATAAGATAGCTAAGGACCGTCTTTAATTCTAGACAGTTGATAGTCGTCTTTTCTCTGAAGTTAATGATGGTTTCTGACCGTCTTAAATGAAAAGACAATTTTCCTTCAAATTAAGGACAGTCAAGAGCCGTTTGAAATTTTAGGGATGGTTTACGGCCGTCTCTAAATTGTCTTTAAACCAAGGAATTTTGCAGACGGTCCACAATCGTCTCAAAATTCATCTCTTTTTTTTTCCCGTTTTTCACGCAGTGATTTCCCTAGTCATTCTACCAATCCAAAGTCTAACTTTTCATACAACTAATTAATTCCAGCAAACTCCCCATTATGGGAGCTAGCTCATTTCTAGTGATTACACCCCGGTGAATTTTAACATCCTTCCCCCCTGACGGGAGTCGGTCTCTTTTCCAGTCTTTACATTCTAGTCTTTTACTTTTTAGCCCGTTGAAGCATCCTTCCCCTAATGAGAGCCAGCCTCATTCCATTTAATCACAACCTGTGGGATTTCTTTCCATTCACAATCTCTCCTCTCGATTCTAGTCCAATAAACTCCCCCTAATAGGGGTTACAACCAAATCTAATCTCCTCCTAGTAGGGTCATAGTGGCAACCAAAAGGTCAACCACGCAAACTACGTAACGCAAGGGATAAAGTCCCTTCAATTAAGGCCCTCTGAAATTGTTCAACTCAAGAAACATTTCGAGGAGCAATTGAGGGCAATGAAAAGTGAACACCAGAAGTTATATGGGGTGGATCTTCTGTTTACCAAATTTAGGGATCTTTGCCCCTTTTCGGATGTCAAGGTGCCTCAAAACTTTGAGGTACCTGAATTCAAATGATACAATAGTACGGGATGCTTCGTAGCCCACGTCAAAGCATTTTGTAGAGAAGTTGATGCCTTGGAAGGAGATGATGGAGAGCATGAATATGTTTATTTCAAAAGTTTCTAAAACCTAATGCACTAGATTGGTACATGTCACTTGATTATCATTAGATCAAGGCTTGGGAAAAACTTACCTAAGCATTTGTAGACCACCTCAGGTACAATCTAAATGTGGCACCTAGAAGAGCATATCTTGTTGCTTTAAGACAAAGGAATGACGAGTCCTTGTCAACTTACATTGAATGGTGGTGGGCCATGCCGCTAAGATGAAAACACCCATCAATGAGGAAGAACAAATCTCCATAATTATCCACTCGATAAATCTAATATTTGAATACCTCATCTTATATTTGTATGCTAACTTCATCCAATTGATCCATGGTGGGGAATAAGTCAAAGGCAGAATAAGGACAGGGAGAATCTCCCCTTAGTCATATCAATACACTTAAAAAAGTGAAATCAAGTGGATAAAGTGCCTACTGAATATGAAAAAGTTTTTCTAATTAATTGATTAATAGAAAGTTTAAACATCAACTTAGTCTAGTTCACAATTCTCATTTAACTCATGTTCTATGAAGTTAACTTGAACTCATAATTTTAGCTTGATGATTACTTAAAAGTGTTAGAAATCAAGTCTAGATATCCTTATATACCTTAAGTATAAAAAGAAGAAAAGGACCAACTAAAATGAGGAAGAACTTTCTATTAATGAGGAAGAACAAATCTCCATAATTATCCACTCGATAAATCTAATATTTGAATACCTCATCTTATATTCGTATGCTAACTTCATCCAATTGATCCATGGTGGGGAATAAGTCAAAGGCACAATTCTCATCTAACTCATGTTCTATGAAGTTAACTTGAGCTCATAATTTTAGCTTGATGATTACTTAAAAGTGTTAGAAACCAAGTATGGATATCCTTATATACCTTAAGTATAAAAAGAAGAAAAGGACCAACTAAAAAATAGTAAAATCGAAAATGACTATTTATGGTGTGTGTTTATGTGAAAAATCAAATAAAATGAAGGAAAATAAGATTAAATAATATAAAAAGTTATCGATATAAAATCAAAAAGGTGGAAAAATAAGTAAAAAGGAGATAGGTTTGGAATCGGTAACTTGTATTGATCTGTCCACTTTGAAGTAATGATTAGGTTAATGTTATGAAAAGAAAGTTAACTCCTACGAATTATAAGTTAGAAACTGAAAGGGCCTAGCTATATGCCCTAGAGGGGGGGGGGGTGAATAGGGCAATGCCAAATAAAACTTATTCAGCGAAATAATAAAAGATATGAAGCACACTGTTGAATATAAAACAATCGCAATAGTCTAAAATAAAGAGATTGATACTTTATCAGTTCTAAGGACAACCTTACACCAAAAACCAGAGGTTTAAGGTAGGACAACCTTATTTCTAGAACGTCCTTTGTATCACAAATCAATGAGGAATAATAAGCAAGAAAATTAAAATAACTTGCAGAAAATAAATCCTAAGTTATTACAACATTCATCCACACTTGCTTGAAGTGATTACAACATTCATCCACAAACACTCTCCACAAAACAGAATGAATAAAAGAATGAAAGAGTAAAACACATCCACAACACAACGATATATAGTGGTTCGCCTGTGTGTACACCAACTGTTATCCAACAGCCACACAGATTGCTACTCCACTCCTAATATCCCCACACAGGGGATATTAGCATGCACTATCAAAATAGGTTTCACAGGTTCACCTAAAACCTTCACAATTGTGTCTTTGATCTCGGGCTTACACAATCCCGAAACTCCCACAATCTGAGTTTTCTGGCTCTCCTCAGATAACCAATACAATGAGATTTTTCTGGTGAATCTCAAACAAAAACCAGAGAAAGTAAATTACAAAAAATGTAAAATACCTGAATCACCTTTTGAAGAAGCCCGGTAGAACCAATCGGAGTAGAAGTTCGATTCAACGTTCAAAGTCAAATACTCACTTTAAGAATAGTTCTAAGTCTAATTGATTTTAAATAAAAAAGGGCTAGTTCTATTTGATTTAGAATCCAAGAAGAAGGAATATCAGAAATTCCCCTTTTCTAATAAGATTGGAATGTAGATCAAAATCAAATAAAAATAAGCTAGCAAAAGGAATATTAAATAAGCACAAAGTAGCTTAAAATAAACACAAACTTATCTCAGAGTATAGCCTAAAGAATGCTTGAATAGAATTGATTTGAAGTACTAAAACTCTGAAGTTCGTGCTCTATTTATAGCCTAAAAAATCCCATCTATGACTGGTCTTAGGAACCTAGGACTGGTCGTAGCTCCAAAGATTTTCGAAAGATTTCCGCGGGATAAGATTTTCTGTTCCACGACCGGTCCTGGGCGGTCTACGACTGGTCGTGGGACACCTACGACCAGTCGTAGGACCCCAAAAATGGTTACTGGAGTTTGAGTCGTAGGGCTATGACTGGTCGAAGGATGAGTCGTAGAACTCACAGGATTGGTCGTAGGATATCCAGGACTGGTCGTAGGACAGCTAGAAAGATCTAAAAATCTTCAACAACCTAGGATTGGTCCTGAAAAACTTAAGACTGGTCGTAGCAGAGCTAGGACTGGTCTTGAAGTCCTTAGGACTGGTCTTAGAACACTCCAAACAAGCATAATAAAATATATGAGTTATGTATCCAGAATGACCTATTGTAAAGCCCATCCTAAGGTCAATCTAAGGTTAAACAAACCTTAACAGTGAGATGGACATTGAAAGTCTGTACACTCAGATGACCCTTAAGAGAAGCTTGAGAATATACAAATCTTGTAGTAGGCCTTCTTGAGCTTGATCTTGACTTGACAAAGTCTTCTACTAAACTTGAACTTGATCGAATCTTGAACATACAAACTTGAAGACTTCAATACTTGAATTCTTCATCCATGTCTTGAAAAATTTCTTCATTTAAGATCTTGTCTTGAAGTGCGATGAGTTGATTGCAATGAATAGTCTTCAATCATAAAACACAAGATGTACAAGATATAGATATAGGTTTTGGCACCACAAAATTTGACAACCAAAGGGATATGAAATCATAGCACTTACAATCTCCCCCTTCGTCAAATTTGTGATAAAACACATAGCATAAAAGATAATAAGGAATCATGAGCCATGAAATCACAAAATACTCTACTCCCCCTGAGTAATACGAGTATTGCTCATATAATCAGTACACACATAAAAATCTCAAGACTTCAATCCACATATCCTTCTCAATCAATCAATTCAAACAAATTTACTCCCCCTTTCCATACTACTCCCCTTTTAGCTTTAGCTTACTACTCCCCCTTTTTGTCACAAAATGACAAGGGAAAGGCACAATAGGAAGAGGAATAAACAGATAATGAGAAAGAGATATGAAAGGACTTAATATAATCCTGAAGCATCAAGTCGTAATCCATAATCCAAAATACAATATCCAAAAGACAATGTTATCAAACCATAATGCATAATACATATCCAAAAATAAAAAGATAATATGATACTATCCAGAAGATAATTCACCTAATCTAATCCAGAGGAGGGAGCAGGGATAGTCGGATCAATCTGGTGTAACCCCTTATTAATGCGACGAAGATATTTTCGCATGTACTTAAATCGCATATCATGGGTTATATTCATATTATCAACCTTTTCTTCCAATGCACGAAGGCATGCATCAAAACCATATGGATCATAATCTGGATCATTAGGTGAATCAATTTCTATATCATCAAATAAGTCATCCATATTAACATTTTGTTGAGGAAGATCGCCAGCTTCCCCTTCATTTCCAACATCACCACCAACACCTCCAACACCACCTTCATCAACTTGGCCAGGGAGCAGATCCAATTTCATCTTATTGAGATTGGAATTGTTGAAAATAAGATGAGAAATTGGTGCCTCATTAATAGGTTTATCGACAAGCATGTGAGTGGCTAAAACAGTCATAAGATAACCGAACGGAATATCACTATGACATGGATGGAGACAAAACTGAATAATGGAATGACAAATCAAAGAGGGAAGACAGACCTTGGTACCAGAAGCAATAGAATGCAACACACGAACCATGAAAGAAGTCAACTCGATTTTATTACCGGACCGAGGATATACATTAGAAATGAAGAAACGATGTAACACTCTATATCTAGGTAACAGATACTTTGCAGGGAGCGCATTCGCTTTATGTGTCCATTGCACATCAATTTTATATAAATCTCATGTTAACATGCATTTTTTCGATTCAGATGGTTTGTCGTATAAAGTATGAATCGGTATACCTTCATCATTAATAGGTATATCCATAATACCTGATATCAAATGGCGGTCTACTTCAAATTTCCCTTCTCTAGTATCAATTGAAAAAAAATTAAATTATCAAGAGAAAATTTAGAGATGCATGCAACCATCGATTGAGCAATGGACTGGTATGCAGGCCCACCCCAAAACAAAATGTTAGTCCAGCCTACAGATTCAAGGAGAGGGATAACACCATATGGAGCAATGTGATTGAGATCAGCGGTATGCTCAATGATAATGTTACGGACACGTAAATCTTTTACATCTTGAGAATCATCTTCGGGTGACCGTAGGTGCCGTTTAGTTATCGGTGCAGATCTGGATGAAGATGGACCACGGGATGTTTTCTTTTTCCCTCTAACATCCATATTCAAAAAGATATATAAAGAGCAAGCAAGATGCACAAATGAAAGATAAGTTTTCTCTAGATCAGCAAATTGAGAGGAAACCCTTGAAAATCCTAACAAGAGATGAAATCTAGCTATACTATGAATAAATTAAAGTATAGAGAGCAAGAATCTTCAAGAAAAAGATGAAATAGGACTTACCTCGAAGAAAAATAGAAAATATTATGACTGGTCGAGCCACGACTCGTCATAGGTCGGTGTAGAAATGAGGAAGAAGAGGATTTTCCCCAAATATATCACATTCACGAGATCCACGATCGGTCGAGTATGGTTCACGACTGGTCGAACCACGACTGGTCGTGTACAGCTACGACCGGTCGAGTATCGACCAAAAATATATTTTTTAATGAAAAAAATTAAAATTTAAATACAAATAATACTAAATATAGTACACTATGATACATGCAAGCAAGAATATTCAATGTAAAATACACATACTAAGATCAAATTTCAATTTATTAAACCTGCTTTTGTTGAGCGATTTAGTAAATATATCAGCAAGTTGATTTTCAGTTGATATATATTCCAAAGAAATAACTTTTTCTTCAACCAACTCACGTATGTAATGATACCTAATGTCAATATGCTTAGTATGTGAATGCTGGATTGGATTTTTGGAAATGTTTATAGCACTGGAATTATCACAATGTAAGATCATTGAATCTTGATTAATTCTAGAATCGCTAAGCATGCGTTTCATCCAAACTAGTTGAGTACATGCATATCTAGCTGCAAAATACTCAGCCTCAGCAGTGGAGAGCGATATTGAGCTTTGCTTCTTGCTGAACCAAGAAACTAAGCAATTTCTAATGTAAAAACAACCACCACTGGTTGATTTTCTATCATCAATATTACCGGCCCAATCAGTATTTGAGTACCCGGCTAATTGAACACTAGTATCAAAAGGGTACCATAGACCCAAATTTATAGAACTTGCGACATATCTAAGAATCCGTTTAACAGCAGTAAGATGTGATTCCTTAGAATTAGACTGATATCTCGCACAAATTCCAACACTAAATGCGATATCAGGTCTACTTGCAGTAAGATACAATAAACTACCAATCATACTGCGATATAGTTTAGGATCTATATCTTTACCTGTAGAGTCTTTTGAGAGTCTTAATGTTGTACTCATAAGAGTATCAAAGTTCTTACCATTCTCAAATCCAAACCTTTTAACCAAATTTGAAGCATATTTGGTATGGAAAATGAAATTTCCATCAGGTTGTTGTTTTACTTGCAACCCTAGGAAATAGTTAAGTTCGCCAACCATGCTCATTTTGAACCTTGATTTCATTAACTCTGCAAACTCAATAGACATGTTAGAGCAAGTTGATCCATAAATAATATCATCAACATATATTTGAATCATCAAAATATCATTGTTATTCTTCTTAACAAAGAGTGTCTTATCGACACTACCTACTTGAAAGCTATGACTAAGTAAGAATTTAGTCAATTTCTCATACCATGCCCTGGGCGCTTGTTTTAGACCATAGAGAGCCTTTTTGAGATGAAATACATGGTCAGATAACTTAGGGTCTTCAAACCCTAAAGGTTGTTCAACATACACTTCTTCATGTAAATCGCCATTTAAGAAAGCAATCTTTACATCCATCTGATAAATTTTAAATTTTCTAAAGCATGCGATGGAAATAAAAAGTCTGATTGATTCAAGGCGAGTAACTGGAGCAAAGATTTTATCGTAATTGAACCTTCAATCTGAGTGTACCCTTGTACAACCAGTCTAGCCTTGTTTCGTATAATATTTCCAAGCTCATCAGACTTATTTTTAAAGATCCATTTTGTTCCAATAATGTGTTTATCTTTAGGTCTAGGAACAAGATACCAGACATCATTATGAATAAATTGATTAAGTTCATCCTGCATAGCAACAATCCAATTTTCGTCAGAAAGTGCTTCTTTTACGTTGACCGGTTCTATTTGGGATGTAAAACAAACATAATTATATATGTTCTCAAGTTTTTTGCGAGTACGTACTCCAGTGAGAGGGTTTCCAAGTATTTGATTGGATGGATGATCTTTAACAGTCCTTAGTTCAGATTCTTTTTGACTTGATGAGATATCTTGATTGTCAATAATAAGAGCTTCATCATCATCTAAACTTGGGGCTGGTGTATTCAAATGATCATCAATGACCACATTGATGGACTCTTGAATCACACCAGTTCTCTTATTTAGAACCCTATAAGCTCGACTGTTCAAAGAATAACTAAGAAAAATACCTTCGTCACTTTTCGTATCAAACTTACCCAAATTTTCACGATCCCGTAAAATATAACACTCGCTGCCAAAAACCCAAAAGTATTTGACAGTAGGTTTCTTTTCAAAACATAATTCATAAGCAGTCTTATTATCAGATTTACTGGTATAAACCCGATTAATGATATAACATGCGGTATTAACTGCTTCAGCCCAAAGATTTCTAGAGAGCTTCATGCTATTCAACATAACATTAGCCATATCCTGAAGCACTCTATTTTTCCTTTCAACAATACCATTTTGTTGCGGTGTTTTGGGCGCAGTGAATTCATGTGATATTCCCTGATCGCTACAGAATTTCTCAAAACTATTATTTTCGAATTCAGATCCATGATCACTCCGGATCTTACTAACATGAGAACCTTTCTCATTTTGGATTCGTTTGATGACCTTTTTCACTTCATCCAGGATTTCAATTTCATCTTTTAAGAATGATACCCAAGGGAATCTGGTATAATCATCTACGATAACTAAGATGTATTTTTTACCTCCTCGACTCTTCGATCTAGTTGGTCCAATAAGATCCATGTGGAGAAGCTCGAGTGGTCTAGATGTGGTATTGGAGTTCACTTTCTTGTGAGAGCTCCTAATTTGTTTGCCCAACTGGCATTCACCACATATTTTGTGTACTTTTTATAATTTGGGTAGACCTCTAATTAGTTCTCTTTTGCTCAATTTAAATAAGTTTCGATAGTGTACATGTCCAAGGCGTTTATGCCATAATTCAGTCTCATCGGTATGGACCATGTAACATGATTGAGTAGATGAGCTTGCATTGCTAACGATGTAGTAGTTTTCAGAAGTTCTGCGACCAGTTAATATAACAGAACCCCTTTTATCAAGTATCTCACAACCTTGATTAGAAAACTTCACATTATGGTTGTTATCGCATATCTGAGAAATGCTTAATAGGTTGTGTTTTAATCCCTCAACATATAAAATATTCTTAAATAAGGGAAGGTTATAAAGCTGAACCGTACCTTGGCCAATAATCTTGCAATTGCTTCCATCACCAAATGTGACTGACCCGTCAGTCATATCTTTAAGATCGGTGAATAAAGCTTTGTCACCTGTCATATGCGTGGAGCAACCACTATCTAGGTACCACTTTGAATGGCTTGTAGCTTTGAAAGCAGTGTGGGCAACCAAGCTGGCGACTTTAAGAACCCATTTCAGAACTATTTTGGGTTTAGGAGCATAGATGGCCTTTTTCTGTTTGTTGTTATAGGAGTGACCCATAGAGTTAGACTTTAATAGCTCCTTGAGTAGATCAATTATTTTTTCAGCCAATGGATTTCGGTTTTGAAAATTAAAGTTGACATGGCCACCTTTAGATTTTTGGAAAGACCTAGAATTTTTGGAAAAACCTTGATAGGTATTCTTTTCTTTTGAGGTTGAAGACTCTCCTTTAACAAATTTAGGAGCAATATTCTTTTGTTTAGGAGATGTATTTTTATCATAGCCCAACCCAGATCAATCGCCACATTTTCTTGATCCGGACAATAATTTTTCCAATTTTGGATCACCTTGGGCATATCTTCATGTGTCTTTCAAACTCAGAAGAGAGGCTACCTCATTTTTGAGTCTTTCTTTTTCGGATTTCAAATCTTCAATTTGGGAGTTTTTGAAATCTGAATCATATATGGTTTTTTCAAAAGAATCGGAAATATGAGACTTTTATAAAACAAGAGACTCATAATCTTCCTTAAGCTTAGAAAATTTTTCTTTTTGTAATTTAAGCTTAACTGCAATTTTACAACTCTCTTTATAAAGGGCATTATAAGCATCTTGAAGATCATCTTCATTATCGCAATCACTATTCAGATTTTCTTCACTAGATATATCATCATGATCTAAATAGGTGATTTTGGCTAGAGTCATAAGGGCTTTAACATCATCGCCCGACTCGCTTTCAGAATCTTCTGATTTAGAAGAGGATTCAGAATCAGACGATTCATCCCAAGTAGCTATCATGCTTTTCCTTTTTAATTTGTCCTTTTTAGGACATTTGTTAGTTAAGTGCCCATACTCTTGACAGTTGTAACATTGACTATCTTTCAATGATTTTTGAGCTCTAGGTTTAGATCGTCTCTTATCATTTGACTTTTGAAAATCATCTTTTTTCTTGTTTTTGAAAATTTTGTAAAACTTTTTTGCTAAAAGGGCCATATCATCTTGGGAATTTTATGTATCCGAAGTGCTCTCTTGTGAAACATTTTTAGATGATTTGAGAGCAATTGATTTTCCTTTAGGAGCCTTAAAGGATAACTCATAGGTTTGAAGTGAACCAACTAGTTCCTCAACCCTCATGGTATCCGTATCATGAAGTTCCTGAATCGCGGTTACTTTAGAATTGAACCGTTCAGGAAGTGAACGTAGTATCTTTACGCACACTTTACTTTCTTGGATTCTATCACCAAGACCCCACATAGAGTTCACAATATCATTCAATCTAGTGTAGAAGTCCATAAACATCTCATTCTCCTCCATATGAATTTCTTCAAATTTAGTTGTGAGGAGTTGGACTTTAGATTTCTTGACAATAGATGTACCCTCGTGTGTCATTTCTAATACATTCCATGCTTGTTTTGCATTTTCACAAGAGATGATTCTTTTGAATTCATCTGGTGATAATGCATAAGTAATTGCATTTAGTGCTTTGGCATTGGCACTACTTTCACTTTTTTGAAGTGTGGTCCAAAGAGAATAAGTCGTTACTTTCATTGATTTTGAACCATCACTATTAGTTACTTTAGTGATAGGAGGGTTCCATTCATTCACTGTGGCCAACCACACACTTTCATCCAAGGATTTAAGGAAGATCCTCATCCTGGCTTTCCAATAAGCATAGTTTGTGCCATTAAAAGGTGGTGGCCTAGTAACTGATAGGCTATCAGAATTTGACATCTTAATATAGCTTAGATCGTTAGCTCAGGAAATAAATCCAATAAATAAACAATAAGCACAAGCTATTAGGCTCTGATACCACTTGAAAGGGCCTAGCTATATGCCCTAGAGGGGGGGTGAATAGGACAATGCCAAATAAAACTTATAACAGCGGAATAATAAAAGATATGAAGCACAATGCTGAATATAAAACAATCACAATAGCCTAAAATAAAGAGATTGATACTTTATCAGTTTTAAGGACAACCTTACACCAAAGACCAGAGGTTTAAGGTAGGACAACCTTATTTCTAGAACGTCCTTTGTATCACAAATCAATGAGGAATAATAAGCAAGAAAATCAAAATAACTTGCAGAAAATAAATCCTAAGTTATTACAACATTCATCCACACTTTCTTGAAGTGATTACAACATTCATCCATAAACACTCTCCACAAAACAGAATGAATAAAAGAATGAAAGAGTAAAACACATCCACAACACAACGATATATAGTGGATCGCCTGTGTGTACACCAACTGTTATCCAACAGCCACATAGATTGCTACTCCACTCCTAATATCCTCACACAGGGGATATTAGCATGCACTATCAAAATAGGTTTCACAGGTTCACCTAAAACCTTCACAATTGTGTCTTTGATCTCGGGCTTACACAATCCAAAAATCTCCACAATCTGAGTTTTCTGGCTCTCCTCAGATAACCAATACAATGAGATTTTTCTAGCGAATCTCAAACAAAAACCAGAGAAAGTAAATTACAAAAAATGTAAAATACCTGAATCACCTTTTGAAGAAGCCCGGTAGAACCAATCGGAGTAGAAGTTCGATTCAACGTTCAAAGTCCAATACTCACTTTAAGAATGGTTCTAAGTCTAATTGATTTTAAATAAAAAAGGGCTAGTTCTATTTGATTTTGAATCCAAGAAGAAGGAATATCAGAAATTCCCCTTTTCTAATAAGATTGGAATGTAGATCAAAATCAAATAAAAATAAGCTAGCAAAAGGAATATTAAATAAGCACAAAGTGGCTTAAAATAAACACAAACTTATCTCAGAGTATAGCCTAAAGAATGCTTGAATAGAATTGATTTGAAGTACTAAAACTCTGAAGTTCGTGCTCTATTTATAGCCTAAAAAATCCCATCTACGACTGGTCTTAGGAACCTAGGACTGGTCGTAGCTCCAAAGATTTTCGAAAGATTTCCGCGGGATAATATTTTCTGTTCCACGACCGGTCGTGAGCGGTCTATGACTGGTCGTGGGACATCTACGACTGGTCGTGGGACACCTACGACCGGTCGTAGGACCCAAAAAATGGTTGTTGGAGTTTGAGTCGTAAGGCTACGACCGGTCGAAGGATGAGTCGTAAAACTCACAGGACTGGTCGTAGGACAGCTAGAAAGATCCAAAAATCTTCAACAACCTAGGATTGGTCCTGAAAAACTTAAGACTGGTCGTAGCAGAGCTAGGACTGGTCTTGAAGTCCCTAGGACTGGTCTTAGAACACTCCAAACAAGCATAATAAAATATATGAGTTATGTATCCAGAATGACCTATTGTAAAGCCCATCCTAAGGTCAATCTAAGGTCAAACAAACCTTAACAGTGAGATGGATATTGAAAGTCTGTACACTCAGATGACCCTTAAGAGAAGCTCGAGAATATACAAATCTTGTAGTAGGCCTTCTTGAGCTTGATCTTGACTTGACAAAGTCTTCTACTAAACTTGAACTTGATCGAATCTTGAACATACAAACTTGAAGACTTCAATACTTGAATTCCTCATCCATGTCTTGAAAACTTTCTTCATTTAAGATCTTGTCTTGAAATGCGATGACTTGATTGCAATGAATAGTCTTCAATCATAAAACACAAGATGTACAAGACATAGATATAAGTTTTGGCACCACAAAATTTGACAACCAAAGGGATATGAAATCATAGCACTTAAAGAAACCACTAAGCATACTATGAACTTGATGTTTGGAAGCATTTTTTTAAATAATTGTTTAAGAACTTAGTTTAATATTTATCTAATGATATTAGGTTCTAGATTGTTAATATCTCATTCTTATATCCTTAAAATTTATTCATATGTATAAGATTACATAAAATGTTATTTCCTGATAAAGGTTGAAAATTTAGATTTTTAGAAGATTAGTTTCCACATGTTTTGCTCAAGACTAGAAAAATGCTGATTGGGGTGTGTTGAGTGTGAAATATTGTATATTTTTCCCCTGTTATACTTTCATTTTATGAACATATATGCACTTAATTGATCTAATTATGCATGTTCTCTCATGTGATGCGATTTTGAGAGCTAAGAAGAAAAGGACACTTAAACCGAAGATTTAATGCTCAAAGAATTACCAAGTAGAGGGTTAGATCTATGGAGGTCAAAATTGAAGAATTTAAGAACCAAAGATCCAAGGAAATCAAGTAAGGAAAGAAAAATTCTGAGGAGTCAAAGTGCAGAAAATCGAAAGTGTAGAAATCGATCATTCGATCCCATCAATGACACCTTCAATGTCATCAAAGCCATCCTCGATCTCATCGTAAAAATCAAGAATTTCTTAATTTCGTTACTGGACATATTCATGCACTAATCGATGAGTGTTTGATGGCATTGAAGGAGTGTTCGATGTCATTGAGAAAGTTACCGAATTTAAAGATTTATTGCTGGATAGTTACCTCTTTTCAGTCGATCTCTTCTATAAGAATTCGATGCTATCAAAGTGACATCAAAGCTACGATCAAGTGCATAACTCCAAGTCAATTTTGAAGTCGATGTGAATCAAGGCTATATAAAGGAATGTTTTAGGATCTTCTAATAACAAATTAGGGTAGGAGTAGAGCAAAGAGTTACAAAGCTTCAATGAGTCCTCTCTCTTCTTTAAACCTTTAATTCTAGTTAGTTTTTATATTTTTATATTTGAGTTTTAGTTTAATCATGTCTATGGTTGGCTAATCTCTTAACTAGATCTAAGAGGTGAAGTTTATAGTTATTCTTACTATTTAGTTTACTTTAATTCAAGTTATTTGATTTATATGTTGAACAATTCATTGATATTTAGTTTAAATGAATAAGTATTTTCTAGTTTATTTTGATCCATTGTTGACTCCAGGCACTTGGATGTTTTTGAAGACTATGAATATTTTCTTAGTTATTTTATAAGGGTTTGATCCATAGAATTCATTGATTTATCATTGACTCCGAGCACGATAAATGCTTTGAATATACTACAATCAATTCGCGGATACTTTATGAGGGAACCAATTTAATGAAAGTTCAAATCTATTTTGAATTTTATGAATGATGATTTAATTGCTCTATTATCCGGCTAGATAGGTTTGGACTTTTGTTCCAGTTATGTGATCCAATCGAATCAAGTAAATTAACATTAAGGAAGGTATGGGTGGATCCTTGGCACTCTAAATTTTTTCTGATAGTTTCTTTCATAATTACTCTTTAAACTAAGATTTTAATAGTTACTTTAGATTCTATTTTTAATTCTAACATATTCAAGAAATCGCACAATAGAAAGTCCCAATTAGTCCAACCTTGGTCTCACTGAGTAATTAGTACATCGCAGCCCTGCACTTGGGGTTGTCATAACATCTATAGTCTTCTTACATGGGATGAAATGTGTCATCTTGGAGAACTTTTCAACTATCAAAAATACAAATTCATACCTCGTTGGGTCAACAAAAGACTTAGCACGAAGTGCATGGACAAAATTCCCAAGGGTCGTCAAATATAGGTAAAGGAGTGTAAAGGCCTATGTTCTATCACTGCCTTTTAGATGTTTGACATATATGGCTCCTCTATACTGCTTTCTTGACATCCACTTCAACTGTGGCAAGAAAATAACACTCCTCCAAAAGGGCTATTATCTTGTTTCATCCTAAGTGACTAATGAGGCCACCACCATGTAACTGTTGAATAATGCACACTCCCAGTGAACTCCGTGGAATGTATAATTAATTTCTCTTAAAAATAAAATCATCATAGATATATAGGTCACTTGGGTGATCCACTTGGAGTTTGGCCCACCTGACCATAAAGTCCTCATCATCTGCATATAATTCTTTAACATACTCACACCTCACGACTCTGGTACTTACGATAACTAGAAAATTCGCTCATCTACTGAGCATATCAGCAACATTGTTCTAATGCCTTGCTTTATTCTTCTGTTGAGTGTGAAATATTGTATATTTTTTCATTGTGATACATTGGTTTTATAAGCATAGGTGTGCTTAATCGATCTAATTACGTATAATTTCCTATGCGAGGTGATTTGGAGAGCTAAAATGAAAAATGATGGTTAAAGCGAAGAGTTAATGCTCAAAGAATGATCAAAAGAAGATTTGGAGATTCAGGAGTGTTTAATGAAGAATTCAAGTACTAAAGATCTAAGAAAACTAAGTGTAAAGGAGAGAAAAAAGACTGGTTGAATCACAAGTTTGATAAATAACTTAAACAAACTATTTAGTCCCACCTAAGGTGAGTTTGGTCCAATAGAATATGCATAGACCAGTCGAGCAACAAATGGTGATTTTCAGAGATAATTCAGTTACAATCGAAGACCACTTCGATGTGACAAAAGCCAGGTTCGGTGCCACTAAAGTGATGTTCGGTGCAACCTAAGGAAGACAGAAACTTCATATACAAATTAAGAAAATTCAGCTACAACCGAGAGTTAATTTGGTACGACTGATGGACATGTTTAGTGTAACCAAACCTCATCGTCAAATGTACCAAATAGTAATAAATGTGCATAAATTGAAGTCAGTTTTAAGTCAATTTTGATTTTTCATATTTAAAAGGATGTTTTAGACTTTCTTATATATGAATTAGGGTAGAAGGAGCAAGGAGTTATGGAACCTTTCTAAAGTCCTACTTATCCAATCCTTCAGTTCTAACTAATTTTTATGTTTTTCTTTTGGAGTTTTAGTTCAATTGTATCTTTGATTAACTAATCTCTTATATAGGATTAAGAGGTGAAGCTTGTAGTTATTCTTAATGCTTTGGTTTATTTTGATTCGAATTATTTAATTTGATTATTGAACAATTCATTGATATTTAATTTGAATAAAGATATATCTTTAGTTTACTTTGATCCATTATTGACTCCTTGCACATTGGATGCTTAGGAAAGCTAAGAATAGTTTCTTTTCTATTTGTAAGTGATTGATCTATAAAATTCATTGATTTATTACAAAATCCAAGCATGATGGATGATAATTTAACCACTCCATTATTCGGATGGATAGGATATAACTTCGATTCTAATTGAATCAAGTAAATTAACTTTAAAATATATCTACAAGTGGATCCTCAATGCTCTAGTATTTTATCCTCACTAATTTCTCTCATAATTACTTCTAACAATAAATTTCAGTAGTTAGTTTAGTTCTACTTCTAATTTTAAAGTGTTCCAGAAATCGCACAATTGAAAGTCCCTGTGGGTATGACCTTGGTCTCACCGAGTTATTAATACATCGCAACCCTACACTTTGGGTTGTTTGACCAGCTTCAACATGAACATGAATTTTTACATGAAAGAAAACCATCTGACATGAACACGATTGATATTAGGCTAACCGTTAATATATTTGAGGGCTTGATGGTCTGTATAGAGGATAAATTCCCTCTGGATCAGGTAGGGTCTCCAATTACATAGGTTTTGGATGACTGCATATAACTCCAGCTCATATGTAGATCATTTTTTATGAGCCTCACTTGGTTCTCACTATAGAATGCTACATGTTTTCTCTCTTAAGATAGCAAGCCTTTAATACCTACATAGTAAGTGTCACACTCTACCTCGAATAACTTGTCAAAGCTAGGGAGCACTTGTACTGGGGTGGTAGATAATTACTCCTTAATCTTTATAAATTTTTGATATGCCTCCTTGGTCCATTGAAACTTTTATTTCTTCATGAAATTAGTAATGTGAGCTATAATTGTACTAAAATTTCTCAAGAACCGATGATAAAAAATCATCAAATCTTGAAAACTTTACACCTCATGAATATTTTTCAAAATTGACCACTCCCGGATGGCTTTTATCTTCTCCTTATATGCACAAATCCTTTTGGACATCACCATAAAGCCTTAAAACAAAAGACTATCTATCAAGAAACCGCACTTCTTCATATTAGGGTACAATTTGTTTTCCATAATCACTCAAAGCACATGCTTGAGGTGCTCCACATAATCTACCTCATCCTAACTATAAATCAAAATATCATCAAAATAAACTACTACGAATCGGCCAATAATTTATTTCAGAATCTAGTTCATCAACTTATAAATGTACTATGCATATTTAAGAGTCCAAATGGTATAACCGGCCACTTATATAGAGCCTCATTAGTATTGAACATTGTTTTCCACTTGTCACCCAACTAAATATAAATATGATGGTAATCACCCCTGAATTCCAGTTTGAGGAATATTTTCATCTCATTCTAACATATCTAACATGTCATCTAGCTATGGTATAGGGAACTGATACTTTACAATTATCTTGTTTATAACCTGACTATCAACACACATGTGCCCATCTTTCTCGGGCATCAATAGGGCTAATACTTTCTCAGACTAAACCCTTATGGATCAGTTTCTATACTTACCCCTATAAGATCTCTCACTCCTTCGGACTCATCCGATAATGAAAGCGATTAGGCTGACTATTAGTGCACTAATTTATGCACCTTATTTGTCAATCACATGAGTTTGTGTGTCAGGAAGTCGGTCGAGCACTTAAAAGCTAAAGACCGAATACATGAGAGGACGTTGAGCATCAAGGAGTAAAGAACATGTATATAAGGTACCGTGGTGACCTTATCCCTTGACCCAAAACAACCCTAAACCTCTAGATGATCCTTGCTTTAATAGGAAAACCTTATGTGATCATCTGTTAGCTTTAGGAGCCTAATTGGATCATGATAAGAAAAGCTATAAGAGGTCCCGAGCTGTTGAAAATCAAACTACTTAGACCAGTAGACTCGAAGGTGTGCTTTGTTAAAGCTCAATTTATCGAGTCGATCGTCCGAACATGACAAAAAATGTCTAGCAAGCATTTGACCTAAATGTGATTTAGTTTGGGTTCTTGATATAGGAGCTCAATCAATTGAGGAATCTTTTATTCCTCTCGAGCGATCAAGCTCGATTAATTGAACATGGCCAAAATAGTCCAACAAGTTCGTTGCACCATTTTCGACCAAGCTCGATCCATCAAAGGCCGGGGTTGATCACTCGAGCCTAGCCCTCGGAGACTTTTTAATTATAAATATAACATTCAAATCTTTGGGCAATTGGTGGTTTTAATTGAGAAAAAGATCCTAAAAAGTTCCAATACTTCCAAATCCTTCTAGCCTTTCACCCATTAATATCTATGCCCTCTTCCAAGTGGTTCATCACTCTATGAGCATTCCAATGCTCCATTTATGAAAGAACTTGGTATCTCACATTCTCTAAAGGTTAAACTGAACCCAATAGGTATATCCTTGATCTATAACAACCTCTGGAATGGTCATCTATGTGAATCCCTACTAGGAGCCCAATCCTATCATTAGTTATAAGAGATTCGCTTAACCCCCATAACCTTGGTCACCTCAAAGGAGTATCGCATGCAAGGTGTGATCATCGCACTGAAGCATTGAAAATGCATCGATATCGAGGATTGGGAGAGCAAAGAGAAGCTGAATTAAAGCATGTGAGAGCATTGAAGAAGCATCTCGAGACGACACATCAATGGGGCTCTATTCGACAAGTAAGGTTATTATTTGTAGAATCCATGTACACTTCTTCCTTGTGTAGGAATGAATGTAAGTGTTTAATTCTCAAAATCGATTAGGTTCTTGTGTAGGACTTGGTTCTTATGTAGGACCTAAATCAAGTCATTGTGTACGCCACCAACACAGGTGTATACGTGTAGGTTTTTGTGTAGGACCGAGGTTCATGATAAGCCTATTGAAAATCACGTATGTCCCCGAGGGAGCCGGTCATTGTGTAGGATTGTAAAAATTAGAGGTGAACTTAATTTAAAACCTTCGATAGTGAAATCTAGTACACTCATGGGTTGATTGCGTCTGCCAATAGTGGAGTAAGGAAATCAAACCACTACACATAGTTTATGTGATTATATACTTTATTGACTTGAAAGCCTTATAGTTAATTGTCTTAGTTTAATTGACATATTAGTTTAACTAAGTAATCGTGTGTTTAATAGACATAAATTTTATTTGGTCCTAATAACCCCCTCCCTCTTCTAAGACATAGCATTAATTTCATAGCTCCGTCAAGCTTCCGCACATATAGACTGTGGGCCCATCGCCTTAGAAAATTTCATATACTTGCCCCTAGGACAAGGTTAATGTTTGTTGTATATCTCGCATTGGGTGGGGGGATCTATTGGCTTTAATTCTTCCCCTTTTACAACTAGTGCGTATATATCTCCCGTCTCTTTGAATTCTTTCATGAAATCATGTACACTTCGGAGAGACCGCCCTTTCACTTTAGAAGTTTTGGGTTGATTCTTCGTACTCATAGGGGCAATGATAATCTTTCTACCATCCTTGACAAAATTAAATATATTGTCTCAGCCTCTATATATTTATTAATATTATATTGTCATGATCAACCAAGTAAAATATTATAAGCTTCCATATTGACTACTTCACACATTATTTCGTCCGTATACTTACTAATGGAAAAAATGGAAAACAACATTGTTCAGTGTACCATTATTTTGCTGACCTTCTTAATCTATCTAATTTTGTATGGATAGGGATGCTTTTCTATATTCATTTGTAGCTTCTCCACCATAACCTTCAACAGGATATTCTCACTGTTTCCACCATGTATAATTATATCATAAATTTTTTGTGGGGTTATTACTCGAACCATTGTTACATGCCATCGAACCTATAAAAAGTCTTGTTTTGATGCCATTTGATGCAAGAAAGAACGTGAAATAATAAAAGAAAGATATATGAAATTAAGAACGTGAAATAATAAAAGAAAGATATATGAAATTAAGAACGTGAAATAATAAGAGAAAGATCATCTTCTTAAGTGATTAAAACCTTGAATCCACATAAAAAGTTCTTGAGTCAAAAATAAATAATAATAATATTTTTTTTTTAAGAGAAAATACAGGTATTTTTTTCTCGACGGGATCTTGTCCTAAAAACATTTGAGAAACAAATAGGACAACGTGGATATACCACAGACAACTGACTGAGCCCCGTAGTACTTGGGCTGGTAAGGGAAGCGGATAGCCTGCAGCACTTGCCTTCGAGATTATCCTCGTAACAAAGTCTGTTAGGCTTAGTGTCATGTATGCATTTTTATATATGCTGTTGATTTTTTTTTTCAACTTATTTTAGAGCATGTGCCTAAAAAATGAGGTGGATTCAAAGCTCAACTACAGTAAACCACAAGAAAGCATAGGTAAATATCATTTTCTCTTCAATCCTGTATATGTATGGAAAATAGGATGGGCACTAGGAAGGTTTCAACATTGAGCATGACCATCCCCACAGTTTCCCAAGGTCTAGTTCAACTGACCTTTGGATCTGGCTCTCTTTTTTGGATCATACGCTGCGAGTTTGTAATACTTAAGCCACGTGGTACTACCATGGATATCCCTGTGGCAGTGTGTGCAGGCAATCCGTTTTCTATTGTAAGCGATTTGCGTGGATTGTTCACTAACGTGGCCAGTAGCGAGATGGTTCTATGTAGGTCCCACCATGATGTATATGTCTACTAACATGGCCAGTAGTGAGATGGTTCTATGTAGGTACCACCATGATGTATACGTTGTTCATTCATTTTTCTAGTTCATTTAAAGCATGAGTCCAAAAAAATAAAATAGATCAAAATCTTAATTGGACCATGCCACTTGAAACACCCTAAACCCTAAACCCTAAAGTGATGATTGAAGGAGTGGTGATTGAAGAGGCTCATAAAAGTTTTGGATCAAGTTATAATTTTGTTTTCCCTTCATCCCTGTCCTTGTGATGTAATTAATAGGTTGTAAGGTAAATAAACATTATAGGAGGCCATAAGAAGTTTTAAAAGGCAGGCATTTAATCATTATTATTTTACTTTGGTCACTGAGAGTTCCATCTACCTCATTTTTTAACTCATACCTTGAAATAATAATATAAAATAGATGGACAATGTTGCTAAAACACTCCTATCATTATGGAGATATCATTTTAGGGCATGATCAAAAGAATGATGTAGATCCAAAGCTGGAGTGGACCCCACCACATAAAACAATGGGAAGAGTGATGCCTACCATTGAAACCTTTCCGAGGTCTGCCAAGATATTTATTTGAGATCTAACTTGTTCATAAGTTAACACATACATTAAAAAAGGGAAAACACAAAATCAACCTGACCAAAAACTTTAGTGACCCTTAGAAGTTTTTAATAGTGAGCATAACTCTCTCCACTGTTTTCTGTGGTGGGGTTCACTCGAAATTAGAGCTGGGCATCGGTCCGGGTCGGACCGGATTGGGCTTAACCCGGTCAGATCCGAAATTCTAATAGGCTGACCCGAAATCAATCCGATCTGAGACCGAGTTCAGGTCACCTGACTTGGACAGATCCGATGCCACATTAACTTGACTCGATCCGAGTCTGACTTGGTCAGGGAAATCGAGTCGGATCGGGTTGGGTACTATTTGGATCATTTGATATGGTGTGGTCCACTTCAGTCTTCAACGTATCGTAATTTTTTCGTTCAACGCCTAAAATGATATGTCAAAATGGATGAATGGCTTAGATAACATATATACATCAAGGTGGGCCTCACATGATCTCATTTGAGTCGTTTGTACAACTCGGAGATCGAGGCGCATCTCCTATAGTATTTGCACGACACGTATCTACCCTTACATGCCGCCTGTTAGGCGCCTGCTGCCTGTGTTGTCCCATCGGGTAGGTTACTGAAGTAACGTCACCAAGTTCTATGGGCCCCACTACACTGTATGTGTTATATCTACACCGTCCATCAATTTTGAGATATCATTTTAGGGCATGAGCCAAATAATGATGTAGATAAAAATCTGTAGTGGACCACATCACAAAAAAAGGTGGGGAGAGTGATTCCCACCGTTAAAACTATCCTAAGGCCCACCGTAATGTTTATTTGAAATCCAACCTGTTTAAAAGTTGAAAAATACAGAAATAAGAGAAAACACAAATATCAGGTTGATCTAAAACTTTTGTAGCCCTTAAAAGTTTTTAATGGTGGGCGTTACTATCCATAGAGCTTTCTATGCTGGGGTCCAATGGAGCTTTGAATTTAATTCATTCTTTAGATATTGCCCGGAAATGATCTCTCCAAATGGATGGAAGGTTGGATACAAAACATACATCATGATGGGGCCCAAGGAACTTGGTTAAGTCACTTTAATAAATACTCTCGCAGCCTACTGTGTTGACGTGCAAAGCACGTAATACAGAATACAGGTGTTGTGGCTCTTGATGTGCCGTGTAAGTAATTCATACTCACAGGCGAATGAACTCTGTTGGGGCCCGCCATGAATGCATGTGGTGTATCCACGCCGTTCATTCGGTTTTTCAGATTATTCTAGCTGTTGAACCCAAAATCGATGAATATCCAAAGCTCGAGTAGACTACACTATAGGAAATAGTAAAAATATTGATTTTCACTCTGGATCTGGTCAGATCGGATCGGTCCAGATCCATTCGGATAGGACTTTCGGATCGGAACAGTTCAGATTGACCATTACCCAATCTTTATTCGAAAACTAGTCGGATTTAAATGATCTTACCCGTTCCTTACCGATCCAGGCCGTCGGTTCGGTTCAGAACAGGTCGGATCCACCAGATCGGGTCAAATCCACTGCATATGGTAAAAAAATGCCTACCTCTACTCGAAATATATAATTTATTTTCTGGTTCATGCCCCCAAAATGATCTCACCAAATATATGAAAGGTGTGGATAAAACACATGTAATCATGATATCCACGGGCCGCTTCACTTCAGTTGCGAGTGTCACTGCTCAACTTGTTAGTAGCTAATCAGCGTCAGAGTCAATGGGGATGGCCTGTGCCCAGCACAAGTTTCTGGTGTAAGAAGCTCTGTCAGACCCGCAGATATTCCCGCGGCAAATTCATTACATTTTTCCGTTTTTCATGACCACAATAGTACATTATTAAAAAAAATAATAATAAAATTAGGCAGAATCAAAATTCACGTAAGTCGCACCACGTGAAATAATAACAACAGAAACGTCTACTATTGAAACCTTCTTGGAGCTGACGATAAACTGTAGGCACAAATTTCATTCAGATACAAAACTTCTCTGCCCCACTAAGTTTCCAATGGTTGGTATTCAATCCTTACTTTTTCGTACGATATGGTCCACATGAGTTTTATATCTGCCTGATTTGGATGAACGGATTGGATTTGTCATGGGCATCTCTGTGGCCCCACACAGCTTCTGACTACGGGAACTGGGCCCGAAGCAAATGGGCTTCCAATTTTTCCACAAATGGAAGGGGAATTCAGACAGATGATCAGTAAATTAGGGAGAACATTGTAGAAGGCAGACCCAAGTGTGTACAGTACACGTGTCAGGGTTGTGTATCAATCAGGCCCCACCATCTGAGTATCTGATTGCTCCCAGTGTGAAGCGGTTTGGCTAGTGACGCTGCCACCAGCCATCGCTTCTCTGTGGGCCCACGACCACATCATCCATTCATTTTTTCGTATCATTTTAAGGCTTGATTAAAAAAAATAAAAAATGAGGCAGATCTAAACCTCAAATAGACCACAACATAAGAAATTAGTAGTGATTGATTGTCGGCAGTTAAAAACCTCCTAAGGCCTGCTGTAATGTTATTAGACATCCAACTTGTTGATTGGTTCATAGAGACTTGGATGTAAAAAAAAATAAAGAACAAATATACTGGAAAACTTTTGTGGCTATGAGAAGTTTTTAATGGCCGGAATTCAAGCAACACTGTTTCTTGTGATGTGGACTCGTATTATAAAATAAATTTTAAAAAATGATAGACGGCATGGATAAAACACATAAATCATGGTGGGACCCACATAGGACCAACCACAAGCTAGTTGCTGGGTCACTAAATGAAAAATATTTCTTAAGTTGTAAAATCAAGATGGTTATCATTGAAACATTCGATGCAATTAATTCAAGGAAAGCCATTCATAGAAATGTAGAGTACGTGTTTTACAAACCTGTGCCATCCATAATAATTCCCAAACTAGATGGATGGTCTGATTGATTCATTTCATATATGGTTTTTGAACCAATGACTCATCCCAGGCCATATGGATTCGATTTGAGTCGGGCTGAATGAGGGTGACTCGTTCTATCGATCTGGTCGAGTCAACTCAGCAAGTAAGATATAACTCGAACGAGTGGTCAAACTATGAATATGATCTCATCTCCTTGCTGCTCAACCATATCATGGTTCTTCTGTCCTTTCAAATCATCTCTCTTCATTCCCAAGAAAATCAATGTAAGCGGGTTCCAATGGACCTATTTCTTTGGGCCCATCACGGCCCAGGCTGGGCTCAGCCGTTGTTTTAACTTTGTGGGTAGGATTAGATAAACCTGTCAGGCCTGAGACAGGGCAATTGAAAACCCTATTTGAATGGCTAGCTCCGGTTTATAAAAGCAGCACTTAAAAACGGAATGCCAGTCAGATGGTCAGGTTCTTTGGCCAAACTGAAGACTCAGTGACTCAACTTGGCCGAGTCATCTCGGCATGACTCAAACTGACTTCAACCAAGCTGGCAACATCATTTATTAACTAAACACGCACTAATTCCAAGCTCTAAATTGCAATCTTTTTATATTCATATGATTTTAAATGTCTGTTAATAGTATAATGAAATTCTTAGTTTAGTTACTTAAATATCAAGTCAAGTCAAATCAAGTCTTGGAGTCAACCTCACTCAGCTCGCGAGTTGAGTCGAATTTTCAAGGCCAAAACCCGCATATGCCAGGTTTTATTTAATTTATAAGCTCGTGGGCCATGTTTAGGTACAAAAATGAAGTGGGCCACATCCAAGGTTGAATTTACCAACATTTTATTTTCTAAGCCCTGCGCCAGATGCAGCCACAGGTTTAGTTTTTTTGGCCATACAAGTAATTAAAATTAAACTATCCAAATAATGTACCAGTTTAGATATATCATGACCAAGAACTTACCCCTATTTAATTTTCGACTATCAGATTAGTGGACATATATTGGACAGTTAATAAATAAAATAAAATCTGACTGTCTTATTTCAACAAACATGTGTCAAAAATCAGAGGTTAGGATTGCTCAACCAATGTGATTTGTTAACCGTAACTTAAGGACAGTTGGTTTCCACAATTTAGCCGGGTTTATATATATCACATGCACATCTATAAGTGCCTGCGTATCAAGTGCTGTATCAGTGTGAATGGGCCTGTGGAGATGGGCCAATGCTTTGATAATAAAAAAAATAATAATAACTATAAGCCCATACCAATGGCCAGCAACAGGTATTTTGGGCTTGAGACTGGGGTCAGGTCGAGATCATGGGCTCTAGGCTCAGCTCAAATCAGGCCGAACTGGGCATGACCATTATGGCCCACTTTCTCCCCTATGTAGGAATGAATCCACACCACACCTGGGTGAATCTTGTCAGAGATTGGCATTGTGAGGTGTGAATCCATGGTTGGGCCATCCTTAGGCCACTTCACTGGTGACCATGTTTCAACTTAAAGAGTAGGTAGCTCCTTCAGGTGGTGGCCCATCAGATCAACAGAAGCATGCCATGTGAACGTTGGAGATAATAGAGATGAAACCCACCGACTACCACTGATATTCGGTACATTACAATGGGGCTTTCACTAAATTAAGTGGGATTGAAATGTTTCATTGATCCAAATCGTTGATGTTATGGACTTCAATTTGGATGTTCCATGCAAGAAATTATCCCAGACGGGAAAGACTTAACCTACAATTGGTGGCCACTAAATGGACGGTTGATGAAAAAGATACAGCAGTTGTCCACTTTCCACAAAAACGGGCTAACGTTTGATGGCTAAGATCTTCCAATCTCAATGATATTTTGGTGCATGGGACAGCAATCAATGAGCATTGGGCGTCACATGTACGCACTGGAAGCCCAAGTAAGGACAGTTGTGACATTTCTCTTCATAAAAGTCTAGCTGTAGTCCACAAATTTAAAAGTTAAGATCAACAGATCAATAGTCTGGATCACCAGATCATAGGCCCTACATCATCAATAAAACCAAATTTATAATAGGCTGGGCAACCAGCCTTGCCCTGGTTTAAGCCAGATTTTGAATGGGTTGCAACCGGGCTAATCAAAATATTGATTCCAACTGGCCAGGCCTAGCTCAGTTCATGTGTTTGGATTTTCGAGACGCAATGGAATATAAATTTAATTTTTTAAAAAATAAAAAATAAAAAAAAAAAGATTTTACATCTCCGTTGATGCCTATTCCAATATTCTCAAATTTCTGAAATTAAAAAAAAAAAAACACAAATTCTACAGTTAGGATTACTTTAATCAATGTACTTTGAAAAGTTACCATTTTTTATATTTTTCTTTTGACTAGAAAGTCTCTCTTCAATTTATCTTAAAGTATAGTTAAAAATAAGGTCATAAATCAACCCTTGGAATAGGCCAATGAAGACTCATGGAGTTGTCCACTTGCGTGGACTCATATGTTCCACACGTGTCAACAACAAGACATGAAGTTTTGAAAAAAACTCTTATTTTAAAGTTAACGTTCAAAGGCATCCTAAATAAGTTATGTGCACATATACCACATGATGTTTTATTTAAACCAACCTGATTTAAATAATTTTAAACTCGCAAGTATACGAATTAAATGTAAATATAGTACGTATTACGAAATCGTTCCCATGAGAACTGGTTGTCATAATTTGAATTCTACGATTCTTCTTAACTAATCCAACAAATAGTTGAGCTAATGATTAAGTAAACTAATGAAAATTAATGTAAAATAACTGATAACAAGGAAGAAAATCCAATCAAGGAGAATACTAGGACTTTTGAATCTACCCCTAATTCACTACGCCAAAACAGCAAAAAAAGGACGGCTAAAAACCGTCTTAAAGGGCCATAAAGGACGGTCTTGGACCGTCGCAAGGGCCGTTATATTTTGGGGCGTCGTATTACTTAAAGGACGGCCAAAAACCGTCTCTAAAAAAGGACAGTTACGGACCGTCTCTAAAGAAAGACGGTCATAGACCATCTATAGTAAATGTCTGTTTTGAAGTTAAAAAGGACGGTCCTAGACAGTCCGTAAAAAGGACGGTCCATGACCGTCAAGAAAAAAAACTATTATAGGCAGACCGTCCCTGAAAAGGACGGATATGGACCGTCCCTGAAAAGGACAGTCATAGACGTCCTTAAAAAGGATGGTCTTAGACCGTCCCTAAAAAGGACGGTCAAGGACTGTTTTCAGCCGTCCTATTTAAAAACTGTTTTAGACTAAAAAGGACGGTCTTAGACCGTCCCAAATGTTGAAAGACCTAGTAATGAAAAAACTAATATAATTTAATTGAAACCTGTATTTTTTAATATTTTAAACATAAAAAAATAATGCAATACAATTAAAACTAAATATTAAACAAAATTTATATTACTTCACAATAAAAAAAATTATAATTTACAACAATAAATTGAAAATGGTTTTGAATAAAAATAAATTAAAAAAATAAAAATAAATCCTCTGTGGTGTCTACTCATAGCACGAGTGGCGTCAAAAGGCTGAAGTACTTGTAGGCCTAAATTTAGGCATGATTAATTAAAATCCTGCACACAAAAGAAAAAAAAAAGAGTCAAAATGTAGTATTCAACAAAGATAAAATAAATGAATTAAAAAATATGCCAGTAATTACAAGGTTGAAATATGCTTTTAGGGGAATCAATTGACCAAAATACCTTTTTTTTCCTTTTGATTTTTCCCTAGAAAGTGTCAAGGTAAAGCATTTTTAGGCTGTGTTCATCACGTTCAACCCATACAACAGGTTCATTCCACCATGATGATCATGTGAGGCCAAAAAATTAAGTCCAATAATCAGGTGGGCTACATATAAATTTGAAGGTCTTTGGGTGGTTTAGGCCAATCTTTTATTCCATTCCAATACAATAAACATTGGATTTAGCAGACAATGTGGAATTGAGAATAGGTAAACGTTTAGGTTTAGGAAATCAGGTTCGGGTTCAGGATCGGGTTTAGGTTTGGATTTTCAAGTTTAGGTTTAGGTTAGGGAGTTGAGATTAAAATTAGGTGTAGGTTTAAGTTTAAGGATTTGAGAATATATTTAGGTTTTAGGTTTAGGTTTAGGTTTAGATTATAGGTTATAGGTTTAGGTTTAGGTTATAAGCTATAGGTTTAGGGAATTGAGAATAGGATAAGGTTTAGGTTTAGGAAATCAGGTTCGGGTTCAGGATCGGGTTTAGGTTTGGATTTTCAAGTTTAGGTTTAGGTTTAGGTTAGGGAATTAAGATTAGGATTAGGTGTAGGTTTAGGTTTAGGGATTTGAGAATACATTTAGGTTTTAAGTTTAGGTTTAGGTTATAGGTTATAGGTTTAGGTTTACGTTTACGTTAAGGTTTAGGTTATATGCTATAAGTTTAGGGAATTGAGAATAGGTTAAGGTTTAGATTTAGAAAATCGAGTTTGGGTTTGGGATCGGGTTTAGGTTTGGGTTTCAAGTTTAGGTTTAGGTTTAGGTTAGGGAGTTGAGATTAGGATTAGGTGTAGGTTTAAGTTTAGGGATTTGAGAATACATTTAAGTTTTAGGCTTAGGCTTAGGCTTAGGTTTAAGTTTTAGGTTATAGGTTAAGGTTTAGGTTAAGGTTAGGTTATAGGTTACAAGTTTAGGTTATAGGTTAAGGTTTTAGGTCATAGGTTATAGGTTTAGGTTAAGGTTATAGCTTTAGGTTAAGGTTTAGATTTAGGTTATAAGCTATAGGTTTAGGAAATTGAAAATTGGTTAATGTTTAGGTTTAGGTTAAGGTTTAGATTTAGGTTATAAGCTATAGGTTTAGGAAATTGAAAATTGGTTAACGTTTAGGTTTAGGTTTAAGGAGTTGAGATTAGGATTAGGTGTAGGTTTAGGTTTAGAAATTTGAGAATACATTTAGAATTAGGTTTTAGGTTATAGGTTAAGGTTTAGGTTTAGGTTAAGGTTAGGTTATAGGTTATAAGTTTAGGTTATAGGTTATAGGTTAAGATTTTAGGTTATAGGTTATAGGTTAAGGTTTTAGGTCATAGGTTTTGGTTTTAGGTTAAAGTTATAGGTTTAATTTAGGTTAAGATTTAGGTTTAGGTTATAAGCTACGGTTTAGGGAATTGAGAATAGGTTAAGGTTTAAGTTTAGGAAATCGGGTTCGGGTTCGGGATCGAGTTTAGGTTTAGGTTTTCAAGTTTAGTATTAGGTTTAGGTTTGGGAGTTGAGATTAGGATTAGGTGTAGGTTTTGGTTTAGGGATTTGAGAATACATTTAAGTTTTAGGTTTAGGTTTAGGGAATTGAGAATAGGTTAAGGTTTAGGTTTAGGAAATTGGATTTGGGTTTGGGATCGGGTTTAGGTTTGGGTTTTCAAGTTTAGGTTAGAGAGTTGAGATTAAGATTAGTTGTAGGTTTCAGTTTAGGGATTTGAGAATACATTCGGGTTTGGGATCAGGTTTAGGTTTGGGTTTTTAAATTTAGGTTTAGGTTTAGGTTAGGGAGTTGAGATTAGGATTAAGTGTAGGTCTAAGTTTAGGGATTTGAGAATACATTTAGGTATTAGGTTTAGGTTTAGGGAATTGAGAATAAGTTAAGGTTTAGGTTTAGGAAATCGGATCGGGTTCGGGATCGGGCTTAGGTTTGGGTTTTTAAGTTTAGGTTTAGGTTTGGGTTAGAGACTTGAGATTAGGATTAGGTGTAGGTCTAGGATTAGGGATTTGAGAATACATTTAGGTCTTAGGTTTAGGTTTAGGGAATTGAGAATAGGTTAAGGTTTAGGTTTAGGAAATCGGGTTCGGGTTCGGGATCAGGTTTAGGTTTGGGTTTTCAAGTTTAGGTTTAGGTTTAGGTTAGGGATTTTAGATTAGGATTAGGTGTAGGTCTAGGTTTAAGTATTTAAGAATACATTTAGGTCTTAGGTTTAGGTTTAGGGAATTGAGAATAGGTTAAGGTTTAGGTTTAGGAAATCGGATTCGGGTTCGGGATTGGGTTTAGGTTTGGGTTAGGGAGTTGAGATTAGGATTAGGTGTAGGTGTAGGTGTAAGTCTAGGTTTAGGGATTTGATAATACATTTAGGTCTTAGGTTTAGGTTTAGGGAATTGAGAATAGGTTAAGGTTTAGGTTTAGGAAATCGGGTTCGGGTTCAGATTCGGGATTGGGTTTAGGTTTGGGTTTTCAAGTTTAGGTTTAGGTTTAGGTTAGGGAGTTGAGATTATGATTAGGTGTAGGTTTAGGTTTAAGGATTTGAGAATACATTTAGGTTTTAGGTTTAGGTTTAGGTTTTAGGCTTAGGTTTAGGTTATATAGGTTTAGGTTTAGGTTAAAAGTACAGGTTAGAGGTTTAGGTTTAGGTTAAGTTATAGGTTAAGGTTTAGAGAATTGAGAATAGGTTAAGGTTTAGGTTTAGGAAATCGGGTTTGGGTTCGGGATTGGGTTTAGGTTTGGGTTTTCAAGTTTAGGTTTAGGTTTAGGTTAGGGAGTTGAGATTATGTTTACGTGTAGGTTTTGGTTTAAGGATTTGAGAATACATTTAGGTTTTAGGCTTATATTTAGGTTTTAGGCTTAGGTTTAGGTTATATAAGTTTAGGTTTAGGTTAAAAGTACAGGTTATATAGGTTTAGGTTTAGGTTAGGTTATAGGTTAAGGTTTAGGGAATTGAGAATTTAGGTTAAGGTTTAGGTTTAGGAAATCGAGTTTGGGTTCGGGATCGAGTTTAGGTTTAGGTTTTCAAGTTTAGGTATTGGTTTAGGTTAGGGAGTTGAGATTATGATTAGTTGTAGGTTTCGGTTTAGGGATTTGAGAATACATTCGGGTTCGGGATCAGATTTAAGTTTGGGTTTTCAAGTTTAGGTTTGGGTTTGGGTTAGGGAGTTGAGATTAGGATTAGGTGTAGGAGTAGGTCTATGTTTAGGGATTTGATAATACATTTAGGTATTAGGTTTAGGTTTAGGGAATTGAGAATAGGTTTAAGGTTTAGGTTTAGGAAATCGAATTCGGGTTCGGGATCGGGTTTAGGTTTGGGTTTTCAAGTTTAGGTTTAGGTTTGGGTTAGGGAGTTAAGAATAGGATTAGGTGTAGGTGTAGGTCTAGGTTTAGGGATTTGATAATACATTTAGGTCTTAGGTTTAGGTTTAGGGAATTGAGAATAGGTTAAGGTTTAGGTTTAGGAAATCGGGTTCGGGTTCGGGATCGAGTTTAGGTTTGGGTTTTCAAGTTTAGGTTTAGGTTTAGGTTTGGGAGTTGAGAATAGGATTAGGTGTAGGTTTAGGTTTAGGGATTTTAGAACACATTTAGGTTTTAAGTTTAAGTTTTAGGTTAAGGTTATAGGTAGGTTATAGGTTATAGCTGTAGCGAATTGAGAATAGGTTAAGGTTTAGGTTTTAGGTTAAGGTTTAAGGTAGGTTATAGGTTATAGGTTTAGGGAATTGAGAATAGGTTAAGGTTTAGGTTTTAGGTTAAGGTTATAGGTAGGTTATAGGTTATAGCTGTAGGGAATTGAGAATAGGTTAAGGTTTAGGTTTTAGGTTAAGGTTATAGGTTATAGGTTTAGGGAATTGAGAATAGGTTAAGGTTTAGGTTATAAGTTAAGGTTATAGGTTTTGGTTTAGGTTAGGTTATAGGTTAAGGTTTAGGGAATTGAGAATTTAGGTTAAGGTTTAGGTTTAGGAAATCGAGTTCGGGTTCGGGATCGAGTTTAAGTTTAGGTTTTCAAGAGTTCGGGTTCGGGATCGAGTTTAAGTTTAGGTTTTCAAGTTTAAGTTTAGGTTTAGGTTAGGGAGTTGAGATTAGGATTAGTTGTAGGTTTTGGTTTAGGGATTTGAGAATACATTCGGGTTCGGGATCGAGTTTAGGTTTGGGTTAGGGAGTTGAGATTAGGATTAGGTGTACGTGTAGGTCTAGGTTTAAGAATTTGATAATACATTTAGGTCTTAGGTTTAGGTTTAGGAAATCGGGTTCGGGTTCGGGATCGGGTTTAGGTTTGGGTTTTCAAGTTTAGATTTAGGTTTGGGTTAGGGAGTTGAGAATAGGATTAGGTGTAGGTGTAGGTCTAGGTTTAGGGATTTGATAATACATTTAGGTCTTAGGTTTAGGTTTAGGGAATTGAGAATAGGTTAAGGTTTAGGTTTAGGAAATCGGGTTCGGGTTCAGGATCGGGTTTAGGTTTGGGTTTTCAAGTTTAGGTTTAGGTTTAGGTTAGGGAGTTGAGATTAGGATTAGGTGTAGGTTTCGGTTTAGGGATTTGAGAATACATTTAAGTTTTAGGTTAAGGTTTAGGGAATTAAGAATAGGTTAAGGTTTAGGTTTAGGAAATCGGGTTCGGGTTCGAGATCGGGTTTAGGTTTGGGTTTTTAAGTTTAGGTTTAGGTTTAGGTTAGGGAGTTGAGATTAGGATTAGGTGTAGGTTTCAGTTTAGGTTTAGGTTAAGGTTAGGTTTAGGAAATCGGATTCGGGTTCGGGATTGGGTTTTGGTTTGGGTTTTCAAGTTTAGGTTTAGGTTTTGTTTAGGTAGTTGAGAATAGGATTAGGTGTAGGTTTAGGTTTAGGGATTTGAGAACACATTTAGGTTTTAGGTTTAGGTTTTAGGTTAAGGTTATAGGTAGGTTATAGGTTATAGATGTAGGGAATTGAGAATAGGTTAAGGTTTAGGTTTTAGGTTAAGGTTATAGGTAGGTTATAGGTTATAGCTGTAGGGAATTGAGAATAGGTTAAGGTTTAGGTTTTAGGTTAAGGTTTTAGGTAGGTTATAGGTTATAGGTTTAGGGAATTGAGAATAGGTTAAGTTTAGGTTATAAGTGCAGGTTATAGGTTTTGGTTTAGGTTAGGGGTTTAGGGAATTGAGAATTTACGTTAAGTTTTAGGTTTAGGAAATCGGGTTCAGGTTCTGGATCGAGTTTAGGTTTGGGTTTTCAAGTTTAGGTTAGGGAGTTGAGATTAGGATTAGGTGTAGGTTTCGGTTTAGGGATTTGAGAATGCATTTAAGTTTTAGGTTAAGGTTTAGGGAATTGAGAATAGGTTAAGGTTTAAGAAATCGGGTTCAGGTTCAGGATCGGGTTTAGGTTTGGGTTTTCAAGTTTAGGTTTAGGTTTAGGTTAGGGAGTTGAGATTAGGATTAGGTGTAGGTTTCAGTTTAGGTTTATGTTAAGGTTAGGTTATAGGTTTAAGTTTAGGTATAACTATAGCTTTTGGGATTTCATGACAATAGGTTTAGGTTATAACTATAGCTTTTAGGATTTGAGAATAGGTTTAGTTCATAGGTTTTAGATTATAAGTATAGCTTTTGGGATTTCAGAATAGGTTTAGGTTTAAGTTATAGGTTATAAGTTTAGGTAACTGAGAATAGGTTTAGGTTATAGGTTTAGGGTGTGGTTTAGGTTAAGGGTGAGGTCCCTGCAAAAACAGATATAAATACGGCCTGTCCAAATGGCCAGGCCCTCCCAATGCTATCCATAGGAAATGGACAGCTTCATCATGGTCAGCGGTTCCCACCTTCTAAAGACCCCCGCTCATCCGAATAGCTCCGACGCACATCCAGGTCTGCTCCATTAATTTCAAGCAAATACATAAATACGGCCTGTCCAAATGGCCAGGCCCTCCCAATGCTGTCCATAGGAAATGGACAGCTTCATCATGGTCAGCGGTTCCCACCTTCCAGAGACCCCCGCTCATCCGGATAGCTCCGACGCACATCCAGGTCTGCTCCATCAATTTCAAGCTAATACATTTAAAAACAACATAAATATATCTAAAAGCATCTGGATACCTGGGGAAGGCCTCCCATATTTGTATTGTTGGTTACTCATCCCTTTGTCCACAAGCCACAATCGACCGAAGGAATAATATCATTAAATGACCTGTACACATAATTTAATATTTACACATCATTAAAGATATAATATGAGGAATAAGAAAAAATAATTTTACCTATACACATCATTAAATGTTTCCCTATAAGGAGGTGATATTATATCTTTGATAGCCACAACCTGTATGACAGAGAAAAATGTAACCAATACAGTCTGTTACAATTCAAAGGAGAAAAAAGATTTTTGGCTGCACCGATATTCTAGTATATTACAAACGGCTGCCTACGTACCCAAAAAGTCAGATTAAAATCAAGCCACTACGTAGTTCTTTTTAATTAACCAAGTTACTAAAGGTCATAAATTTCATATTTAACAAAGTATCATTGAACGTCGTCTTAAATCATTTCTGGTTGGTGCATTTTAAAAAAAAATTTGGTGCACAATCACTGTATATTCTTGTTACATCTCGTACTACAACAAGAGACAACGTTCTGTCAATACTTCAGTTACATTTGAAATTGAAATCCTTTAGTGACTTGGTTAATAAAAAACAAATGACAACAAGCCATAATTAATAAAAAGGATGCTGAAGATTAAATAAATAAAATGCTCAGAAACTGTACTTAGTATTTTCTTCCCACACACATTACGACATGTAGCACAAGGACAACTATACCAATCAACACCTCTCGAATTCCTTTTCGCAAAAATAATAAACGATTCAACGCCTTTAATGTATTCATCACTCAATATATCTTTCGTCATCCAATTCTTACTCAGGGGCATCAAATCTATTTCTGATATCACGTGCACGTAGCATATAAAAAGTGAGATACAATAAAAAAGAGGCTTTTCATAAACTGTCAAAACATGCCACACATGTGGTCACCAATCATAAAAAAATATAGATCTATATATATCCGCAAATATATGCACATGATTAGGTTTGGGATCAGGCATACACATCATTAAACATGCATGATGATACACCCATCCATCCATGCATGCATACATACATAAACACATGCATGATGATCAATCCATCCATGATCTAACAATCCATCCATCTATCCATGCATGCATACACACATACACACATGCGTGATGATCCATATGTTAAAGAAAACTCAGATCCGACGTTTCAGATCTGAGATGCCATGTAGCTGATGAAGAGGCTGCAATTCTCTCTAGTGAATATAGGTTTTGAGTTGTGATTTTATCCCGTGGATACCCACTGCACTTGACCAACTAGGCACCAACTCAACCCGACTCATAACTTGTGATCGGGTCAAACTCTGTCCAGATTAGTGGAGGCCAAACCCAGACTCAAATCGGGTCAGGTATGTTGGACTTGGTATCGAATCAGGTCAAGTTCGAGTCAGGCCTATTTAAGAACCGGATCTACCCTAACTCCGTTCAACTCAACTCGACTCGATGCCCACCTCTACTCTTAGTGGAGATTAAAATAAATAAATTTTAAAATTAAAAAGTTTTTCAATATAACTACTTGTCTTTAGTGCCATTGACCTAAAAGCCTACTTTTAAAATATTTAAAGTAGCCCACCTAATTTTTTCCTAGGTTGACATCTCAACGCCAAGTGCCATATACAATCTCAATTTTGTACAATTTTAGAAACCTATTTTCTAAAAGGCCAAAATATCTTTCATTTAAAATATAAATGACTGTTTTGTCACCCAACGCTATAATGAATTGAACAAATAGATGTTTGATCGAAACCGACCATACATAGGCCCCACCTTGATATTTGTAAGAAATCTATTACGTCCATCTATTTTCCCATATAGGCCCTAAAATGTGGCAGATTCAATGCTTAAAGTGGTCCCCAAGATGGCCCTAAGAAATTTTAACTGTGCCATTCAATCTCACTGTTTCTTGGCGTCTAAGCCTATCGAAGCTTTGGATCGGCCTCATTTATTTTCGGACCCATACCCTTAAATAAGGTGGAAAAATAACAAACGAGATGGATTTCTCACAAACATCAAGGTGTCCCCCATTGTATATGGTCCTGGAGTTATTACTCCAACTAATCTATCACCACCCAAGACATGTAATGAGTTAATGTGGGACCCTATCACAACTATACTTATGCCCACCTAGATGTTTGTGAGAAATCTGTTTTGCCACCTTATTTAAGGCCTAAAAGTGAGGCAGATCCAATGCTCAAAGTGATCTCTACGATTGCCCCAAGATGTTTCAACATATTATTCAATCCCACAGTTTCCCATGTGACCCACCCAAGCTTTGGATCAGCCTCATTTTTAGGTCATGCTATCAAATGAGATTGCAAAATAATTGAACTGATTGGATTTCTCAGAAATATCAAGGTGGGCTTTCATATTTATGGCCATAGAGTTATTACTCTAGTAACTCTAACAATGAGGTTTGCCTATCACACACACTTGTATAACGGAGCCCATCTACACACACATGCACCCTCCGACCAATGTGTGTGAGATTCATCAAGTCCATAAGATAGGTCCCATGTGTAGATGTCCTTCCTCAAAGAACCAACTGCTTCGCTCATCAAATGGTCCATAACATTAGGAATTAAAAAATGGCTTAGGAATATTTTCCTTAAGTTTTTCTATCCGTCCATATATTTTAGAAATTGTAGCTCACCTGATAAACCTCCAGTTTTAGCCAAGGGCATCTACATGACGTGGATGCATCTATTGACTACTTAAATCACATACACGCTGCCACATTTCCACATGGATTGGCATGTAGATGGGCACCTATTTACACCCAATGAGAATGGCAGGGGTCTCCAATAAGGAAGTGGATTGGGTGGTGACCCCAACACCATATGGTTATGTAATGTTGGGCACTGGGGGCTCACATATTTTAGACCCCTATATTTTCATTTAAAAACTAAAACAGCCCATCTTTCCTTCTTCTTTTTTTTTTTTTTTTTTTTTTTTTTTTTGGTTTTCATTAAAGTCCCCAATCAATTTGAGAATATCCATGTCACTCATCAGTTTGAAATTGGATCTTCTTTCTTTCTTTCTTTTTTTTTTCCAAGGGGAGTTTGAAATTGGAATCATGATATGTATCAAGTATGATCCATAATGTTCTTTGTTGGAACCCACAGATAGCCAAAGGATATTTGTCTCCAGAAAAACCCGTATGCATACAACAACCTACTGATTCAAGAGTTGCATATTTATAAGAGGGTACTTTCAAACATGTTAAGTGTTGAGCCTATGCAATGATATATATGTCGGTATAAATTGAAGTGCTAAACAGTCATGTAAGGACACAACCTAATACGCAACTTATTTTCGAGAATGACATGTAACTAGCCATGCAATGCATTTCATTTGGATAACCATGAATTTCATTGTCCAGTGTAATCATTTAAAAGATAAACTGGGCTGTACACTGGAGCTTCTAATAATGTCTGTCAGCCTTTTTTTTTTTTTCAAAATCAGAAACTTTCCATTAGAAGAAACTGACTTTACAGATTAGGCGAGGAGCTCAGGCTGACAAAAAAATGCCCTGAGGCCCTAGCAAAGAAAACACATTCACATTATTTTCAATGTGTTCACGTGTGCAGTCCACATTCACATTAATATCAAAGCAAACTTCTTGATATTTGAGTGAATAAACTTCTTGAACCCGAGATCACGTTAGTAGAGACATTTCATCAAACACATGTTGTGCACACCTTAAACATGCACAACAAATGATGAATGCCAAGACTAGTCTATCTCTGCATCCATCGTATACATGGTATACATCCATTGTATGCGGATTTACAAATCTAAAAATTAAAAACGTAAATAGAGAAATGAGTACCTGGCTGGTGAAGAGATGAAGGGCAGGGGCTGCTGGCCGCACCAGATGAACGGCAGGGGCTGCTGGCCGCACCAGATGAAGGGCAGGGGCTGCTAGCCACACCAATCAGGAAGAGAGAGAGAGAGAGAGAGAGAGAGAGAGAGAGAGAGAGAGAGAGAGAGAGAGAGAGTCGGGGTAGGAAGAAGCTTAAAGTCGCGTGGGTGTCTGGGACAGGGACGACGAGAGAGAGAGAGTCGCGTGGGTGTCTGGGACAGGGACGACGAGAGAGAGAGAGTCGCGTGGGTGTCTGGGATAGGGACGACGAGAGAGAGAGAGAGAGAGAGGAGAGAGAGAGAGAGAGAGAGAGAGAGAGAGAGAGAGAGAGAGGGCAGAGGGATGGCGGTACAGAGGGAGGGCGCGCGGCGAGGGCAGAGGGAGAGATAGAGAGAGGGTAGGGCGGATTTTGGGAGAGGAGATTGGGCGCGGCTTCTTTTGAGCGCGCGCCCAATTTTGGGATCCAAATTAGGTCAGTGTTCTGTGGGCCCCACCATGATGTACATCTTTCACCTATTCCGTTCATACATTTTTAAAGATTATTTTAGGGCTTGATACAAAAATTGATAGTGATATAAATCCTAATTAGGCCACACCACAAGACAAAAATAATGAATGGATATTCACAATTAAAATCCTCCTAAGGCCCACTGTAGTGTTTATTTGACATCCAATCTCTTGATTTGGTCATAAAGACCCAGATGAATGAAAAAAATAAATATTAGCTTGATCCAAAACTTTTATGATCCCCAAAACGTTTTAATGGTCAAAATTCATTCAACACTATTTCCTATAATGTGGTCCACTTAAGATTGAGATATAATTCATTTTTTTTATCATATCATAAAATGATATATAAAAATAGATGGATGGCATAGATGATACACATACATCATGGTGGGCCCCACAGAGCACCGACCACCAGCTAATGGCAGGTGTCAAGGGGATTAGCCAATCCGTTCCCATGATTTATTCATGCCGTCCATCTATTTTTATATAATGTGGTCCAATCAGTTGATCTCAACCGTCTATTAAGTTCAGAACACATTTTCTGGTCTACCTTGAAAAATATTTAAACTGAACGAGTGATATAATCTATGATTAATTTGGCCTTTTTCTCTAACCATCCTTTTTTCCAAGACATGGATAAGATGCTTTCAATTAGCTAACAAAAGTGATTCTTTAGACTCATAAGCAATCCATGATGGTCCCTAAAAATTTGATGAATCAAATTGTTGATTGGACCTACTTTTTTGTAAATGATCTTAACTGTCCATTTTAAGACCATTGATCAAATCATTTTTTTATAGTTAGATCAGTATGATCTATTCATGGTAGCCTATGAAATATGAGTTGGACCTAATAAATAGTCTAGATCAATGGATTGTACTCATAAATTTCCTAATACAACTAGGAGAACTATAGAGCACTGTGGGGCCCACCATGATGTATGTGTTTCATCCATTCCATTCATCCATTTTTACAGATCATTTTATTGCTTGATCCCAAAAGTGAGAGGGATACAAATCTCATGTGGATCACACCACATGAAAACAATAGTGATTGGATATCAATCATTAAAATCCTCTTATGGCCCACTATACTGTTTATTTGACATCCAATCTGTTGATTAGGTTATACGGACCCAGATGAAGAGAAAAAACAAATATCAGCATCATCCAAAACTTTTATTGCCCCCAAAATGTTTTTAATGGTCGACCCTCATTCAACACTGTTTCCTATAATGTGGTCTACTTGAGATTTGGATATACCTCATTCTTGGACTTATACCATAAAATGATCTGTAAAAACAGATGAATGGCATGGATGAAACCGTCGACGATGCTCTGTGGGCCCTACCATAATGTATGTGTTTCATCAATTCCATTCATCCATTTTTAAAGATCATTTTAGAGTTTTTTCCAAAAAATTAGAGGGATATAAATCTCAGGTGGTCCACACCACATAAGAACAATAGTGATTGGATATCCACTGTTAAAATCCTCCTAAGGCCCACTGTACTATTTATTTGACATCAAATCTGTTGATTTGGTCATACAGGACCAGATGAAGGGAAAAAATAAAAATCAGCTTGATCCAATAGATTTAGGCTACCAAAATGTTTTTAATGGTCGACGCTCGGGCATGTTGGGGTTACTTTCGCAAACTCAGAGCCACGTGGGAGGAACTTTAACTAGATCCACCCCAGGCATCAGATACGATGCCTTGTGTTAATCATTTACTATAGAAATCATGATCATCCAAAACTTTAGGGACCCAAGAAGGGTGTGATAGATCTTATGGACGGTGTGGATTTCATACAATACCCCAAGCTAGTGAAAATAACCCACATTTTGGGGGCCATAGAAGTTTTAAATCAATTTGTTCTCTGTGCTGGGGTCCATGGAACTTTGGATTTAACTCGTTCTTTAGACATTGCCCTAAAATGATCTCTCTAAATGGATGGAAGGTGTGGATACAAAACATACATCATGGTGGGGCCCAAGAATGAGAGGTATATAAATCTCAGGTGGACCACACCACATGAAAACAATAGTGATTGGATATCCATCATTAAAATCCTCCTAAGGCCCACTTTACTATTTGTTTGACATCCAATCTATTTATTAGGTCATATAGGCCCCAACAGAGCTCTTTGTTGCCCAGTTCCTTTGGCCTAACCTCAACCAACCTGATGCCAAACTTAACCTCGGGTCTACTTTGATTTATATATTGTATATCCATATAGTTAATTTGTTTTGCCAACTCATTATAGGATATGAGTCCAAAAATGAATCATATTCAAATCTTAAGTAGACTACAACATAAAAAATAATGGTAATTAAACACCTACCATTAAAAACTTTATATGGGCCCACCTTAGTGCCCACTGTATATAAATTAATATCTCAGGTGCACCACACCACATGAAAACAATAATGATTGCATATCCATCATTAAAATCATCCTAAGGTACTGTACTGTTTATTTGACATCCAATACGTTGATTAGGTCATAAATGGCCAATTGAAGGGGAAAAACAAAAATCAACTTGATCCAAAAATTTTATGGCCCCAAAATATTTTTTAATGGTTGACGCTCATTCAACACTGTTTCTTGGAATGTGGTCCACTTAAGATTTGGATATATCTCATTTGTGGTCTCATACCGTAAGATGATCTTCAAAAATAGATAGACGACATAGATTAAACATATACACCATGGTAGAGCTCACAAAGCACCAACCACCAACCATTACATGGTATCAGGGGGAGTAGTTAATCCGTTCCCCTTATTTGTGGTGTGGTCTATTTAATCTTTGGATATGATTCATTTTTTGGATAATTCTCTAAAATTATCTCGCAAAATGGATGAATGGTGTGGGTTGATCCCAAATTTTTATTAAATCCAAAACTCAAGTGTACCATGCCACGCCAAATGGTGTGGAATAATGATTTCTACTATTGATACCTTCCTTAGGCCCACAGTAATGTTTATTTGACATCCAACATGTTCACAATATCAAAAAGATATAAATGAAGAGATATCTCATAACGTAAACACATCAAATCCACGGTGTTGATGTTCAAAACACATCATGATGGGGCCCACAAAACTTACTAACATCAATTCTTAGGTTTTCACGAGGTCAGTAAATTGGGTCACAATTTTGACTAGAATATTTGGCCCATTTTACATGTCTAATCCATTCACTCTATTTTACTGATCATTACCCTCAATTTGACTAATTACTCGCCCCGATCATGCTACACATGGAAAGATATTGGGCAAATAAGATTGATCAACAATTCGAGTGAATTTTGATTTAAACATCTGAAGTTATTTACTCTTCAATTTGGATAGATCAGATTGTCCAAAAATGGTTAAAGGTTGTTCATAATATCAAAAATATATGAATGAATAGATAACACAAACATTAGCTTGATCTAAAATTTCTATGGCCTCCAAGAAATTTTAAATGGTAAAGGTTCAATCACACTATTTTCGTGTGGTGTGGTCCACTTGAGCTTTGGATATGCTTCCTTTTTCTTTTCTTTTTTCTTTAGACCTCAAATTATCTATTAACATGGATAAATGGAGTGGATAAAATAAATAAATAGCGGTGGACCCCACAGAGTTTACTCTGGTAAGGGTAACGAGTAACTCTCCTAAACATAGTGGAGAAAGGTTTCCTTCAAACATTCATAATCATATATTGAGCCTGCCTTAATATGATTCACATATCCAACCCACTCATTATGTGTGTCCAACTTGGATGAGGGGCCTGCCTAAAAATTTCTTTGGTCGCTAAAAGTGATTTTTAGCGACAAAAATAAGTTTCATCACTAAAAACCCTCTTTCTCGTAGAGACCATCAAAATCTCACTTTTGTTATCTAACTTTTCAATCTTTCTTGTCAAAATACAAAATTTAGTTTTCTTTTTTAAAAAATATATATTTTTTACAATTTATCAATTTTTTTACAATTTTGTTTAATTTTTAAAATTTTTATTTTCAAAATATCATTTTTTAAAACTCACTTTTGTTATATAACTTTTTAATTTTTCTTGTCAAAATACGGTATTTAGTTTTCTTTTTTAAAAAATATATTTTTTCTACAGTTTGTCAATTTCTTCACAATTTTGTTTAATTTTTTATATTTTCTTTTTCAAAATATCATTTTTTTATTGAAATATTTTTTTTTTCTAAGTTATCAACAATATTCAAAGTTCTTATTTTTTTTTTTCAAAATGTAGATTTTTATAAAATCACAAATTTTTTTTAAAAAACATTGTTAATTATTTATTTCCTATTGGAGGTTGTATGTGAGCATTAGAGACGGTTAAGGACCGTCTCTAATACAGATGGTCTTCCACGATCTTAGAAGACGGGTAAGGACCGTCTCTAATAAAGACGGTTTTTGATAGGCATAAGACGGCTAAGGACCGTCTTTAATAGAGACGGTCATTGACAGTCTCTAATAGAGACGGTCTATGACAGTCTCTAATAGAGACGGTTTTTGACAGGACAATAAGACGGCTAAGGACCGTCTCTAATAGAGACGGTCTTTGACAGTCTTAGATTACAAGTAAAAGACGGCCAATGACCGTCTCTAATACGGACGGCCAGTGACTGTCTCAAATGACCACATATAAGACGGTCTTTGACCGTCTCTAATGCGGACGATCTTTGACCATCTCTGATGAGGTATATAAGACGGTTAAAGACCGTCTTAAATTATTTAGGACACAGAACATTTAAAGACAATATTAGGGACGGTCAGGAGCCGTCCCTAATTTTAAAGACGGTTTACGGCCGTCTCTAAGGCGTCTTTAAACCAAACAATTTTAGAGACGGTCCAGAACCGTCTCTAAATCTGTCATTTTTTTCCATTTTTCACGTAGTGATTATCCTGACCTTTGTTTTACCTGTTGTTTCACCGTAATTCAGATTGATATAAATAAATAAAGTATACTCGATGTCTTTGGTCGGGCACACAAAATGTATAATCCCTTAAAGTATATGAATCACATCTTTCCATCCATGGTCAGGCATGGAGAGATGTAGATTCTTATTTCTTTCTCTATAGAAAACCTGTTCATAGTCAGACACAAGCACCTGGAATAAGATTCCAAACAACATCTAAATCTAGACTTTGATTAAGCTCATAGAATGGAGAAGTACGGAGATTTTAGTAAAACACACTAGAGAAAGAAATAAACCAATCAAATTCAGATAAAATCAACACATACAAGAATTATTCAAATTAGGGGCTTCATCTCAGCCCTAGCTAAAAGATTAGCAATCCATAAATTCGACTGAAAAGAAGAAAAAATAAAATTTTAAAAATAAGAACATCCTTCTTTCCCTTTTTTTCTTCCTCTCTCTTCTCTTTCCTCTCCTCTGGATTTGCTTGGGTCTGGCTCTCGCCTCCCCTTTCTAGACATCTCTGGCCCCCTGATCTCTCTACGTCTTCTCTCTTTTATGGGCAGTGGGTGGAGGCTGAAGTCGGTCGGTGCAACTGTCACAGCAACAGCGTTCGTATGCCTTTATGTAGCTTCATTGGGGGCCTTCAAACTCTCTTGTTCCTTACATGTTGTCCATAAAATCAATGTCCCTTGGAAGTATTTTGGCTGGCCTACACGATGGATAGTCCAGATCATCCATCCGATCATGGCCATGATTGTACAATCTTCCAAAAAAATCGGGCAGTGATCGGATGCGGAAACATGGATCACGCACTGATCTCTGTGGGACCCACATGTGATGTCTCTTTAGTAAATCAGGGCCGTTCATTGAATTCCCCTCGAAAAACCAGTCAGAAAAGTGGATTTTTGGCCATCCTTTGGTGTGGCCCATGTAATCTTTAAAGTCACCATCCGTTTTCTATTTGGATGATCAAAAACCAATCTCCGATTGTATTGTGAAATTTCTCCACCTAGGCCTGAGTGATAGGGGTCATATCAATCTCATGGACGGTTTGGATTGTCTATTGGGACAATGTATGGGCCCCACAACAGCAACTGAGCGTGCGCATGCGCGGACGCTGTTTTAAAAAAAAATTTTGAAAATTTTCATTTTTGTGTGAGGCATCAGTCAACACCGACTTTGACCGGGTCACTTATTCCGATGCGCAGTGCGAGCGTGTACACACTCTATGCACACCCTGCACATATGTGATCCACTGTGATGTTTTTGCAAAATCCAATCCTTCCATTCATTTTGCCTCCCCAGTTAAGGGGTTGAGACCAAAATTGAAGCTTATCCTGTTATCAAGTGAGCCCCAAATTGAAGATTAATTGGCTGATCTGTCTATTGGCCTACTTCTCGAGATATCCAATGGTTGAAATTTTATTTGTATGGTTAATTTATGGCCCTTAGGCCATGTATGCAGTTTCGAGTCGAATGGATGGCGGGAACCTTATGATCTTGCATTATGGACCATTTTCAGGCCTCTTTAACGTGAACGGCTTGATTTGCTCGGATCCCTGGCATGTAAATCCTTCGATCTTGGTCCTCTGGAGTCAGTCTCTTGCTTTAGTGACTCCGGAGCGTCAAATCCACGCTTGTAGTACTCTTTTTCAATCCATGGTACAGATTACATCTTGGAATAAAAACATAATTAAAATACGACATTAAGCATTATCAGGTACTTACAATCAGACAATAATCAGGGTTTGATATTCAATATTCGACCCTCTTCACCAAGCTCAATTCCCACTCAAACTACTTTTTGGCTAGGGCTCTGTTGGGATTGAAATAATGAATGGCCTATATCTTGCACATGTGTGTCACCACTTGAGATCTAAGCTCAGATCCAACCCACATTATATAAGCATCTCTCTACATACAGAAACATACATATATGTGTATATAATCACTTATGTATGTGTCATTTGTGTTGGGGACCTTGCACAAAACCTTAGGATCTAGCCCTCCAAAATAAACTCGAATTATGGAATAATAATGCAATGAAAATAAATCAAAGCACAAATCACACCACACAAGATATTTTTAGGTGGAAAACCCTCAAAGAGGTAAAAATCATGGGACCTCATCCAAATCAACAATCCACTATAAAGCAGAACGTTACAACTGATCACAAACACAGCTTGCTATGATCAAACCTTCACTCACGTAGGAGTGAATAAACAATAAGAGAAAGAAGAAAAACTGAGAGATCTCATCAATTACGAGGACGTAGAAGTGTTAAGATATGGTAGATCACCTACATGTACATAACCTCCCTTCTACAAGCTTCTTCTCTCTCTCTCTCTCTCACCCCTTTGATAGCCCTAAACCTTTTAAGAAACCCTCTTGTGCTTTTCATTCACACAGCATACCCTAGAAAAATCCTACGGACCCCCTTTTTATAGTTTTAGGAAACTTCCTTCCGCATCCCAGTTGTGAAAGAACTTACGACACGAAATTCGTGCAAAATCACGGAGCGAATCTGCGTAACTATGACTGGTCGTGCGCCACCCATGACCGGTAGAGCACCACCTATGACCGGTCATGAACCACTCACGACCGGTAGAGCACCACCTATGACCGGTCATGAACCACCCACAACCGGTCAAGCACCCCCGAAAAAAATATCCAAACCTCGCTGGACTTTGAGTTGTGTCGCGACTCGAACCTATAACTAGTCGAACTCCAGCCCACGAACGGTCGTGCAGGGCTCACGACTGGTCGATGACAGGTCAAAAAAACCCCATCAAATCTCTCTCTTTTTTACCCTGGAGGAATTCACCTTCTTCAATCCAGCCTATTTCTACAAACATCAAACTTGCTCTTGAGTAAAGCCTTGGTCATCATATCTAACCCATTATCGTCCGTGTAGACCTTCTCAAGCTGTAACACCTTTTGTTCGAAAGTATCCTTGATCCAGTGACACCGAATCTCTATGTGCTTCGACTTGGAATGCTGACTTGGATTCTTGCTCAAGTGTATAGTACTCTGACTATCGCAATAGACCACGTGCAGCTCCTGCTTTAGGCTAAGTTCCTGTAGGAACTTCTTCATCCAAAGTATCTGTTTACATGCTTCTGTGACTGCAATATACTCGGCCTCTATCGTCGACAACGCTACGACCCTCTGTAGCTTACTCTGCTAAGAAACTGCTCCCCCTGCAAACAAGAACATGAACCCCAATATAGACTTCATGGAGTCTATGTCACCTGCCATATCTGCATCTGTGTAGCCTTCTAGCATAGGTTTACCGTCACCATAGCATAGGCTCAACTTGGATGAGCCTCTTAGATACCGTAATATCCACTTCACCGCTGTCCAATGCTCTTTGTCAGGATTGGTAAGATATCGGCTTACAACACCAACCACATATGCTATGTCTGGGCGTGTACTCACCATAGCATACATCAAACTTCCTATAGCTGAAGCATAGAGTATCTTCTGCATCTCTTCCACCTCTGCCTTCGTCTTGGGACACTGTCTGTCGCTCAATCTGAAGTGACCACCCATTGGAGTACTGACCGGCTTCGCTACATTCATATTGAACCACTCTAGGATTTTCTCAATATACCGCTCTCGTGACAGCCAAAGCTTCTTGCTGCTTCTGTCACGGGTTATTTTCATTCCTAGGATCTGTTTAGCCGAGCCCAAGTTTTTCATTACAAAAGACTTGCCCAACTCCTATTTCAGTCTATCAATCTTCTTAATATCTTTTCCCATGATGAGCATGTCATCAACATATAACAGTAAAACTAAGAAATCACCATTTGAGAACTTGCGCATGAACACACAGTGGTCCGACTCTGTTCTATCATACCCATGCTGTAACATGAACGAATCAAAATTTTTGTACCATTGCTGTGGAACTTGTTTCAGCCATACAAGTTCTTCCTCGGCATACACACCATATGCTCTTTTTCCTTGACTTCGAACCCCTCTGGTTAGTGTATGTAGATCTCTTCTTCCAGGTCACTATGGAGGAAAGCAGTTTTAACATCTAACTGTTCTATCTCTAGATCCATGCTAGCCGCCAACCCAAGAAACACCTGTATGGATGTTACCTTCACCACTGGTGAGAATATCTCCTCGAAGTCTATGCCTTTCCTCTAAATAAACACTTTCACCATAAGTTTGACCTTAAACCTCATCTGTGAATTCTTCTGCTCAACCTTCTTTCTGAATACCCACTTGTTGTTCAAAGCTTTCTTGCCCTTAGGCAGTTTCACCATATCATAGGTGTGATTCTTATGCAAGGATTCCATCTCCTCTTCCATAGCTTTCAACCATTCCTCCTTATACTCGTCAGCTAGGGCCTCAGAATAGTCTTTTGGCTCTCCCCCATCAGTCAGCATAATGTACTCATGCGATGAGTACCTATTGGACGACTGTTTGTCCCTAAATGACCTCCTCACCTGTGGCTCAACAGGTGGATCAAGTAGGGGTTGCTCCCCTGGTCCATCTTCTGAAGGAACTCACTCGTCCTCTGCACCTTACTGTTCTCCCTCGTCATCAGGCACCACATGATGAATAATCTGATCCATGTCCTCTAACTCACCTGAACTAGGCTTGTTCTTCTCTGACTTACCAATGTCTTCTATACACTGATCTTCAAAGAAAACCACATCTCTACTCCTGATGAGCTTCCTGTTGGTCGGATCCCACAATTTGTAACTGAACTTTTCATCACCGTACCCCAAGAACACACACTGCCTGATCTTTATATAAAGCTTAGACTTTTCGTCCTTTAGTATATAAATGGATGCCTTGCATCCAAACATCCTAAGATGACTGTACGATGGATCCTGTCCAGTCTACACCTTCTCAGGTACTTCTCCATTTAACGGGGCTGATGAAGACCTGTTTATCAAATACACTGCCGTGTGCATTGCTTCTCCCTAGAACATCTTGGGCAACTTCTCATGGGATAACATATATCTGATTCTCTGTACAATGGTATGATTCATTCGCTCAGCTACACCATTATACTGGGGGGGAGGGTCTTGGGAACCATCTGTTCATGTCTTATACCTAAGGACTTACAGTACTCATGAAAGTCGCCAATGTATTCACCACCGTTGTCAGTGCGGATGCACTTCAATGATCTACCTGCCTCTCTCTTGACCATAGCATGAAACAATTTAAACACACCAAAAACCTCGTCTTTGGATTTTAATGCATAAACCCAAACCTTCCTAGATGCATCATCTATAAAAGTAACAAAATACAATGCCCCACCCAAGGTTTTTGTCCTCATAGGACCACAAACATCAGAATAAACCAAATCTAATGCATTCACTTTATTAACATGAGAAGTAGATTTAACAAATGAAACTCTATGTTGTTTTCCTAATAAATAATCAAGACAGGTTTTGAGAGCCGTACCTGTAATGTTTGAAAGGAGCCGCTTCCTTGCTAGTAGCTGAAGCCCTTTTTCACTCATGTGGCCTAGACGCTTGTGCCATATGTTAATAGTTGAATCTTTCATTGCGTTCAACCCACCCTTGCACACACTGAGACATGCCTTGTAAAGGGTACAACACTTCTTTCCTTTGGCTACGATCAACAAACCCTTGATGAGCTTCCAGCACCCACTAGTAAACCAAATTTCATATCCATCATCATCCAACCTTCCTGTCGACATCAAGTTGAGGCGAAGGGCTGTGATATGCCTCACATCCCTGAGAACTGATGTGCAGCCCACATCGGTCTTCACACAAATAGCACTGACCCCTACAATCTTCGATACGCCAGAATTTCTCATCTTCATGGTCCCATAGTTACCTGACTTATAACTTATGAAGAAGTCCCTACGTGGAGTCGCATAAAAAGAAGCTCCTTAGTCAATCATCCAGTCGGTGTCTTGACTCGTAGCCGTGAGACATACATCATGATCTGCAGAAAGAATAACTACTACGTCGTCATTTGAAACGACCGCAGTAGAATTTGATTCATCTTCCTTCTCCTTTCCTTTTCCTTTCTTGTCGTTCTTAGCTTTACGACATTCATGCTTATAGTGGCCTTTCTTACCACAATTCCAGCAATCAACATATTTTCTATTACTCGACTTGCCTCTAGATTTATCTCAGGCCTTCCCACCCTTCCTATTATTTTTTTCCCCCCGTTCCTATGTCACAAGGGCCTCTTGCTGAGTAGATCCTTGAGACTTCCTCATTGTCTCCTCATTGAAGAGATAACTAGTCACCTTTTCCATGGATATCTTTTCGTCTGATACGGAGTTACTTAGAGACACCACCAATGTCTCTCAAATGTCAGGCAACGAACTAAGTAAAAGTAAAACCTGTAATTCATCATCCAGGACTATCTTCATAGCTGGTTCACTATATTTCTCACCTCATTCATGTGCTCGGCCACAGAACCGCCATCCTTGAACTTGAGATTCACAAGTCGCCTTATCGGAAAAATTTTAGTACCGGCTGTCTTCCTCTCATATATCCCTTCTAGTTTCAGCCATAGGCTAGCGACTGAGGTTTTCGTAGATACATGGTAGAACACAGAATCATCCAGCCATTGTCTAATAAATCCTACTGCCTTTTGGTGCATCTTCTTCCAATCATCATCAGACATATCCTTAGATTTTGTTGATGTGTCTAAAATTGAAGAATATAGATCCTTGCAATAAATCAAGTCCTCCATCTTAGCCTTCCATATGGTCCGATTAGAACCATTGAGGTTGATCATCCTTGATGAGACACCTTCCATAATTCCAAACCGATTCTACCCGTTCAATGAACTTAAGCTCTGATACCACTTTGTTGGGGGCCTTGCACAAAACCTTAGGATCTAGCCCTCCAGAATAAACCAAAATTATGGAATAATAATGTAATGAAAATAAATCAAAGCGCAAATCACACCACATAAGAGATTTTTATGTGGAAAACCCTCAAAGAGGTAAAAACCATGGGACCTCGTCCAGATCAACAATCCACTATAAAGCAGAACGTTACAACCGATCACAAACATACCTTACTATAATCAAACCTTCACTCACGCAGTAGTACATAAACATTAGAAGAAACAAAGAAAACTGAGAGATCTCACTGATTACGAGGACGTAGAAACGTTAAGATATGGTAGATCACCTCCACGTACATAACCTCCCTTCTACAAGCTTCCTCTCTCTCTCTCACCCCTTTGATAGCCCTAAACCCTTTAGGAAACCCTCTTGTGCTTTTCATTCACACAGCATATCCTAGAAAAATTCTGGGGGACCTATTTTTATAGTTTTAAAAAATTCCCTTCCGTATCTCAGTTGCTAAAGGACTTGTGACACGAAATCCGTGCAAAATCAAGGAACGAATCTACGTAACGACAACTGGTTGTGCGCTACCCACGACCGGTCGAGCGCCACCTACGATTGGTCGTAAACCACCCACGACCGGTCGAGTACCCCCCAAAAAATATTCAAACCTTGCTGGACTTTGAGTCGTGTCACGACTCGAACCTATGACTGGTTGAACACCAGCCCACGACCGGTCATGTAGGGCTCACGACCGATCGACGATGGGTCAAAAAAACCCCATTAATTTGTTTAATGAGTAGTGCAACCGGAGTTATGGGAACCCAGACTCACCCATGATGTGTGGCCCTTACCGTGAGCCCATCTTAATGTATGTATTCTTTATTCATGTTGTCCATCTATTTTTTCAGATCATTTTAAGGTATTATTCGAAAAAATAGAAGGTCCTGGATCAAAATGATATTTGTTTTGTTTTTTGTTTTTTGCTCTTTTCCCTTCATCAGCTTATATGTCCATGTCAACATATTGGATGAAAAATAAATACTACGGAGGCATTAAGTTGTGTCCAAAGAAATTTTTAATGTTAAGTTCAATCACCACTCTTTTCTATGGTATGGTCCACTTGATAATTGGATCTACTTCATTTTTTTAGATAATGCCTTAAAATGACCTGGAAAAATAGATGGTCGGAGTGGATACATAATACATAAAGCAAGGTAGGACCCATGGTAAGGGCCGCATCGTCCCCCCGGAGTTATGGTTCCGTAATTTATGTCACTTGCCAGTTAGTCATGGTTAGAAAATGCCACAAAATTTTGCCTGGTCTGGTCAGGGGCAACAGCCGCCCGGCCCTATCCTAGTCCATCTACACAGCTGGTTTCAAGACAAGAAAAAAATAAGAAAAAGAAAAGGGATTTTCTGACCATGAGAGTCGTGAGCTTCTACAGATACCCCAAGTTTCCCTGCCAACGTGTCACTTAGGTAGACTCGTGCTCCATGGTCCGGCCAACGTGTCACCATAACAAAGATAGAAAACCAGCATAAGCCGATCCAAAAATCCGGTGGGTCAATCAGTTTCCTATGGCGTGGGATGATTTTAGAGTTTTTAAGCCTGATTTTACACTGTTTCCTATGGTGTGGCCCACTAAAGTATTGTATTGGATTGGATTAATTTTTAGTATCCAGGGTGAAAATGTAGCAGTGCATCTGATGGACGGGTGGATCTGATTCACATACTCAGGGGAGGGAGAGAGATGGCTGGCCAGACCGAATTGTCTAATTGTGTCGAAGTACACAAGCTATATGGGACCCACCATATATGTGAATCCACTCCATCCATCATGTGAGAACCATTATTTTTAACTAGGATCAGCCACTCAATACGCTAATAAAGACAATGTAAAACTGCTCCTAAAGCCTCTAACTTCACACAATGTGGTCCCCTGATATTTGGATAAGGCTGATCTGTTTAGTTTAATTTCTTCCTGGTGAGTTACTCCTCATTAACAGCTTTGATTAAAGATATAAGCTGTGGTAGCCCAACACAAAAACCTATGGTTGGTATACCATCTACATTTTCCCTATCGTGTGGCCCACCTGAATTGTCGATCTGGTTGAGATTTTGGTCCAGTTCCTGGAATCAAGGATAGAACTTAACGATAGAAAGGATTTTTAGGAATATATAGAACATGGTCAGGCCCTCAAGCTTGGGTGTCTTTGACACTTTCATGGGCCAAGAGGCACATGAGGGGAGCTAAGCTGGCCCATTTTAGTCATTGAATCCATGTCTCTCTCTCTCTCTCTCTCTCTCTCTCTCTCTCTCTCTCTCTCTCTCTCTCTCTCTCTCTCTCTCTCTCTCTCTCTCTCTCTCTCTCTCTCTCTCTATATATATATATATATATATATATATATATATATATATAATCCATTAATCTGATGTGCAACATGTGGATGAAAAAATTACAAAAAATCACGGTATTTCAAAACTCAGGTGGGCCATACCACGTGAATTTGGAGGTTTTAGGTGGCCCACCTGAGTGTTGAATCGGCCTGATCTTTTGAATCAAGGATAGAGAATGGGTGTTGTACCCAACAGACTGGGTGGATTTTACACATGTTCTCAGTCATTTCCCCCACTTGAAGAATGGACAAGCATGGTTTTTGGCCGAGGTTATGATAATGTGAATGGCACATTTGGGTTTGCGTCAGGCTCTCACTTGGGCCCTATATGCTTGGATCGGTCTGGGTCTAATCCTTACCAGGCCGTGCGATGGGTGCTACGTAGAATTTGGGTCCTGGCAGGGGAGTGGTTTTTTAAACAGTAATATCATTCATGCACACAGTAACAACTTTACACATACATGCCATTTACATTTATCTCAACTGACTAAATCGCGGGCCCAGTGTAGATAGGACATGCCTCAAAAATCAGATTGATAAGACAATCGTAACATCAAAGTAGAGTACAATTTTTTATTGATTCTGGACCATTGGTTATTTCCATGTGAATTATCACTTGATAGCAACTAATCATCCATTAACGGTGTAGATGTGGGTTTTTTTTTTTTTTTAATGGAAAATTCATCACTCTTCGCTGATGAAAACTGTGGGAGAGGTCTCGTATCAATAATTGTGGTTGCATTTGTGAATTCCTAAGGAAGGGCTATTGATCTAATTATGAGTGGTATGGCATGTTGGTTTTTTTCAAAATAAGAAGAGAAGAAATTTTATATTGGGAAATGGGTCGTGGCTTTGGTGATTATTAGTGACCATTCATTTGTGAATGGTGATGCCTCTTGGTAAATGGAGCATCTTTTGAATTTGAAATGGAGAGATGTCATTATTAGAAAGACACCACCATTGTTGAAAAGACACTATGGAAGAAGATGTCTTTTCATGAAAAGGGTCTTTAACATCTCTTGTGATTCTATATAAACTATTTGGGTCAATCCGAATTCACAATTTCCAACAATCTCCTCTCCATCTTCTTTTTCTTCTCCATTTTCGTTTTTGGATGATTTTTTGAAAGATACGGTTTTCAGGCTCTAAACTGCAAATAGTTTTTTAGGCAGTAAACTGTAAACAATTTTCAGGGTTAAATTGTAACAACACAGAAGTTAGGGGTGTACACTGTAAAAGTGTGTTCAGGGTGCATTTTTTCAATTTTGCAGGCTGAAACAGACATTTCTTCTGTCTTGGAGAAGAGCTTATTGTATCCTGGAGGCGAATTTGTCGTAACCCTCTTACAAATTGGTTTAATCACCAGTAGGGTACAAATATCGCCTTAAAGATAGTGACATAGTAATGCGCTGTAAGCCTATCTTTAAGTAATTTATTTCTTATTTTTTTGCCTCAACCATAACAAGTTTAAGGCAATATTATGGCCTCTTCTATGGTTCATCCTGACTTTGTTCGAATTACACTATTCAATGGCTCAAATTTTCTTCGATGATAATCGAAAGTCCATCTCTTCCACACATCACTCAAGTTGGATCACATGCTTACTCAAGATCATCATTCACCACCATTTGACAATGATACATTAAAACAAATTCAAAAGAGATAAAGTTGGGAGCGTAACGACTACCTATGCAAAGGTCATATCTTCAACGCTCTTTCTGACTCATTATACGTTGTTTACCATCAAAAGAAGACTGCTAAGGATTTGTGGTAGGCACTACTTACTAAATATACATCAGAGGACGAAGGCGACAAAAAATTCCTTGTAAGTCAGTTTTTAGAATTCAAAATATTGGATGAAAAACCTGTACTTGATCAAGTACATAAGTTACAGGTTATCATCTAACAAATTATTGTCGATGACACTAATCTCGACGAATCCTTTCAAGTACCCACCATTATTGCTAAACTTTCACCTAAATGAAAGGACACTAAAAAATCATTAAAAAAAAAGAGAGAGAAAATGTCCTTAGAAGACCTCTTAATGTTTCTTCGAATAGAAGAAGAATTTAGGCTCTATGACAAAAAAGGAAGAACAATAGGAGGCCCTAAGTAATGCTAATGTAGTTGAGAATAATGTAAATCGGGAATTAGAGAAGCCACCTTTCAAGAAAGATGATACGCTCAAACCTAATAACGAAGGATTTAAAAAGAACACATCCAAGAAGGGTCCATGTTCTTTTACAAAATTTCTAGTCATTTTAAAAAATATGACCGAAAATACAAAAAGAAAATACAAGAAAAGAAATGGCAAGTCAATATGACGGAAGACATGAATCTGATAGCTGTCGTCTCTGAAGTTCATATGGTGAATGAGGATGTTAAATGGTGGGTAAATTCTGGCACTACCAGACATGTTTGTAGAAATTACAACATGTTTAATTCCTAACGAATTAATGGGGGATAATCAAGAACTATATATGCGGAATGCTTCCACATCTAAGGTTGTAGGAAAAGGGAAGGTACGTCTTAATCTAACTTTAGAAAAATTCCTTACTCTTAACGAAGTGCTGCATATACCGGATATTAGGAGGAATCTTATATTAGCTAGTCTACTGACTAAATTTGGATTCAAACTCCTATTTAAATCTAATAAATTAATTGTGCTACATGTTTGTAGAAATTACAACATGTTTAATTCCTACGAATTAGTAGGGGATAATCCAGAACTATATATGCGGAATGCTTCCACACATAAGGTTATAGGAAAATGGAAGGTAAGTCTTAATTTAACTTTCGAAAAAGTCCTTACTCTTAACGAAGTGCTGCATGTACCGGATATTAGGAGGAATCTTGTATCAGCTAGTCTACTGACTAAGTTTAGATTCAGACTCCTATTTAAATTCGATAAATTAATTGTATCTAAAAATGGAGTATATGTAGGGAAGGGCTATGTATCTAATAGAATTTTCAAATTGAACTTTACAAATGAAAATTCTTCTGTTTATATACTTGATTCACATAATGTTTGACATACTAGATTGGAACATATTAATTATTGTAATATGGATAATATGTCTAATCTTAATATAATTCGTAAGTATACGAAACCTAATGATAGATGTAATATTTGTGTACAATCCAAAATAACTAGAAAATCGTTTCTAATGGTGGAAAGAGAATTATAACTCTTAGACTTATTTCATAGTGACATATGTGAAATAAGTGTTTTAATAACAAGAGGAAAAAAGAGGTACTTCATAACCTTTATAAATGATTTTTTCCGTTACACCTTAGTATACCTATTGAAGAATAAACATGAGGCACTACAAAAATTTAAGATATATAAATCCGAAGTTGAGAACCAATTAGATTAAAAGATTAAACTTCTAAGGTTGGACAAGGGAGGGGAATATCTATCCTTAGAATTCTCGAAGTTTTACGAAACTCATTGTATAATTCACCAAATTATAGCTCTCTATTCACCCCAACAAAATGAGATATCAAAACGAAAAAACAAGTCTATCATAGACATAATAAACTCTATGATAAATAATGCAGGTTTAAGTTCAGGATTTTGGAGATAACCCTATTAACTGTCTGTCATATCTTTAATAGGATACCTCACTCTAAGACTTATAAGACTCCATATGAAGTATGGAAGAATAGGATTCCTAATATCTCATACTTCAAGGTATGAGGTTGTAGAGCTTTAGTTAGGCTTACTGATCCTAAAAGGCCCAAGATAGGGTTGAGATCTTTTGGGTGTATTTTCATAAGATATTCACAAAATAGTAAGGCTTATATGTATCTAGTTGTAGAATCTAATCATGCGATCCTAATAAACACCATAATAAAATTTAGAGATGCCAAGTTTTATGAAAATTCATTATAAGACCCTAACCCAAGTGTGCAGCCATTTCTTTAGGTCATCCAGTCCTACCGGTTAAATCCCGACGACCCGCGATCTACGGATAGTGTTTATGGTCATCCTTAAGTTTGGTCTTGTTGACCCGACTCGAATCGACCCGAAACCTATGCCTTTGAGACCGTATCGTCGCTGTAGTTCCAATGCCACATCTCATGCATCCATCCAAGTTATAGATCATAAGATGTAGGCGCAAATCATTTTGAGCCTTTGATCATGTTTATGGGACCCACCTAGTAGGGTGTGCACATTTTCCCATGAGGCCCACCCTAATGCACCTTCTCCCATAAAGGTTAGTCTACCTAGCTAGCTAGCCTACCTAGAGCCTATTCAACTCATGATGAGTTTTCTTCCCCTAAAACCCATCATTGCTTCTCTAAACAAGAAAATCCATCATTGGTTTTTTCTTCCCAAAACCTTACGTGTAATCATAACTCCCCTATAATAACTTCTCTCTCTCTCTCTCTCTCTCTCTCTCTCTCTCTCTCTCTCTCTCTCTCCCTTCTCTTTCATTTCCTCTTCTTTCCTTCCTTGCTAGCCTTGGACGTCCAGCCCATCTTCCCTCCATTCAAACCCCTTTTTTTCCCCTTATTTCCCCTCCATCTCACTATTACAATCCCATCTTGGCCATAGATTCATGACCCTTGAAGCTTCAGGTACATGGTGATAGTAGAAGTTTTGAAGATCCAAGAGGTGGGTGCATGTATTTTCTATTTCTGATTTCTTTGTATTGTGGATGTTCTCCATCTTTTCTTTTCATGATTGGAGTATGTGGGCCCATCAAGAGATGGTGGTGGCCCCATGACTTCATGGATGTGGCTTGAAGCCCGTCCTACATTGCATGCATGTTACATGCAGGGATCCATTCTCCATGGACCCCTTCATGGCCTTTTCCTCATTTGATTAGGGATTCTTGGGTCATCTATACCCTTGATCCTTGATGGAGATTGGATCTCCACCGTAGATCCCAAGTAGGAATCATATAATCCATGTATATCTTGTGTATCTTGTATAATGGAATGTATATGTATGTGTGAAGAAGGGAAGAGCCTCAATGTGGCGGAGACCCATCTCTTGTAGTCGGATATTTATTTTTTCCTTGTAGATAACCTCTGATCATGTGTGTGTGGCCCACCTTGTGGACCAACAAAATCTAGACCGTCCATGGAGGTTGGACATTCATGACAGTCCACCTTAGACATGTGGCCCAAAAAATCCACCTAAATGGGGCACATGTAAGGGGGAAGGTATGGATACTTGTGGGGCCCACTAGGGTGGTCCATCCCATGATTTTCTGGGATTAAATTCCATTTTAAATAATGTTTATATTTAATTCTTTTTAGTTATATGTTGTTGTCCGGAACTGTCTGGACAGATTTTTAGGTCAACTTGAGGCCAGATTTTGGGGATTTCAATGAGGATTTTCGTTCCAAGTAATATGTGAATTTTGAAGGTGTATGTCCCACCTATAAGCATGTCAAATTTCAGCCTCAACTGATCTCATTTGGGTCTCCAAAAGAGTGGGCCAATGTGGGTATATTGCTGGAATTTTTACTGTAAATTCTAGCAACATTATCTCACATAAAACCATAATTTAAAAATATTTTCTTTGATGATGGGCCATCTTTATGAACTTTCCCTTATTGTATACATGATAAGAGACCTTGGCCCTAAATTTTTAGATTTTTAGAGGCCCTGGACCCACACCATTGGAAGTGCCCAAAGTTGGTACATCAACATACATTGTTGAAATTTTTTGCTACCTTGTTGTCCTCTTGAGTTATAGCTGATTTTGGGCCCCAGCCCAGCTGGACTTATGTATGTTTACTGGGGCCCACCTCTGATGTATCTGAGGTCTATGCGGACCTTGTATGTGGGGCCAACCAGCTGGACTAGCGTACCCTATTAGACGTCCAAAATGGTGGACCGTCCATGGGCTGGCCCACCAGGTTATATGTTTTGTGTCCACGTCATTCCCCCCTTTGTGGTGGCTCACGTGGAGTGTGGGACCACCCCAGGTGGACCTCCCATGTGGGGCCACCTCAGGGATGTGTGGAGCCCACTTTAATGTGTGTATGGGCTAGGACGCCCAGGTCCACCTGTTTTGTATGTACCATCCTCTTTCTCCATTTGTGGGGCTCCCTTGTAAATATTGTTGGCCCTTATGAAAATATTTTCCACATGTTTTAACAAGTATTTGGGCTTCAGTAGGCCGGAATTGTTGTTGGACAAAAAATTCAGTAAGGGCCCAAATGAATATTGTTTTGGACTCAATTATATGAGATGTGGGGCCCACCTTATTGGGAAAGTTGGGGTGCATGATGCACACCTATTTTGATAATATTTTGGGCTTAATAAACGCACTTTTGAGGCCCACCACAGTTGGATTTAATTGGGTCTATAAATGTAGCTAGTTGTTGGATTCTCAATTGGGCTGGACCTTTCTAAATAGGCCTATTAGACTCTTGGGCCATTTTTACCATACTATTGTGTTGATTTAATGAGCCAAATCACACAAGTAGTTGGGCCCTTGATTGCCCACCAAATCAACTTTATACTTGGGTCGGGTTGTAGGCCCAACTTGACTAAGAACATGACATTTTCCCATGTGGTTTGACCAATGGGCTGTCCACTAGGCCCACCAAAAGATATGAAATTTGTGGACTTTAGGTTGGGCCCTAACCTTTCCCTATATCTATATGGGTTGAGCTATGTGTGTTTCCTTTGGGCCCATGGTGGTGTGTGTGTGTTTGTATATATATATATGGGCTGGGCTATGTGTGTTTTCTTTGGACCTATGTTTTGAATAGGCCCTAGGCCATTTATTTGAGGCTCAATATGAATGTATGTGAAGCCCACCTTAATGTATGTTTGGTCTAGGCCATCCAGGCCTTGGACCGCCCGATCATGAGGACACCTACTATCATGGGCTACTACTGGACTCGCAGTCCAGTACCAGGGCCACTTGATCTTTTATGATGTATACACACTCTTCATCGGGTGGGGTCCCCTGTGAGTATTGTTGGCATTCATGAAATTATTTCCATATAGTTTGACTAATTTCTGGACTTCAACAGGTATAGGAAGTTGGGTGGGCTGAAAGGTCAACAAGGGGCCTTAATTGTACATTGTTGTGGTGGAAACTTTATTGGATGTGGGGCCCACTATATTAAGAAACTTGTGTACATGTTGCATGCTTATATTTTTAAATATTTTTGACCCCAACTTAGATAAGATTTTGGGACATCCAGTGGGCTAAGAGTGGGCTGGAACGTCCTAGCTTGGCTTAGCCATATGTTGGGCTAACTTTCATCATTTTGATGGACTTGTGGGCTGAGATAAGGGCGGTATTGGGCCCTTGGTTGCTCACTTAAATTGCTAGTTATTGGGCTGATGTGGTGGGGCCCATTTCTCCCAACTTAGACTTATTTTTGGGCCATGTATTTGTGTACATGGGCTACCCACCAAGTCCAACTTAATGCATGGATTCTATGGCCATTAAGAATTGGGCCTTGGGCCTTAATTTTCCTCTTTAGGCCCATGTTGTTGAAGGTAGTATTAGACCCATTTTCTTATAGCCCATTATGTAGGATATATGTATGTGGGCCTTGGACCTTGTATCTATATAGTTTATTGTTGAAATGCCTTTTGATAAATAGTGGTTAAATGTCCCCATTATGGGCCCCTCTAGGCCCATTTGTATCCAAGTGTGGTTGGATGCCCATCTTAGACTCTTGCTAGGCCCATAGCCTCTATGCTTAGTCTCATGGGCTACCCCAGGTAAATGGGCCCCACTAGAGGTTAGTTCCTTATGGAAATTTGTCTAAGTGCTAGACTTGGTCCCTTCTTGAATAGGAGTGTACTATATTGTACATCGCCACGTATCTAGATTCATCTTCATGGCCCATGTACATCATTATATGCCTGGTTGACACTGTGTGTAATGTTATGGATGTGCCATTAGGCATTGCATGCTACCTTCCCTGAGGGACTTAATATCCCCTCTTGAGCAAGTTGGATGCTTGGAATTGATGCATGATTAATTGTGTGATTCATGCATCTTGCATTGCATAACATGGGATATTCACCCTTGCTTCATCAGGGTCGTAGCCTCCACAGGTATATCGTGGATGGCCGTGTTTGGACACCGAAAATGTTACTTGAGCATTGGGGTGCAAAGGATGCCCCTGGGTGAAAGCCCATAAACTTTCACAGTACCAGGGAGGCGCCTCAATGCCGAGACCAAGTGAAAAACATGAACGTACGAGTGCCCTTATACCTTGAGGCAAAGTCTCCTACTACAATGTGCTCGGTTGGGAGGGGATGTAGCCTTACCCGCTTGAATGAGAGGGCAATAGCTAGGCTGTCACGCCCTAAACTCAAAAAATGGGCTCATAAAATTTCTGATCGCAGAATCCAGCGCCACAGCCTCCGTAGAACCCCATTCTCGGCTCCTAGCGCCCATCTACCAGGTTTCGATCCTGGGATGCTACGAGAATGATTTTCAACATCAGTTTGATTCATAATAAGCATAACCAAATGCATAACCCACAAACAACAACCAAAAACTCCATCACATTTCTACTATGATAAAAAACTTAAGTACAGTGTGCATAAAGGGAAATACAGTGATGATATACAAAATACTCCAAGATGATCTGCTACGCGCTCCTGCCTTAGGGATGCTGCGATCCAACGTCACCTGCATGCAATGATCATGCATAAGCTTATGGAAAGCTTAGAGAGTGGTGAGAGTGTGTGTGCAATGTAATAATAGAATTATGCAATATCAGAGTAATGAGGAATATGATGATGAATTGGTCGTACCAAAGCTATGCGATGCAAGACATGAATGATGTTGGTGATACCAAGGCCATGCGATACGAGATGCAACTTAAGCATACGGATCCTCATCTAAGTCCACATGACAATACAGCTCAACTCTGGAATATAACCGGGGTCTAGTACACTTTAAACCAGATTGCCACCCCATCTTGTGTAACAAGGTGAGTGGAAGAGACCTCACTGTCTGTCTGCCAATATCGGGCCCGACTCGTCGATGGCAAACCCATTTCTTGAGCTACTCAAACTCAGCCTAGCTTTGCCCCACCTCTGAGGCGGGTAAGGTCGCACCCCCTTCCAACCGACCACGACACAGTGAAAAGTGCGGCCTCCTGGTATTCGGCACTCGTCATTCATGTGTCCACTTGGTCTAGACGTTGGAGCAACCTCCTGGTACCATAAGGGTTTAGGAAATTTCACCCAGGGATATCTATAGCACTGTAACACCCCAGATTTTTGCCAACTTGGGATTAGACGTTCTTAGGCAATGGGTCGACTAAAACACCTGGAAAATCGCTCAGAACCCAATTCCATAGCCAAAGAAATCACTTAGGATTAATTCCTTTAGAAACTAAGCATAAGTTAGCTAGCGCTACGTTGGAGTAGCTGTGAAATAGTCCCTGACCGCTTTAAATACGTTCTACAAGACCCAAAACTTGTAGAATCAACGATGCTCTAATACTCTAAAACCTCGGATCTAACTCTAAACCAGTTTGTTCTTTGGACCTCTTTGAAATTTTGTATTGGATCTAGACAGTGCGTCGAAAGTTCGATACTTACAATCTTAGACCGTTAGAACCGCCTAGCTGGACTTGACAATCATTTCGAAAATCAAGTCCAACCGATATTCACAGGCTATTTCATTGAGACCGAACTGAAGAGAGTGAGAATAGGGTTAGATTTGGAATTTAAAATTCAAATCTGGCACACGACTTGACACGTCAGTATTAAGCATTCTGACCGTCAGAATTCAGACAAATTACACCCTCGGATCAGGAAAAATTTCTATTTCATATCATGAGACTTGTAGACCTGATCTACGTGCGATGACCGCTGAACTGAAACTGGACCGCCACGTGCGATCTACGAACACTGATGGTCTAAAAATGGGATGTGAGTGACATCCGACATGTACGAACTTAAGTCCAATCGCGTTCGGCCAGGGGACCACCAAAAATGTCCTTTTGGACCAAAACAGCCCCGATTTGGATATACCTTAAGTATACTTTGTTCCCAAGCCTATTTTGGACATATTTGGGCTTATAAAAGGGGTTGAAACCCTCATTCCTCTCTCCCATCCGAAATTGGAAAGAGCCCTAGATTGAGAGAGAGAAAAGGTGAGAGATTGTGAGAGAGAGTGGGAGAGAATTTTCCTGCTGCTGCACTACCTGTTGCACGTGCTTTAACAACACGCTCCAATCACTTGGCCGGTGATTTCTCTGCGTTTCTAGGTAAGAAAACAACCATAATAGTTGCTGATTTGCTGATCCCTTGGTTCCATAGCGAAATAGCTGATAGATCTTGTGTATTAGGTTCACAGTTCGTCGTAGACGAAGCGTATACGCTCCGTTCGAATTCGCACACCTATAAGAGAAAAGGTGCGGATTTTAGACGCTTTGATTGACTATTTTCAACGCTTTCAATGTCGTTTAATAGTAGATTATCGACGACAATGCCATTTGACATGTACAATATGCTGTCCGTTTCCTGTTTCGTAAGCAGACGAAGAGTATGAGATTTAGGGCATTTTAGTCATTTGTAGGAAATACTGTTTTCATCCATAATTTGCTGATGTGATTGACATGGCTTCTTGTCGCATTAGGATACTAGGAATGCGTGCATAATTAGTTCAGCGAAGAGATTCGCTTAAATGCGCACTTTGAGTCGACATACTATATGTAGACTTAAGTGTGTAGTTTAAGTGTTTGTATAAATGCTTGTATTAGTATGTATTGAATTAAATGGTGTTATGAATTAGTTTGAGATTGATTTCTCAATTTATATGCTGATGTAAATGGTTTTGTACATGTTAGCTATATGCATGATTTCATTATATGTATGAAATGCATGCGTTGGAAGATTTACTTAAGTTGTATGTTATAACATGTGTTAACATGCTCACATGGTTGTATTTCATTTCCATTACTCTTACCTAATGGCTGATGTGAATTCATAATTGTTTGGGACTATACCTAGTCCAGGCAGTCGGTAATCGAGTAAATTCGTGGTTGGCTTATCTTTGCCACGAACGACGCGTCGATGAACGCGAGTCGTGTTTTGGAGTTGGCGGCAGTGGTTAGGCTACACGAGGTGTTTTACGTACTTCATGTCGTTCGACTCGAGATGCGCTCGTGCTAGTCGAGCACGTCAAGTAACCCGACTGGCCGTTGTATATTCACCCTGTATGAGTCATAACTGCTTGAACCTAGGGTACCGAACTTACCACTGTAAACCCTGTCAACCATGGTACCTTGATCCACGAAGACTCATGAGCTGAGCATGGTGGTATGGGACACCATGGTCGAGCTGTCGGCCTACGTTGGGGCCACAAACCTCCCCGTAGTGACCAGTGAGCACCTATGACTCGTGAGCAGATTATGGTGGTATGGGACAGTATATTCTTGCTGTCGGCCTACATTGATAAGGTGATGGGGGAGCGGTGCAACGAGTGCGAGCAACAGCCCTGACAGCCCTTTGTAGTGACTGCGAGCGTATTCTAAGTCTACGGGAGGAGACGACCCTTCCGTAGCAGTGAGAGTACAGTAGGCCTGTATTGATAAGGTGATGGGGGAGCGGTGCAACAAGTGCGAGAATTGTTTGAAGATGTGGAGCACTTGAGGGATAATTGCATGCCGCTGTCGTAAGATGGTGCCGTATGAGGGAGACCGTCGGTGAGGGTATCCATCATGTCATGTCATATTGCATTAACAACAGTATTAGGATTGTTTGATTTACTACTTTACTATTATCGCATGATTGATTTGATAACATGCTAATCTCTGCTCTCTTATCCCACTGAGTTGATCACTCACTCCCACATTACGGGACGGTGTTTTCGGACACCCACCAGTCCCTATTGTGATTGCAGATGATGGCGCGGCCTGCGAGACGGAGCTGGACTTGATGATGAGGAGGAGGATCTCTCCTTTACGCGTGATCTAATTGACGGGATTACAAGGAGGTTGATTAGATGCCTTGACACTTGTCATTTTATATTTTTAGCGCACTCATGTATATTCATTTTGTCTACTTTTGGAGTATACATGTATGTATATAACCTAGTAACATGTTCACACTCTGGAGACATACAACAGTTTATATATGTTATACATACTATCGCGGTCTTCCGCTTGCTAATTTAACGGTCTCTGGAGTATGATATGCTGTTCTGGCTTAATCTCACTCATGTTTAATACATTAACACAGACAAAATTCAATCATACATATCTATGTTGCATAAATAACATTTTGGAACTCGGGAGTTGGATTTTTACTCGACCTCCCGATTTTCGGGATGTTACAAGCACCCCATGTAGAACAAGATTTTCTGTGTGTAATCCTGCCAACCACGATGTGCCTGTGGAGGCTACGACCCTGATGTCACTAGGGCATACAATATACATATCACACAAAGCGAGATGCATGAATCATGCAATCTAGTCATATAGCAAACATGGGCGTACTGCGCGCTCATGCGGGCAACTTCCCCTTACCAGGGAGTCCCATAACAATATGTACAATGGTGTGTGCTATAATCAATCATTCATCTCATCACAAGCATGTAGATGATGCGCATAACATATATCATGATGTAATGTTGTCACATACTCTCATAATCGATATCTATAACCGGTACCGATAATCGCATATATAATCGGCATTGCCCTAAATAATCAGCACCAATGATCAACATTGACAATCGGTACCGACAATCAGCATAGATAATTGGCACCGATAATCAATATCGATAATCGACGTTGACAATCAGCATATTAATAAGGCAGGGTCCTTAGATGAACTGTCACGCCCCAAACTCGAAAAATTAGCCTTCGTAGTGCCCCATTCTCTACTCCTAGTACTCATGTGCCAGATTTCGATCCCGGAATCCTACAAGGAGGATTTTTAGTATGATTTTTTTTATAATTCAGCATAACCACAAGCATAACCAAGTGACAAAATAACATTACCACATATCCACTATATCAAAAACTTTAAGTACAATGTAGAAAGGGAAATACAGGGTGATCAAAAGGCTCCAAAATAGACTGATACGCGCTCCTACCTCAACGCTGCTGTGATCCAATGATACCTACACGCAACGGTCATGCATAAGCTTATAAAAGCTTAGAGAGTAGTGTAAGTATGTGCGTAAGGCAAGTGTCAAGTATACAGTATCAGAGTAATCCAGAATATGCGGTAAGTCCATGAATGCCGTCAACTATACCAAAGCTATGTGATGCAAGGCATGAATGCTATCGGCCATACGAAGGCCATGCGATGTGAGGCCTATATAGCCAATGTCATATGCCTGATGCAAAGCAAGCATGCCAGTCCTCATCAAGTACACATATAAGTATAGTTCCTCTCTGGGATATCACTGGGGTCTAGTATACTCCACACTAACTGTAGCCTCCTTAGTTGCACAGCCCATCGATCAGAATAGACCTCATTATCCTCCTAACCAGTAGTCTGTCGATACCTACCCGACTCATCGATAGCGGACTCATTTGGAAGTTGACCAAACTCAGCGTAGTTTACAACCCCCTCACTCAAGCGGATAAGGCCACACCCCCTTCCAACCGACCACGACATAGTGGGAGACGCGGCCTATTGGTATTCGATACTTGGGCGCTCGTGTATCCACTTGGTGTAGACGTTAGAGCATTTCTAGGTACCAAAAAGGTTCTAGGACTTTCAACTAAGGACATCCTAAGTTCCCATAGTACTAGAACCAAGTATTTTCGGTATCCGATACGACCATCCACGATGTGCTTGTAGAGCCACGGCCCTGATGTTGCTAGGGTATACAATGATCAACTCACACATATGTGATATGCATAAGTCACACCGTACAGTCATGCAGCAATCCCGCACGTACCACGCGCTCATGTGGGTAAATCCTATCAATGAGTCACATGAATAATTTTCCCAATGGCATATGCAATGATCAGTCACTACTCATATCAAGCATAAATATGATGTGTAAGGGCATGAGTCATGGAGTTACACTAAGCATGTTATAAGGTGATGAACTATCCTCACAATGAAGGTGGGCCAAGATGGCCTACGCACAACAAGTATGGGCCTATCAATGGGCCCTAGGGAGAGTTACAATGCAGACATTTAACCAACATTATACTTACAATGTAGGTGTCAAACCATCATTGCTCCCAAGGCATATCCCGCTATAAACATCATTACATAAACAATGGTGGAATCACATTACAATGGACTTGTGTACATCCCATTGGGCCTCGACCCATGGGCTTTAGATACATCAAATGGGCTGCATAACATGCACTTTATATTCATCAAGTGGGCCGCATTAATGGGCCTTATGTACATTGCAATTGGCTATAACCCATGGGCCTTGAATACATCACAATGGCCCCTCATATGGCAAGTGGGCCACATCACATGGGCTATATATACATTAAATGGGCCACAACAATTGGCCCTATGTATATCAAATGGGCCACACCTAAATATAAGTGGTGATGATGACTTCCACCATTAAAATCCCTAAGGCCCACCATAACATTTCATTTCCATCCAAACAGTTGATAAGGTCACACAGACCTAATAAGAATAATTAAATAAATTTTATATTTATCTTAAACCTCTGGACTAAGGGAGTTTCAATGGTAGACGTTCAATTCACCACTTTTACCAGTGGTAGCCCACCAGATAACTAGATCTATCTCATTGTGCCTCAAGCCTTAAATGAGCTTTCAAAATGGTTGGATGGTTTGGATGCAGCACATGCATCATGATGGGTCCCATAGGGATGGATGACATAGATAAAGCAGGTGGGGTCCCCTGCCCTGCAGCAGCCTAGACAAAATGATTGAACGACATAGATAAAACACATACGTCATAGTGGGTCCCACCGTGCAATGGTGTGGACAGTATGGGTAAAACACATACACCATAGTGGGTCTTACGTGGGGCCCACCATAATGTTTATTTATCGTCCAATCTGTTGGAAAGGTCACATGGACTGGATGCAGGAGAAAAAATAAATTTCATAATGACCCATAACTTTTGTGATAACCCAAAAGGGTTCCAATGGTAAACGTTCAATCAACACTGTTTCCTGCTGTGTAGGCCACTTGAGCTTCACATACGGCTAATTTTAGGGTTGGCCCACTGCCCTAAGGGGCCCATCAAAATGCACGGTGTGGATGTTCTACAAACATCATAGTAGGGCCCATGACTGGGACCATGGTCCTTGCCCGCCCACCAATGCAGCAACGTCCTGCGCAGTGTCAGCAGCAGTAGGCGCTGCATGTTTTTTTTTCTTTTTTGAAAAAGAGTTTTTCTGTAGTTTTTCCCATGTGGGGCCCGCATTAGGTGAATCCAACCCAGCCATTAGATTCCATGGCTCAAGACAGACCAAACAAGCCCAATATGTGGTATGTTTTAGCGTGTAGAAAAAATTAAAGTGGCCCTTAATGAATTTTAACAGTCAAAATCACCATTTTTTGTGTTATGGCTCGCCGGAACATCGGATTAACTTCATTTTTTGGCTCAACGCCTAAAATGTGCTGGAGATTGGAATGGACGACGTGGATTAACTTCGTACATTAAGGTGGGGCCTACATGCGCAACCCACCCTAAGTTTCAAATCAAACTGATATATATATATATATATATATATATATATATTGTTTTCACACTACACTGTCCCTAGACGCTGGACGGTTTGCATACAACACAATTTCAAGGTGGGCCCCACCTACTAGATGGCTTGAATGAAATACATGCTTCATGGTGGGGTCCATCCGGGTGGGCCACACAGACACATCATCACACACAATAGAAAAAAATAAAAGAGAGAGGGAGGAAAAGAGAGAAAGAAAGAAGGACACGTGTGATGGAGGGCTTCGCCACTATGAGCCCTCCCTTGCGTTCAATCATACATTAAGTGGGTCCACCAAATCAAAGATCAACGGTGGAGATTCCTTCTCCACCAAAATGGAAGGTCTATATGACCTCTATTCATGCAAGGAAAATAAACATCATGATGGGGTTCATAGAGAATGCCCCATCATGGAATGATCATGAGAATTAAAGTGGGCCATCGACCACACCTAGGGTACAAAGTGAGATCTATACCATCAATTGGTAGGCCTTACTTTGCCATCATTAAAAAAATGAAATCTAGGCCTATGTAAACACCCATCGTTGAATCTTCTTAGTCTGTTGGAACGCCGATCTCCCTGTGTCTCTCTTTGTTGGAAGATGATGAGAGTTGAAGGGTTAAGATGAAGGATTTTAGTGTGGAAAGTGGGCCACACAAAACACACTTTTCTCTCACTTGGGATGCTTGGACGTCCGCCACTTTTGCTTGAGATTTGGAAAGTGTGTTGAGAATGAGAGAGTGAAGGATGGTTGTAAGAGAGAGGTGATGGATGTGAGGTGATAGTGTACTTGACATAAGAGTTGACTTGGTGGTTGCTTGACTTAGGAAGAAAGAAAGCATGGGTGCTATTGTACTTAACATGATGTAATTAATTGATTAATGAGACATGTTGTAAAGATTCTCTTGGAATTGCTAATGCGCGGTATTTTACTCGAACTGAATGCGGGCCCACATCTCCTGACCAGGGTATTGGATTGGTATGCAAGACGCAGAGTTGGAACCACAGCGATTGTGCGGTTACAATGGTACAAGTCTCAGATTAAGCCAACTTAAAGCTACAGGATACAACTTAGTGTCACGTGCAAACGTCAATTATAAGTCGAGGGTTATCGAAATTCGTCGGGAAGGATCACGAAAGTCGATGGAAAAGTACGGACTAGGATACGGGTCTTACGGCTCTCCCCACCTAAGAAAAATTTCATCCTCAAAATTCATACTACCATCGCAGCTAATCATAACTCATAAGGGAATATGAAACATAATATCATGTATAATCAAAACATAATAAAACATACAATTAAACATCGAAAAGATGGGGATAACACTCTCGAATCTTTGTCTCGCGCTCCCAAGACACCTCATCCACACTATGATGGCCCCACTGCACCTTCACCAAGGGAATGACCTTGGTTAACAGGACTTACTCCTTCCGATCGAGGATACGAACTGACTGCTCAACCTAAGAAGTGTCCTCACGAACCTCCAACGACTGCCAATCAATAAAAGACACGATGTTTGACCCACACTTCCTCAACATAGAGATATGAAAAATGTTTTGGACGCTAGACAACTGAGATGGCAAAGCAAGCCGTTAGGCTATGACGCCAATGTGCCTGGTGATCTTGAAAGGTCCTATGAATCTCGGGGCAAGCTTGTCCTTCGCTCAAAAATGAACCACACCCTTCATGGGTGAGACCTTGAGATATACATAGTCTCCGACAGCTAACTCAAAGGGATGACGCCGACGATCAGTAAAACTCTTCTGTCGGCTCTGAGGTGTGCTCATCCTTTGCCTAATGACGTCGATGACCTCTGATGTCTGCTGCATAAGCTCGGGACTTAGGAGACGCCTCTCTCTAACCTCGGTCTAACAACTTAGAAATCTGCACAGTTTATCATATAATGCCTTAAAAGGAGCCATGCCAATGGTCGCCTGATGGCTGTTGTTGTACGCGAACTCAGTCAATCGCAGGTGCTCATCCCACCTACCTGAGAAATCAATCACGCAAGTATAAAGCATATTCTTAAGGATCTAGTTGACCCTCTTGGTCTACCCATTGGTCTACGGATGATACACGGTGTTGAGCTGTAAAACAGACCCCATTGCCATCCAGAAGCTCCTCCAAAACTGAGTCATGAACCTCGGGTCTTGGTCAGAAATGGTCGAAACTAGAACGCCGTGCAATCTCACAATCTCCTCAATGAATAACCTAGAAAACTGGTCTAATGTCTCGGTCGCACGAATCGTAAGAAAATGCACCGACTTCGTCAGACGATCGACGACAACCCAAATGACGTCGTGACTGCGCTGAGTCCTCGGTAAACCCATGATAAAATCAGTAAATACGTGCTCCCACTTTCATATCGAGATGCTCAACGACTGTAATAGACCAGGGGGTCTTTGATGATCAGCCTTGACACGCTAGCATGTGTTACACTCGGCTACAAAAATGATTATCTAGCGCTTCATTCCCGCCTAAAAATACTGACACTTCATATCGCGATACATCTTCGTCGAGCCAGGGTGGATAAAGAATCGCAATCGATGTGCCTCTGTCATAAGATCTCGGTGCAACTTAGGAATATCCGGAACATAAAAACCAATTTACCAATCTGTCTGACTCTCGGATGCTCCTCTGCTCAAAAATATTTTAACGACTCGTTTGCCTGCTGATCCTCAATCATCCTTGCGACAAGAGAGGGTTGAATCGACAAGCTAAATAACTGCACAATAGAAGACTGTAAGCCGATCTCGAAGTCAAAAGATGACACATCCTTAATCATCCTCCACTCCTGAATCATCGTGTGCGCACCAGGCCTCGTGGGTGACGGCTAAAGGCATCTGCCACCACGTTCGCCTTACCTAAGTGGTATTAAAGATCAAAATCATAGTCCTTCAGGAGCTCCATCCAATGCCTTTACCTCATGTTTAGCTCGGACTAAGAAAACAGATACTTCAAGCTCTTGTAGTCAGAGAAATGCTCGAACCTCACCCCATAGAGATAGTGCCTCCACACCTTCAATGTGAAGGCCAATGCTGCCAACTCCAAATCATGCGTGGGGTAGTTCAGCTCATGGACCTTAAGCTAGCGAGATGCATAAGCCACTAGCTTCCCGTACTGCATCAGGGTAGCACCCAAACCTACTTGCGAGGCATCGGTGAATACAACAAATCCATCACTCCCAAAGGGAAGAGTGAGGACAGGAGTGGACGTGAGGCGATCCTTCAGCTCCATAAATGCCTGCTCATAAGCATCGTTCCAAATGAACTCGGTGCCCTTCCGGGTTAACTTGGTCAATGGGGCTATAATATAAAAGAATCCCTCAATGAAATGTCGGTAGTAGCCCGGCAAACCAAGGAAACTGCGGATTTCGGACACGTTCGTGGGCTGGCCCCACTGATGCCCGATATCAATCTTCGAAGGGTCCACTGCGACACCCTGCCTCATCACTACATGACTGAGAACTTCACCTCCTTTTGATAGAACTCGCACTTCTCTAGCTTCGCGTAAAGCTGGTGTGCATGGAAGGTCTGCAAGGTAATCTCCAGATGCCGCTCATGCTCCTAATGGGTCCTCGAATATATCAGAATGTCGTCGATGAAGACTACAACAAACTGATTGAGATACGGATGGAAGACCTCATTCATCAACTGTATGAATATTGCGGGCGCATTGGTTAGTCCGAAGGACATGACATGGAACTTAAAATGAACATAGCGTGTCCTGAAGGCCGTCTTCGGGATATCCTCATCTCGGACCTGAACCTAATGATAACCGGACCGCAAGTCTATCTTTGAAAAAAATGCGCCTCCTACAGCTGCTCAAACAAATCATTGATCTTCGGAAGTGGGTACTTATTCTTAATCATGACCTTGTTGAGCTCGCGATAATCTACTCAAAACCTCAACGAGCCATCCTTCTTCTTTACGAAGAGTACCGACGCTCCCCACGGTAAACTGCTTGGACAGATAAAGCCTAACTCGTGCAACTGGTCCAACTGCTTCTGTAGTTCTTGTAACTCCAATGATGTCATAGGATATGGGGTCATCGAAATAGGCGTGATATCGAGCACGAGATCAATCTGGAACTCGGTGTGCTAATGAGGTGGTAACCATGGAATCTCCTGGAACACATCGAGAAAACCAGAAACGACCGGTAGCTGGTCGATACTCAAAGGAACTGACTCCTTAACAGCACACGACAATAAGCATAAAAGATGCTCTCCTCTGGGCTCGACAACAAACTAAAACTCTTACATGCTGGGTATACATAACGTGATTGTCCTCGTGGAGCAGTCTAAATAGCGAGGTACTCGACGAGCCAATCCTTGCTCAAAATGACATCAAACTTGAACATCAGCAATACGATCAGATCGGCAGGCAAAAAGATATCTCTAATAAGAACAAGGCAAGATGAGAAAAATCGGTCTAATACTGCAATCTTCTCCAAGAGTGTCGATAGTGATAAACCCTCACGGGCAGACTTCATTGGCAAATTGATCGATCGCTAGAAATCCTCAGCCACAAAAGAATGCGATCCACCGGAATCAAACAATACATGTGCAATGCATGCAGAAATAGGGAGAGTACCATCGATGACTCCTCCTGATGACTGAGGGTCCTGTTGGGAGGCATAAAATCTACCCTGGGCCTGTTGGGGAGGTGTAGGTCCCCTCTGAGGTCTCTGTTGCTGATGTGGTGGCCTGATCTGCTGCCTCTGCTGCTGCAGGGGAGGTACAGGAGGCTGGTGTTGTGGTCTTTGTTGCTGTTGTGGGGGTTGTCACGGAGGCTGATACTGTGTCCTCGACTGTTGCTGTTGCTGATGGGGACACTCGTGCCTATGATGTCTTGTCCTACCGCATCCAAAGCAAGTTCCTGTGAACAGTATCGAAGGTAGTGCTGGGGGTGCCACTGGTGCTCGGAATGTCGGGCGGGTCGTGTCACTGCTGTGGACGATGCTACTACTAATGGGAACCACCAGAGGGTGCCTTCCTCTTCTGATCTCCCCTCTGGTCACGGGCTCTCTACAAACTGGCCCAATCTGACTCATAGATCTGGACTCTCTCCATAATCTGCTCAAATATCAGAAGCATGTGTTCGATTATACGTGTAAGACCCGTATCTTGGTCCGTACCTTTTCATAGACTTCTGCAGTCTTACCGGTCGAATTTCGGGGACCTTCGACCCTTAAACGATATCGACGTGCGACCCTGATTCATGTACCGACAACCCGAGTCGACTCAACCCGAGACCAATACCATAGTGACCGCGCCGTCGTTGCGGTTCCGATGCCGCGACTCGCGTGCCGAGGCGATACCCTGGTCAAGAGATATGGGCCAACGTTCGGTGTGAGAAAACGCCGTGCGTTGTGAAACCTAAGGGAATCTCAACGATGTGTCACATCAATCACATCAATCCCATCAATCAATCACCCATCAAGCCATCACATGTCAAGTACACATCACTTTCTTCCCTTTTTCCCAAGCAACCACAAAAGTCTCCCAAACCCATACCTCTCTTACACAAAAAGCCACAAAAGTCTTCACCACCCATACCTCTCTTACACAAAAGCCTCAAAAGTCAAGTTTTTCTTACACAACCATCACTCACCACATCTGTAACATCCTGAAAATTGGGGGGTCGAGCAAAAACCTAACTCTCGAGTTCCAAAATATTATTTATGCAACATAGATATGTATGATTGAATGTTGTCTGTGATAATGTATTAAACATGAGTGAGATTAAGCTAGAACAACATATCATACTCCAGAGACAGTTAAATTAACAAGTGGAAGACTGTGATAGTATGTATAACATATATAAACTGTCGTATGTCTCCAGAGTGTGAACATGTTACCAGGTTATATACATACATGTATGCTCCAAAAGTAAACCAAAAGGATGTACATGAGTGTTCTAAAAATATAAAATGACAAGTGTTAAGGTATCTAATTAACCTCCTTGTTATCCCGTCAATCAGAACACGCATAAAGGAGAGATCCTCCTCATCATCATCAAGTCCAGCTCCGCCTCACAGGCCGTGCCATTATCTGCAATCACAATAGGGACTGGTGGGTGTCCGAAAACACCATCCCGTAACGTGGGAGTGAGTGATCAACTCAGTGGGATAAGAGAGCAGAGATTAGCATGTTATCAAATCAATCATGCGCTAATAGTAAAGTATTAAATCAAACAATCCTAATACTATTGTTAATGTAATATGACATGACGTGATGTATGCCCTCACCGATGATCTCCCTCATACGGCACCATCTTACGACCGCGGCATGCCACACTCCCTTAAGTGCTCCACATCTTCCAGGCACATGCAATGTAATGGTGATATGATTTCCAAGTTGTTATTAGTCCATTCAAACAGCAGGATTGGGAAACTAAGGTACTTCCCTTATATCAATCCCAACATAGATCCTGTCTAGGGTCGTCACTCCTAGTAATCTCATACGATGTATATTTTGTAGGTCGCTGCAAGGGCTGTCAGGGCTGTTGCTCGCACTCGTTGCACCGCTCCCCCATCACCTTATCAATACAGGCCTACTGTACTCTACTGCTACTGAAGGGTCGTCGCCTCCCGTAGACTCAGAATACGCTCGCGGTCACTACAAAGGGCTCGTCGCCTGATCAGTGTAGGCCGACAGCAAGAATATAGTGTCCCATACCACCATAATCTGCTCACGAGATTAGGTGCTCACTGGTCACTACGGGGAGGTTTGTGGCCCCAGCGTTAGCCGACAGCTTGACCACGGTGTCCCATACCACCATGCCCGGCTCATGAGTCTTTGTGGATCAAGGTACCATAGTTAACAGGGTTTACAATGGTAAGTTCAGTACCCTAGGTTCAAGCAGTTATGACTCATGCAGGGTGAACATACAATGGCCAGTCGGGTTACTTGACGGGCTCGACTAACACGATCGCATCTCAAGTCGAACGACATGAAGTGCATAAAATATTTCGTGTGGCCTAACCACTGCCGCCAACTCCAGAACACGGCTCGCGTTCATCGACGCGTCGTTCGTGGCCAAGAAAAGCCAACCACGAATTCGATCGGTTATCGACTGCCTGGACTAAGTATAGTCCCAACCAATTATGGAATCACATCAGCAAATCATATGAGAGTGTTGGAAATGAAATACAACCATGTGAGCATGTTAACACATGTTATAACATACAACTTAAGTAAATCATCAAGCACATGCATTTCATACATACAATGAAATCATGCATATTACTAACATGTAGGAAATCATTCACATCAGCATATTAATTGAGAAATCAATCTTAAACTAATCCATAACACCGTTTAATTCTATACATACTAATACAAGCATTTATACAAACACTTACACTACACACTTAAGTCTACATATAGTATGTCGACCCGAAGTGCGCATTTAGGCGAATCTCTTCGCCAACTAATTATGCACGCATTCCTAACATTCTAATGCTACAACAAATCATGTCAATCACATCAGCAAAATATGAATGAAATCAGTACTTCCTACAAATGACTAAAATGCCCTAAATCTCATATTCTTCGTTGGTTTACGAAACAGGAAACGGACAGCATGTTGTACATGTCAAACGGCATTGTCATCGATAATCTACTATTAAACGACATTGAAAGCTTTGGAAACAGTCAATCAAAGCGTCTAAAATCCGCACCTTATCTCTTATAAACGTATCGTTTCGAACGGAGCGTATACGCTTCGTCTACGTCGACTAAAGAACCTGTTTTACTAGATTTATCAGCTAACATGCTATGAATCCAAGGTAACCTCAAATCAGCAACTTTTAGGGTATTTTCTTACCTGAAAATGTGGAGAAATCACCGGCCAGGTGATTGAGGTGTGTTGCTTAGGCACTTGCAACAGGTGGTGCAACGGCAGGTAAATTCTCTCCTACTCTCTCTCACAAACTCTCACCTTTTCTCTCTCCCAATCTAGGGTTTTTCTCAAATTTGGATGGGAGAGAGGAGTGAGGGTTTCAACCCTTTTTATAAGCCTAAAAATGTCCAAAATAGGCTTAGGAACAAAGTTCACTTGATGTTTATCCAAAGCGGGGCTGTTTCGGTCCAAAAGATCATTTTTGGTGGTCCCCTGGCCAAACACGATCGGACTTAAGCTCATGCATACTGGATCTAGCATACATCAAGTTTTCAGTCCGGCAGGGTTCGCAGATCGCACGTGGCGGTCCAGTTTCAGTTCAGCGGTCACCACACGTAGATCAGGGCTGCAAGTCTCATGATATGAAATAGAAATTTTTCCTGATCCGAGGGTGTAATTTGGCTGAATTCTGACGGTCAGAACGCTTAATACTGACGCGTCAAGTCGTGTGCCAGATTTGAATTTCAAGTTCCAATTTTAACCCTATTCTCACTCTCTTCACTCCAGGCTCAATGAAATAGCCTGTGATTATCGGTTAGACTTGATTTTCGAACTGATTGTCAAGTCCAGCAAGGCGGTTTTAACGGTCTAAGATAGTAGGTATCGGACTTTCGACGAGCGGTCTAGATCCAATACAAAATTTCAAAGTGGTCCAGAGAACAAACCTGCTTAGAGTTTGATCCGAGGTTATAGAGTATTATAGAGTCATTGGTTTTACTTGATTTGGGTCTTGTAGAACGTATTTAAAGTGATCAGGGACTATTTCCCAGCTACTCTAGCGTTGCGTAGCTAACTTATGCTTAGTTTCTAAAGGAATTAATCCTAAGTGATTTCTTTGGCTATGGAATTGGGTTCTAAGCGATTTTCCAGGTGTTTTAATTTAACCCATTGCCTAAGGACGTCTAATCCCAGGTTGGCCAAAATCCGGGGTGTTATAACATCCATCCACCACTCTCTCTCTCTCCCTTTACATCACTCTCTCTCTTTCTCTCTTTCTCATTTTAAAATTTCCAAGCAACAAAAAATTCCAAGAGCCCATACGTATGAAATTCTCCCTCTCTTCCTAAACTCCAAGTGGCCCACCTCTTCATCCCAAGATCTCCCATCTCAACCCTCCATTCCTCATCTTAACCGTTAAAAACCAAGCTAAGGTGCCAAAGAACTCTTAGGAGCAAGAAGATCGGACGGTGGGTGCCTCTATAGGGTAGTTTTTCTTATTTTTATGGTGGACCAAGTGAGGCCCACCGATCAATGGTGTGGATCTCACTTGGGACCCTAATATGTGGTCGATGGACCACTTGAATCATCATGATCATTCCATGATGGGGCCATTCTCCATGGACCCCATCATGATGTGTATTTTCTTTAGAAAGGTCATCTAGACCATCCATATTGGTGGAGAAAGGATCCCCACTGTTGATCTTTAGTTTTGATGGTCACATGTGCAAAATGACCCACTTGATGTATGATTTCATGAAAGGGAGGGCCCATAATGTCGGGGTCCCTCCATTACAAGCCGTGTCCCACTCTCCATGTCTCTCTTTCTCTCTCTTTTATTTCTTTTATTTTATTTTATTTTATTTTTTTTATGTAATAGGAATGTGTGGCCCACTTGAATGGATCCCACCTTGAGATTTATGTTGTTCAAATTTTTATTCAAGTGGGGCCCACCTTAGACGTTGAACTCACGTCACCCATCAGTGGTGGCCCACTTCATCAGGCCCACCACTCCTTAAAAAGAAAAATATATATAGAACCGTCCAGCGTCTGGGACGCTGGACGTTGCAAAGGAAAGAAGAAAAAGGGAAGAAAAGAAGAGGAGCTTTTGGGTGGTTCCCTTGCATAGGCCCCACCGTGATGTTTATGTTCAATCCAAGCCATCCATCCTCTTACCCACGGCATTTTAGCCGTTGGGTAGAAGTTTAGAGCTGATCCAATCACCTGGTGGGCCATAGCGCCAAATATTGCATTCCCACCATTCAAACACTACTTTCTTATTTTATTTCACTTCCAAGCATAAAAAAAATTCAAACTCTAGACTCATTTGGACAGCCTCGAGCCGCTGAACGCTATGGTCGGGACAGATTTTGGCGAAGCGGGCCCCACATGCGAAAAACCCCGGGAAAAGAGTTTTTCCCCTTTTTTTAAAACCCAATGGCAGAGGCCTTACCTCTGCCTCTGATGATGAGCAGCGCTGCACGCTGCTGCGTGCAGCCGTGAAGCAGGCGGGCGGCCGCTGGCCACCCACGGCTCCTGCGTGTGGGCCCCACTATAATGTTTATTTGTCATCCAACTTGGTCATGAGGTGGGCCACCCCAGTGGCGGGCCCCCCTCCAAAAATGAAACAGATCCAGAACTCAGGTGGCCCACACCAAGTGAAACAGTGTGAATTGAATTTTACCATTAAAATCTTTTTAGGGCCCACTGAAGTATTGGATCAAGCTGAAATTTTTGTTGCCCCTTCATCCAGGTCCGATCGACCTTATGAGCGGGTCGGATGGCACTTTAACATTACTGGGTGGGCCCCACATGGGACCCACGTTGTTGTATGTGTGGTAGTCCACCGTCCAGGCGGACGGTGGCACTCACCCTCCTTGCACACGTGCTGCCTCCACCGTCCACGGACGGTGGGGCCCTGGGTGATGTATGTGCCTTACCTGCACTGTCCACTGGACAGTGGGACCCACCATGATGCCTGTAGTGCATCCAGACCGTCCATCCACTTGATAGGACCATTTTAAGACTTGAGCTAGTGGTGGGGTGGGCCATTCATTTATAGGCTAGGCCCATTTGATTTATGAAATGTTTATGGGATAGGCCCATTTGATTCATTTAAGGCCTATGAACTTGGGCCCACCTGATATGTAAAGCCTATGAGCTTAGGCTTACTTGATATTTAAGGCCTATGGGTTTAGGCCCACTTGATATGTTCCAATTCCATAGGAATAGGCCCTTTTGATGTGTTCCAAGGCCCATAAAATTGGACCCATTTGTTGCATTCCTAAAGCCCATGGGAGTGAACCCATTTGATTATAAAAAGGGTTAATGGGATTAGGCCCACTGGACTTATTTGAGACCCATGAGTTAGGCCCATTTTATTTGATTAAGGCCTAGGGGTTTAGGCCCATTGAACTCATGTTAGGTCTATGGATTGAGGCCCACTTGATCTACATGTGGGGCCCAATTGGTGACATAGTAGACTCATGAGACTAAGCTCATTTGATGGAATCCAAGGCCCACGGGTTTTGACCCATTGCAATGCACATAAGACCCATTGGTGTGACCCATTTATGTGGCCCATCTGATGAATAAAAGGCCCATAAGCTATGGCCCATTTGATATATATATGTAAGGCCCAATGGGAGGAACCTAAGGTCCATTGCAATGTGTAATCCCAATACCGATTATGTAGCGGTGTTTAAGAAGATCGTGCCTGGGAAGCAATGTTGGTTTGATGTGTTCCAAGGCCCATAAAATTGGACCCATTTGTTGCATTCCTAAAGCCCATGGGAGTGAACCCATTTGATTATAAAAAGGGTCAATGGGATTAGGCCCACTGGACTTATTTAAGACCCATGAGTTAGGCCCATTTTATTTGATTAAGGCCTAGGGGTTTAGGCCCATTGAACTCATGTTAGGTCTATGGGTTGAGGCCCACTTGATCTACATGTGGGGCCCAATTGGTGTGGCCCATTGGTGACATATTAGACTCATAAGACTAAGCTCATTTGATGCAATCCAAGGCCCACGGGTTTTGACCCATTGCAATGCACATAAGACCCATTGGTGTGACCCATTTATGTGGCCCATCTGATGAATAAAAGGCCCATAAGCTATGGCCCATTTGATATATATGTAAGGCCCAATGGGAGGAACCTAAGGTCCATTGCAATGTGTAATCCCAATACCGATTATGTAGCGGTGTTTAAGAAGATCGTGCCTGGGAAGCAATGTTGGTTTGACGTCCACATTGCGAGTGTGATGCTGGTTGGATGTCCACATTACGACTCTCCTTAGGGCCCATTATTGGGCCGTACTTATTGTGTTTCGGCCGTTTAGGCCCATTTGCGTTGTAAGGATGGTTCATCACTCATTTACATGTTTAGTACAGTTTCATGACTCATGATCATACGCATCATATGTATGCTTGACGTGAGAATTGTCTGATCATAGCATTTGCCTTCGGGCAGGTTGTTTATGGGCTCCCGGTTAGGCGGTGTTGCCCTACATGAGCGCACGATATACCCAGGATTTGATGCATGACTGGATAGTGTGAATCATGCATATCGCATTTGTATGACATGGATATTGTACGCCCTAGTGACATCAGGGCCGTAGCCTCCATAGACACATCGTGGTTGGAAGGATTGGATACCGAAAATCTTATTCTACATGGGGTACTATAGATATCCCTGGGTGAAAGTCCCTAAACCCTTATGGTACCAAGAGGTTGCTCCAACGTCTAGACCGAGTGGTAGATGAGCGTTGAGTACCGAATACCAATTGGCTGTGCTCTCCACTGTGTCGTAGTCTGTTGGAAGGGGGTACGACCTTACCCGCCCGAGTGTAGGGGGCAATGCTAGGCTGAGTCTGACCAACTCGAGGAATGGGTCCGCTATCGATGAGTCGCGCCCGATATTGGCAGACGGATAGTGAGGTCTTTTCCACTTACCTTATTGCGCGCGATGTGACGGCAATCTGGTTTAGAGTGTACTAGACCCCGGTAATATTCCATATTTAGGCTGTACTGATGTGTGGACATTAATGAGGATCTGTATGCTTGAGTTGCATTGCACATCGCATGGCCTTGGGATGGCCGATACCATTCATGTCTTTCATTGCATAAGCCTTGGTACGGCTCATGATATTATAGATCCATCTGCATATTTCGCTTTACTCTGACATTGCATGTTCATATTACTACCTTTCGCACACACTTTCACCACCCTCTAAGCTTTCTGTAAGCTTATGCACGACCGTTGCGTGCAGGTGACGTTGGTTCGCAGCAGCGCTGAGGCAGGAGCACGTTGCAGAGCATTTTGGAGTTTTATTCTTTACCATTGTATTTCGCTTTATGCTCATTATACTTGTAAAGTTTTTGATCATAGTGGAAATGTAATGGAGTTCTTGGTTGTTGTTTGTGGGTTATGCCTTTAGTTATGCTTATTACGAATCAAACTGACATTGAAAATCCTCCTCGTAGCATCCCAGGATCGGAACCTGGCGAATGGGAGCTAGGAACCGAGAAAGGGGTTCTACAGAGGCTGTTGGCGTCGGATTCGGCGATCAAAAATTTTGTGAGCCTCGTTTCTGAGTTTGGGGCGTGACAGAAGTTGGTATCAGAGCATAACTTGGGAATAACCGAGAACAACATTACATGTCTGCTATGAGTATAGAATGGCTAAGTTCCGAAGTTTAGATAGCTTCGCGACCTTTCAATACAGATCGTTAACGTGCGTACCTTCGAGAGTTTTGAAGTTGATAGGCGTCTCGCTCTTTCCTGTAGGACATGGTGCCTGGGAGGGTTACTCGATCGACTCCCGCACCACCACCTGAGAATTCTGCTTCACCATCAGAGGCTCCAGCTTTACCACCGACATCTCCCGTTCCACCCTCAGAGATCCCTGCTTCTTTCCCTGAGGATGACATTCCTCCACCTGAGGCCGATGAGGAGCCGACCGTGACTGTGAGTGCCTCTCAGTTACAACAGATGTTACAGGCTGTGATAGCCGCACTCCAGGGACAGGGCAGACGCCCAGTTGTTTCACCAGCTCAGGCAGAGCAGGAGCGCGCGAGCGCCTTACTTCATGAGTTCAGATGGCTTGATCCCCCACGTTTTCAGGGCGAGCCAGATCCGACTGCAGCAGAGAGATGGTGCTCCAATGTGGAGAAGATTTTCGACACCATGTCATGTACGACCGAGCAGCGCGTTCGGTTAGCAGTATTTCTCTTTCAGGGTGAGGCCGAGCATTGGTGGACCTATGTTACCTATGTTGCCGGACCTGAGTATGTCTGGACATGGGAGGACTTTGTGGATCGATTCGAGGAGCAGTACTTCCCCGACCATATCCGTCGTCAGCGAGCTTTAAAGTTTGAGACTCTGGTGCAGGGAGATATGACTGTGGCGCAGTACGCGGCCCATTTCGTAGTACTCTCGAGATTTGCACCTTATATGGTTGATGAAGAGGGGTGGAAGGCCCGCCGTTTCGAACACGGCTTACGTTACGGCCTTTAAGGTCGTGTTATTGGGCATGAGCTCCCTACTTTCCATGCAGTAGTGCGGAGAGCTCAGATTTATGAGACTGAGTGGGCCGGTTCTCAGTCTGATCACGTTCAGAGGAGAGACCGGAAGAGGCAGGCTTCTTCCAGTCCTTCCCAGCAGCGTCGACCCCATCAGTAGAGGCGCACAGGACACCCAGCTTTTCGATCACCATCAGTACCAGCGACACCTCCACCACTACCTCAGAGGCAGTTCACTGGCACTTGCTTCAGGTGCGGTGCGACGGGACACCGTTCATGGAAGTGTCCCAGCCCCCAGTAGCAGTAGAGAGGTCCACAGTAGCAAAGACCTCCATCGCAGCAGCAGAGACCCCCACAGCAGCAGCGACAGCAGCCTCCACCACCGAGGCCACCTCAGCAGCAGCATTAGCATCAGCACCAGCCTCAGAGGCCACAGCAGCAGAGGCAGCAGCTTCGACAACCTCAGCGATCCCAACAGCATCAGCAGCACGCTCAGAGGGGACAGGCACCTCCCCAGACGGCTCAGGCTAGGTTTTATGCAGCTCAGCAGACCCTCAGTCTTCTGGAGGAGTTGTTGAGGGTATACTGCCAGTTTCTGCATGCATTGCACGTGTACTGTTTGATTCTGGTGCATCGCATTCTTTTATGGACGAGAGCTTCTGTCGATCGGCTGGCTTACCGTTGGAGTCTGCTGATGAGAGCCTATCAGTATCGACTCCCATGGGGAGGACTGCAGTATTAGGACGATTTTGCTCGTCATGCCCCGTTCTAGTTGGGGACACCTTTCTGCCCGCTGATTTATTCATTTTGCCGATGTCTAAGTTCGACGTCATCCTAGGCATGCATTGGTTCGCCGAGTACTATGCTATATTAGACTGCGCCGTGAGGACCGTCACGTTTTGTATACCCGGCGTGCCAGAGTTCCAGTTCGTTGCTGAGCCTAGAGGAGAGCAGTTATCTTGTTTGATGTCCTGCGCTATAGAGGAGTCGGTTGCCGCTTGCATCGACCATTTGCTTGTGGATTGCGATTTTCTCAATGTGTTCCAGGAGATTCCGGGATTACCACCTCGTCGACTCACCGAGTTTCAGATTGATCTCGTGCCCTGTACCGCGCCTATTTCGAAGGCCCCGTATCGTATGGCACCGTTAGAGTTATGGGAACTGCAGAAGCAGTTGGATGACTTGCGAGAGTTGGGCTTTATCCGTCCGAGCAGTTCTCCGTGGGGAGCACCGGTACTCTTCGTGAAGAAGAAGGATGATTCGTTGAGGCTCTGCGTTGACTATCGCGAGCTCAACAAAGTCACGATCAAGAACAAGTACCCGCTCCCTAGGATTGATGATTTGTTCGACCAGCTGCAGGGTGCACAGTTCTTTTCAAAGATTGACCTGCATTCCGGTTATCATCAGATTCGGGTCCGAGATGAGGACATTCCGAAGATGGCATTCAGGATGCGTTACGGTCATTTTGAGTTTCAGGTCATGTCCTTCGGACTGACCAATGCACCTGCGGTCTTCATGCAGCTGATGAACGAAGTTTTCCACCCATATCTGGATCAATTTGTTGTAGTCTTCATCGACGACATTCTGTTCTACTCGAGGACCCGTGAGGAGCATGAGCAGCATTTAGAGATTACTCTACAGACCCTCCGTGCACACCAGCTGTATGCGAAGCTGGAGAAGTGCGAGTTCTGGTAGGAGGAGGTGAAGTTCCTTGGTCATGTGGTGACGAGGGAGGGTGTCGCAGTGGACCCCTCGAAGGTCGAAGCAGTGCGTCAGTGGGGCCAGCCCACGACTGCGACAGAGATCCATAGTTTCCTTGGCTTGGCGGGCTATTACCGACGTTTCATCGAGGGTTTTTCTCGTATTGCACCCCCGCTGACCAGGTTGACTCGGAAGGGTGCAAAGTTTATTTAGAGTGACGCCTGCGAGCGAGCATTTATGGAGTTGAAGGACCGTCTGACGTCCGCTCCTGTCCTCACTCTTCCCTCTGGGAGTGACGGATTTATTGTATTCACTGATGCCTCGCATATCGATTTGGGTGCTGTCCTGATGCAGCACAGGAGACTAGTGGCCTTTGCGTCTCGTCAGCTCAAGGTCCATGAGCTGAACTATCCTACACATGATCTGGAGCTGACTGCAGTTATCTTCGCACTGAAGGTGTGGAGGCACTATCTTTATGGGGTCAGGTTCGAGCTCTTCTCTGATCATAAGAGCTTGAAGTACCTCTTCTCGCAGTCTGAGTTGAATATGAGACAGAGGCGCTGGATGGAGCTCCTGAAAGACTATGATTTTGACCTCCAGTACCACCCGGGCAAGGCGAACATGGTGGCAGATGCCTTCAGCCGTCAGCCACGAGGCCTGGTGGCGCATATGATGATTCAGGAGTGGCGGATGCTTGAGGATATTGCAGCGTATGATTTTGAGTTCAGCCTGCAGTCTTCCATTGTACAGTTATCGAGCTTGTCGATTCAACCCTCTCTTGTCGCTAGGGTGATCGAGGCTCAACAGGCTGATCAGTCGTTGCAGAGTTATATGGTTGAGGCGGCATCTGAGGGTCAGACTGATTGGCAGATCGGTACAGACGGTGGACTTCGTTTCATAGGCCGATTATGTGTCCCGAATATTCCAGAGTTACGCAGTGATCTTATGACCGAGGCACATCGATCGAGGTTTTCTATCCACCCGGGCTCGACGAAGATGTACCGTGATATGAGGCGACAGTATTTTTGGGCTGGGATGAAGTGCCAGATCGTCAGTTTTGTGGCCGAGTGTGACACGTGCCAGCGTGTCAAGGCCGATCATCAGAGACCTCCTGGTCTATTGCAGCCATTGAGCGTCCCGATGTGGAAGTGGGAGCACGTGTCGACTAATTTCATTATGGGTTTGCCAAGGACTCAGCGCGGTCATCATGCCATTTGGGTTGTTGTGGATCGTCTGATGAAGTAGGCACATTTTCTTGCGATGCGTGCGACTTGGTCTATGGACCGGCTTGTGAGACTATTTATCGAGGAGATTGTGAGACTGCATGGCGTTCCAGTCTCGATCGTTTCTGACCAAGACTCAAGGTTCACGTCTCAGTTTTGGGGGAGCTTCCAGCGTGCAATGGGGACTGATTTGTAGTTCAGCACCGCATACCATCCGCAGACCGATGGCTAGACCGAGAGGGTCAATCAGATACTTGAGGATATGCTTCGGGCCTACGCGATTGACTTCGTGGGTAGCTGGGATGAGCATCTGCGATTGGCTGAGTTCGCGTACAATAACAGCTATCAGGCGACCATCGGTATGGCTCCTTTTGAGGCACTATATGGCAGACCATACAGATCACCGAGTTGTTGGATCGAGGTTGGAGAGCGCCGTCTCCTAGGTCCCGAGCTTGTGCAGGAGACTTCAGAGGCTATAGATATCATCAGGCAGAGGATGCGCACAGCTCAGAGCCGACAGAAGAGTTCTGCTGATCGTCGGCGTCGTCCCTTAGAGTTTGATGTAGGGGACCATGTGTATCTCAAGGTCTCGCCCATGAAGGGCGTAGTTCGATTTGGAGCGAAGGGCAAGCTTGCCCCGAGATTCATAGGACCTTTTGAGATCACTGGGCGCGTTGGCGCTGTGGCCTATCGGCTTGCCTTGCCATCACAGTTGTCTGGCATCCACGACGTTTTCCACGTCTCCATGTTGAGGAAGTGCGGGTCAGACATAGCTCCCGTTATTGATTGGCAACCGTTGGAGGTTCGTGAGGATGCTTCTTACATTAAGCAGCCAGTTCGTATCCTTAATCGGAAGGAACAGGTCCTCAGAACCAAGGTCATTCTGTTGGTGAAGGTGCAGTGGGGTCACCATTCTGTAGAGGAGGCTTCTTGGGAGCGTGAGGCTGAGATTCGAGAGCGTTATGCTCATCTCTTTGATGGTTGATTGTGTGATGTATTTTATACGCTGTCCCTGATTCTATATGTTGATATTATGACGTTTCTTTTCATGAGTAATGGTTAGTTGCGATGCTTATGTAAATTTTGAGGATGAAATTTTTATAAGGAGGGGAGAGCTGTAAGACCCGTATCTTGGTCCGTACCTTTCCGTAGACTTCCGCGGTCTTACCGGTCGAATTCCGGTGACCTTTGACCCTTAAACGATATCGACGCGTGACCCTGATTCATGTGCCGACAACCCGAGTCGACTCAACCTGAGACCAATACCATAGCAACCGCGCCGTCATTGCGGTTCCGATGCTGTGACTCGTGCACCGAGGCGATACCCTGGTCAAGAGATATGGGCCAACGTTCGGTGCGAGAAAACGTCGTGCGTTGCGAAACCCAAGGGAATCTCAACGATGTGTCACATCAATCACATCAATCCCATCAATCAATCACCCATCAAGCCATCACATGTCAAGTACACATCACTTTCATCCCTTTTTCCCAAGCAACCACAAAAGTCTCCCAAACCCATACCTCTCTTACACAAAAAGCCACGAAAGTCTTCACCACCCATACCTCTCTTACATAAAAGCCTCAAAAGTCAAGTTTTTCTTACACAACCATCACTCACCACATCCATCCATCACTCTCTCTCTCTCTCCCTTTACATCACTCTCTCTCTTTCTCTCTTTCTCATTTCAAAATTTCCAAGCAACAAAAAATTCCAAGAGCCCATACGTATGGAATTCTCCCTCTCTTCCTAAACTCCAAGTGGCCCACCTCTTCATCCCAAGATCTCCCATCTCAACCCTCCATTCCTCATCTTAACCGTTAAAAACCAAGCTAAGGTGCCAAGGAACTCCTAGGAGCGAGAAGATCGGACGGTGGGTGCCTCTATAGGGTAGTTTTTCTTATTTTTATGGTGGACCAAGTGAGGCCCACCGATCAATGGTGTGGATCTCACTTGGGACCCTAATATGTGGCCGATGGACCACTTGGATCATCATGATCATTCATGATGGGGCCATTCTCCATGGACCCCATCATGATGTGTATTTTCTTTAGAAAGGTCATCTAGACCATCCATATTGGTGGGGAAAGGATCCCCACCGTTAATCTTCAGTTTTGATGGTCACATGTGCAAAATGACTCACTTGATGTACGATTTCATGAAAGGGAGGGCCCATAATGTCGGGATCCCTCCATCACAAGCCGTGTCCCACTCTCCATGTCTCTCTCTCTCTCTCTCTTTTATTTCTTTTATTTATTTATTATTTTTTTTTATGCAATAGGAATGTGTGGCCCACTTGAATGGATCCCACCTTGAGATTTATGTTGTTCAAATTTTTATTCAAGTGGGGCCCACCTTAGACGTTGAACCCATGTCACCCATCAGTGGTGGCCCACTTCATCAGGCCCACCACTCCTTAAAAAGAAAAATATATATAGAACCGTCCAGCGTCTGGGACGCTGGACGTTGCAAAGGAAAGAAGAAAAAGGGAAGAAAAGAAGAGGAGCTTTTGGGTGGTTCCCTTGCATAGGCCCCACCGTGATGTTTATGTTCAATCCAAGCCATCCATCCTCTTACCCACTGCATTTTAGCCGTTGGGTAGAAGTTTGGAGCTGATCCAATCACCTGGTGGGCCATAGCGCCAAATATTGCATTCCCACCATTCAAACACTACTTTCTTATTTTATTTCACTTCCAAGCATAAAAAAATTCAAACTCTAGACTCATTTGGACGGCCTCGAGCCGCTGAATGCTATGGTCGGGACAGATTTTGGTGAAGCGGGCCCCACATGCGAAAAACCCCGGGAAAAGAGTTTTTCCCCTTTTTCTAAAACCCAATGGCAGAGGCCTTGCCTCTGCCTCTGATGATGAGCAGCGCTGCACGCTGCTGCGTGCAGCCGTGAAGCAGGCGGGCGGCCGCTGGCCACCCACGGCTCCTGCGTGTGGGCCCCACTATAATGTTTATTTGTCATCCAACTTGGTCATGAGGTGGGCCACCCAAGCGGCGGGCCCCCCTCCAAAAATAAAACAGATCCAAAACTCAGGTGGCCCACACCAAGTGAAACAGTGTGAATTAAATTTTACCATTAAAATCTTTTTAGGGCCCACTGAAGTATTGGATCAAGCTGAAATTTTTGTTGCCCCTTCATCCAGGTCCGATCGACCTTATGAGCGGGTCGGATGGCACTTTAACATTACTAGGTGGGCCCCACATGGGACCCACGTTGTTGTATGTGTGGTAGTCCACCGTCCAGGCGGACGGTGGCACTCACCCTCCTTGCACACGTGCTGCCTCCACCGTCCACGGACGGTGGGGCCCTGGGTGATGTATGTGCCTTACCTGCACTGTCCACTGGACAGTGGGACCCACCATGATGCCTGTAGTGCATCCAGACCGTCCATCCACTTGATAGGACCATTTTAAGACTTGAGCTAGTGGTGGGGTGGGCCATTCATTTATAGGCTAGGCCCATTTGATTTATGAAATGTTTATGGACTAGGCCCATTTGATTCATTTAAGGCCTATGAACTTGGGCCCACCTGATATGTAAAGCCTATGAGCTTAGGCTTACTTGATATTTAAGGCCTATGGGTTTAGGCCCACTTGATATGTTCCAATTCCATAGGAATAGGCCCTTTTGATGTGTTCCAAGGCCCATAAAATTGGACCCATTTGTTGCATTCCTAAAGCCCATGGGAGTGAACCCATTTGATTATAAAAAGGGTCAATGGGATTAGGCCCACTGGACTTATTTAAGACCCATGAGTTAGGCCCATTTTATTTGATTAAGGCCTAGGGGTTTAGGCCCATTGAACTCATGTTAGGTCTATGGGTTGAGGCCCACTTGATCTACATGTGGGGCCCAATTGGTGTGGCCCATTGGTGACATATTAGACTCATAAGACTAAGCTCATTTGATGCAATCCAAGGCCCACGGGTTTTGACCCATTGCAATGCACATAAGACCCATTGGTGTGACCCATTTATGTGGCCCATCTGATGAATAAAAGGCCCATAAGCTATGGCCCATTTGATATATATGTAAGGCCCAATGGGAGGAACCTAAGGTCCATTGCAATGTGTAATCCCAATACCGATTATGTAGCGGTGTTTAAGAAGATCGTGCCTGGGAAGCAATGTTGGTTTGACGTCCACATTGCGAGTGTGATGCTGGTTGGATGTCCACATTGCGACTCTCCTTAGGGCCCATTATTGGGCCGTACTTGCTGTGTTTCGGCCGTTTAGGCCCATCTGGGTTGTAAGGATGGTTCATCACTCATTTACATGTTTAGTACAGTTTCATGACTCATGATTATACGCATCATATGTATGCTTGACGTGAGAATTGTCTGATCATAGCATTTGCCTTCAGGCAGGTTGTTTATGGGCTCCCGGTTTGGCGGTGTTGCTTTACATGAGCGCACAATATGCGCAGGATTTGATGCATGACTGGATAGCGTGAATCATGCATATCGCATTTGTATGACATGGATATTGTACGCCCTAGCGACATCAGGGCCGTAGCCTCCACAGACACATCGTGGTTGGCAGGATTCCATACCGAAAATCTTGTTCTACATGGGGTACTATAGATATCCCTAGGTGAAAGTCCCTAAACCCTTATGGTACCAAGAGATTGCTCCAACGTCTAGACCGAGTGGGTAGATGAGCGTTGAGTACCGAATACCAGTTGGCTGTGCTCTCCACTGTGTTGTGGTCGGTTGGAAGGGGGTACGGCCTTACCTGACCGAGTGTAGGGGGCAATGCTAGGCTGAGTCTGACCAGCTCGAGGAATGGGTCCGCTATCGACGAGTCGTGCCCGATATTGGCAGACGGATAGTGAGGTCTTTTCCACTTACCTTATTGCGCGCGATGTGACGGCAATCTGGTTTAGAGTGTACTAGACCCCGGTGATATTCCATATTTGAGCTGTACTGATGTGTGGACATTGATGAGGATCTGTATGCTTGAGTTGCATTGCACATCGCATGGCCTTGGGATGGCAGATACCATTCATGTCTTTCATTGCATAAGCCTTGGTACGGCTCATGATATTATAGATCCATCTGCATATTTCGCTTTACTCTGACATTGCATGTTCATATTACTACCTTTCGCACACACTTTCACCACCCTCTAAGCTTTCTGTAAGCTTATGCACGACCGTTGCGTGCAGGTGGCGTTGGTTCGCAGCAGCGCTGAGGCAGGAGCACGTTGCAGAACATTTTGGAATTTTTATTCTTTACCATTGTATTTCCCTTTATGCTCGTTGTACTTGTAAAGTTTTTGATCATAGTGAAAATGTAATGGAGTTCTTGGTTGTTGTTTGTGGGTTATGCCTTTGGTTATGCTTATTACGAATCAAACTGACATTAAAAATCCTCCTCGTAGCATCCCAGGATCGGAACCTGGCAAATGGGAGCTAGGAGCCGAGAATGGGGTTCTACGGAGGCTGTCGGTGTCGGATTCGGCGATCGGGAATTTTGTGAGCCCGGTTTCTGAGTTTGGGGCGTGATAATATGGCTCTTGAGGGTAGGCTGCAAGCCATTCTCAAAACGGCGTGCCTTACAGCCCCATGATCAATACAGTAAGTCGTGAATCTTAATAACATGATGAAACGTGCTTCATATTAGGACACAGTCATGTCCCCATGGACCAGAGTCTCAAACTCTAATGCGCGCTGCTGTCGCACATGCTCAGGAAAGAACTTTCGGTCTACACGAAATCGGCTACTACCACTCAGGAAACAGATGCCCACCAATGCTGAGCCTCACCCTGAAGAAGAAATACAACTAACAGGACTCGCATCAAATATCTTCTCCACCTTAGAGCACCATATCTTTATTGCAGTAGGGTCTGGCTCACCATGGAGATACGGGGGATCGTGCTGTCGGAAGTCCTTGAGAAGGGTGTTCGCATGGTCCTGCTCAGCCTCGGCTGGTGTAACAGTGGGACACCTGCTTTGTCCCTGAAGAATAGTGGTCATTGCCTGAGTATCTACTATAGCTGGGCGGCACTCATAGGTATGGTCGGATCCGCACCGGTCTTAGGTAGAGGAGTGACATCTTTAGGATGGAAAGTAGGAATATTCGGTGGTGGAGAGGGAGTTATAGGTGGTAGAGTGGGAGTCACAGGTGGTAGAGAGGGATTCACTCAGGTCGCTCTTCTAGGCGACATGTCCTACAGGAAAGAACAAGGGCCTATCAGCCTTGAGAATTCTCAAAGGAATAAACGTTAAAGGTCTATATCAGAAAATTGCTAAGTTATTTAGACTCAAAACCTATTCTCATAGTAGATATGTGATGTGATCCTTAGGTATTCCTAAGTTATGCTTTGATACTAACTTCTGTCATGCCCCAAACTCGAAAAACGGGCTCATAGAATTCTCGATGGTCGAATCCGGCACCGATAGCCTCCGTAGTGCCCCATTCTCGGATCCCAGCACTCATGTGCCAGATTCCGATCCTGGGATCCTAAAAGGAGGATTTTTAGTATGATTTTTTTTAATTAAGCATAACCACAAGCATAACCAAGTCACAAAATAATATTACCACATATCCACTATATCAAAAACTTAATGCAGAAAGGGAAATACAGGGTGATTAAAAGGCTCCAAAATAAACTGATACACACTCCTACCTCAACGCTGCTACGGTCCAACGACACCTGCACGTAACGATCGTGCATAAGCTTACAAAAGCTTAGAGAGTGGTGTAAGTATGTGCGCAAGGTGAGTGCCAAGTATACAGTATCAGAGCAATGCTGAATATGCAGTAAGTCCATGAATGCTATCAGTTATACCAAATTTATGTGATTCAAGGCATGAATGCTATCGGCCGTACCAAGGTTATGCGATGCGAGGCCTATGTAGCCAAACGTCATATGCGTGATGCAAAGCAAGCATGACAGTCCTCATTAAGTACACATATCAATACACTGATTGCTGCCTCCCTAACTGCACAGCCCAACGAGCAGAATAGACCTCACTATCCACCTAACCAGTAGTCTGCCAATACCTACCCAGCTCATCGATAGCAGACTTATTTGTGAGCTGGCCAAACTCAGTTTAGCTTATAACCCCCTCACTCGAGAAGATAAGGCCACACCCCCTTCCAACTGACTACGGCACAGTGGGAGATGCGGCCTACTAGTATTTGGCACTCGAGCGCTCGTGTATCCACTAGGTTTAGACGTTGGAGCATTTTTTAGTACCAAAAAGCTTTTGGAACTTTCATCCAAGGACATCTTAAGTGCCCACAGTGCTAGAACTAAGTATTTTTGATATCCGATACTTCCATCCACAATGTGCTTGTGGAGCCACGGCCTTGATGTCGATAGGGCGTACAATGATCATGTTACACATATGCGAGATGCATGAGTCACACCGTACAGTTATGCAGCAATCCCGCACGTATCACGCGCTCATGTGGGTAACTCCTATTAATGAGTCCCATGAATAATCTACCTCATGGTATATGTAATGATCAACTACTACTCATATCAAGCATACAGATGATGCGTATGGGCATGAGTCATGGAGTTACACTAAGTATGTTATAAGTTGATGAACTATCCTTATAACGAAGGTGGGCCTAGATGGCCTACGCATAACGAGTATCGGCCTATCAATGGGCCCTAGGGAGAGTTACAATACGGACATTTAAACAACATTATACTTACAATGTGGGCGTCAAACTATCATTGCTCCCAAGGCATAGCCCGCCATAAACACCATTATATAAACCATTGTGGAATCACATTACAATGGACTTGTGTACATTCCATTGGGCCTCGACCCATGGGCCTTAGATACATCAAATAGGCCACATAACATGGGCCTTATATTCATCAAGTGGGCGGCATCAATGGGCCACACCAATGGGCCTTATGTACATTGCAATGGGCTATAACCCATAGGCCTTGAATACATCACAATGGGCCCTCATATGGATAGTGGGCCATATCACATGGGCTATTTGTACATCAAATGGGCCCACCAATGGGCCCCATGTATATCAAATGAGCCACACCCAAATATAAGTGGTGATGATGACTTCCACCATTAAAATCCCTAAGGCCCACCATAGCATTTCATTTGCATCTAAACAGTTGATAAGGTCACACTGACCTAATAAAAATAATTAAATAAATTTTATATTTATCCAAAACCTTTGCACCAAGGGAGTTTCAATGGTAGACTTCAATTTACCATTGTTACGAGCAGTGGCTCGCCAGATAACTAGATCTGTCTCATTGTGCCTCAAGCTTTAAATGAGCTTTCAAAATGGTTGGACGGTTTGGATGCAGCACATGCATCATGATGGGTCCCATAGGGATGGACGACATAGATAAAGTAGGTGGGGTCCCCTTCCCTCCAGTAGCTCAGCCAAAATGGTTGGACGACATAGATAAAACACATACGTCATAGTGGGTCCCACTGTGCAATGGTGTGGACGGTATGGGTAAAACACATACACCATAGTGGGTCCTGCGTGGGGCCCACCATAACATTTATTTATCATCCAATCTGTTGGTAAGGTCACACGGACCAGATGCAGAGGAAAAAATAAATTTCATAATGACCTAAAACTTTTATGATAACCCAAAAGGGTTCCAATGGTAGACGTTCAATCAACACTGTTTCCTGCTGTGTGGGCCACCTAAGCTTCACATATGGCTGATTTTGGGGGTGGCCCATTGCCCTAAGGGGCCCATCAAATGCATGGTGTGGATGTTCTACACACATCACAATAGGGCTCATGGTTGGGACCGTGGTCCCTGCCCGCCCACCAACGCAGCAACGTCCTACTACAACGTCAGCAGCAGCAGGTGCTGCATGTATTTTTTTTTTTAAAACACAGTTTTTTTTACAGTTTTTCCCATGTGGGGCCCTCATCAGGTGAATCTAACCCAACCATTAGATTCCATAGCCCAAGACAGACCAAAAAAAAGCCCAATATGTGGTATGTTTTGGCGTGTAGAAAAAATTAAAGTGGTCTTTAACGAATTTTAAGGGTAAAAATCACCATTTTCTGTGTTATGGCCCGTTGAAACATCGGATTAACTTCATTTTTTGGCTCAACGCCTAAAATGAGCTGGAGAATAGAATGGACGGCGTGGATTAACTTCATACATCAAGGTGGGGCCTACACGCGCAACCCACCCTAAGTTTCAAATCAAACTGATATATATATATATATATATATATATATATATATATATATATATATATATATTATTTTCACACTACACTGTCAGTTCACACTTCATTGACGTAGCAACGTCCCACGTCCCTGGATGCTGGATGGTTCGCATATAACACAATTTCAAGGTGGGCCCCACCTACTAGATGGCTTGAATAAAATACATGCTTCATGGTGGGGTCCATCTGGGTGGGCCACACTGCCACATCATCACACACAATAAAAAAATGAAAGGGAGAGGGAGAGAAAGGGAGAAAGAAAGAGGGACACGTGTGATGGAGGGCTCCGCCACTATGAGTCCTCCCTTGCATTCAATCATACATTAAGTAGGTCCCAATACATATGGGCCCACCAAATCAATGATCGACGGTGGAGATTCCTTCTCCACCAAAATGGAAGGTCTAGATGACTTCTATTCATATAAGGAAAATAAACATCATGATGGGGTCCATGGTGAATGGCCCCATCATGAAATGATCATGAGAATCAAGGTGTGCCATCGGCTACACCTAGGTTCCAAAGTGAGATCCATACCATCAATCGGTACGCCTCACTTGTCCCATCATTAAAAAAAAATGAAATCTAGGCCTATGGAAACACCCACCGTTGAATATTTTTAGTCCGATGGAACATCGATCTCCTTGTATCCCTCTTTGATGGAAGATGATGAGAGTGGAAAGGCTAGGATAAAGGATTTTGGGGTGGAAAGTGGGCCACACAAAACACACTTTTCTCTCACTTGGGATGCTTGGACGTCCACCACTTTTGCTTGATATTTGGAAAGTGTGTTGAGAAAGAGAGAAGGATTATTGCAAGAGAGAGGTGATGGATGTGAGGTGATAGTGTACTTGACATAAGAGTTAACTTGGTGGTTGCTTGACTTGGGGAGAAAGAAAGCGTAGGTGCTCTTATACTTAACATGATGTGATTGTTTGATTGATTGATGGGACATGTTGTAGAGATTCTCTTGAGATTACAAACGAACGGTGTTTTACTCGAACTGAATGCGGGTCTACATCTCCTGGACAAGGTATTGGATCAGTATGCAAGATGTAGCGTTGTAACCGTAGCGATGGTGTGGTCGCAATGGTACAAGTCTCGGCTTAAACCGACTCAAATCTATGGGATACGACTTAGAGTCACGCGCAAACGTCGATTATAAGTCGCAGGTTGTCGAAATTCATCAGGAAGGATTGTGAGAGTCGACGGAACAGTACATACTATGATACGGGTCTTACATGAACAGCCGATCAACCATAGTATAAAGATCAACATTCAACCGTGGTTATATCAAATTCGATAGCATGGAGTCATTCGTCTATGACGAATGAGGCTCACTTATTTGGGTTAACCCACTAAGAGAATGATGAGAATGGGCCTAACAAGGCTTAAGGAAATGTCACAATGTGGGCATCCAACCATCATTGCCCATCAATGTGGACATCTAACCAACATTGCTCTCAAAGGGTGGCCCACATAAGGGATTCATACACAACGTATCGGCCACACATACATCACATTAGGCCCCATTATGGGTCTCTCATATATCACGTTGGGCTTCATACAAGGGCCTCAAACGAATCACAATGGGCCACGCCCATGGGCCTTGAATATATCATAATGGGCCTCGCCCATGAGCCTTGAATACATTACAATGGGCCTCGCCCATGGCCCTCATCACTAGGCCTCATATGTCAAGTGGGCCACATTACATGGGCCACATTATTTGGGCTGCACCAATGTGTTTCATGTATATCAAATAGGCCACACCGATGAGCCTCATGTATATCAAATCGGGCCCACCCTTATGTATTTTTGAACTCTGACCTATTCATAAGTTGACATAGAGATAAATGAAGTGAAAACAAATATCAGCTTAATTAGAAACTTAGAAGTTTGAACGGTGGATTTTGATGTCCACTATTTAAATGGTGGGGTCCATTTGAACTTTAAATCTGACTCAATCCTGCACTCATGCCATAAAATGATATCTCAAAGTGTTTGGACAGTATGGATACAACGCATGAATCCTGGTGGGCTCCACTGCCCAAACAGTGGACGTTGTAGATAAAGCACATACATCATTGGGGCCCACACCACAAGGATGAAACACACATCTGGAGTGGTTCCCACCATCAGAATAGCTTGGATGTGCACATACATCACGTGGGACCTGCAGAACTTGCTGACGTTTAAAGGAGCAGTTATATAGCTATTGTACGTGCAACTCTGCTGCAGATGAAGGGCAGAGGTGGGTCCCACGTAGGGCCCACCACACCATTTATATATATAATATCATAGCAGGTGTGTCCCCACATGGGAACCCACCATATATAGTATTATATATTATATTATATTATATTATATTATATATATTAAAATATAATAATTTTTTTTTTTTTATATCAATGTCTCGCCTGTCCACGACCTGGACAGTTTCAAACATCAAGGGGGGGGGGGGGGGGGGGGGGGGAGTGGGTCCCATTGTCCAAGGATGGTGGATGCACCACATGCATTATGGTGTGGCCCGTCTACATGGATGAACGTCATGGATGGGTCCCACGGACCCCAATGTCTGTTCACACTTCACTGTTAGCCACACCCCACCGTCAGTTCATACCTCACTGTTAGCCACACCCCACCATCAGTTCACACCCCACTGTTAGTTCAAACCTCACTGTTAGCCACCCCCACTAAGAATCGATACCAAGACCTCATGTGTTGAAACGAGGTATCTCCAATCAGTCTACCAGTTGAGCTATGGATTTGGGTGTATTAGAATAAATACATCAAGGAGGGCCCCACCCATTCGTGTGAGGTGGGTCACGTCCTAGATGGACAGTTGGGGTGACATATAAACATCATGGCGTGTCCCACATGAATGGGGTCCACTGGTAGATGGCATGGATGTAAACATCATTGTGGGCCACACACCTCATCATCATCATTACCATACAAAAAAGAAAAGAGAGAGAGAAAGAGAAAAAGGAGAGACCGGATGGTGATGGAAGGACCCTGCCACTATTGGCCCTTCATGGTTACAATACATACATAAAAAATGGGTCCCATCACAAGTGGACCTTCTAAATGGAAATCAATGGTGGATCACCCACCTATTGGCCTCCTTAGTTTTGTGGAATGATAAACTCCTTGGCTTTGATTTTAACGAAAGATAATGAAGAATGAAGGGTTAAGATGGGAGATGAGAGGGTAGGAAGTGGGCCACACTAAAGCTCCTCCATTAGAGCACGTGTGATATTTTAGTTGCTTGAAAAATAAGTTTGAGAAATGAGAGAGGGTTGTAAGGAGAGAGAGAGAGAGAGAGATGGGTGATGAAGTGATGGATGGGAGAGAGGGATGGGTTGTGTAAGAAATTGTTGACTTTTGGTGTAGCTTGTGTAAGAGATGTATGGGTTGTGATGGGTTGAATGATGTGTTGAGTGATGGGTTGAGTGATGTAGTACTTGACTTGTACTTGACCCTTGATGGGATTGATTGATTAATTGAGGTGACATTCAAGTAGAGATTCTCTCGGAATTGTAAATGCACGACATTTTCGTTGAACTGAACCAGGGCCTATATCTCCTGGCATGGGTATCACCTCAGCGCGTGAGATGCGACATCAGAATCGTGGTGACGGCGCAGTCGCTAGGCTATGAGTCTCGGGTTAAGTCGACTCAGGTTTGCAGGACTAGGCTTGGGATCACCCGCAAACACCGAATAAAGGTCAAAAGTTGCCGAAATTAGATTAGGAGGACCACGAGAATTATGGAATGGTACAGACTAAGATACGGGCCTTACAGCTCTCCCCTCCAAATAAAAATTTTACCCTCGAAATTCACATAATTATCACAACTAAACAACGCTCATGAGGAAGAAGAAACATAACATCATCTTATAAAATTGGAGACAACATACAAAATACAACACATAATCAATCATCAAAGAGATGGGGATAGTGCTCTTAAATCTCAACCTCGCGCTCCCAAAAAGCCTCATCAACAGAATGATGACCCCACTGAACCTTCACTAATGGAATGACCTTGGTCCGGAGGACTTGCTCCTTCCGATAAAGGATGCGAACTGGTTACTCAATATAGGAAGCGTCTTCATATACCTCTAACGGCTGTCAGTCAATAATAGGAATAATGTTTGACCTACACTTCCTTAACATAGAGATACAAAAAATATTGTGGATACCAGATAACTGAGATGATAAGGCAAGCCGATTGGCCACGACGCCAACACGCCCAGTGATCTCAAAAGGTCCTATGAATCTCGGGGCATGCTTGTCTTTACTCCAAATCGAACTACGCTCTTCATGGGTGAGACCTTGAGATACACATGGTCCCTTACAACAACTTCAAGGGATGATGCCAGTGATCAGCAAAACTCTTCTACCGGCTCTGAGCTGTGGGTATCCTTTTCCTGATGATAGCGATAGCCTCTGAAGTATGCTGCACAAGCTCGGGACATAGAAGATGACGCTCTCCAACCTCGATTTAACCACTCAATGATCTTCACGGTCTACCATGTAGTGCCTCAAAAGGAGCCATGTCAATGGTCTCTTGATAGCTATTGTTGTATGTGAACTCAGCCAATCATAGATGCTCATCCCAGCTACCCCCGAAATCAATCGCACAAGCCTGAAGCATATCCTCAAGGATCTGGTTGACCCTCTCGGTTTGGCCATTGGTCTGTTGATGATACACGGTACTGAGCTACAAATCAGTCCCCATCGCTCTCTATAAGCTCCTCCAAAATTGAGACGTGAATCTTAGGTCTTGGTCAGAAATGATCGAGACTGGAATGTCATGCAGTCTCACAATCTCCTCGATGAATAACCTCGTAAGCCTGTCCATAGACCAAATCACACGTGTCGCAAGAAAATATGCTGACTTCATTTGATGATCCACGACAACCCAGATGGTGTCATGACCATGCTGAGTCCTCGGTAAGCTCATAACGAAATCTGTCGACACGTGCTCCCACTTCCACGTCAGGACGCTCAACGAATGTAATAGATCAGGGGGTCTCTGATGATCGGCCTTGACACGCTAGCATGTGTCACACTTGGCCACAAACTGGCAATTTGACGCTTCATCCCCGTCCAAAAATACTGTCGCCTTTTATCACAGTACATCTTCGTCGAGCCAGGGTAGATAGAAAATCACAATCATGTGCCTTAGTTATAAGGTCTCTACGTAACTCAGGAACATCTGGGACATATAATCCGCCTCTGAAGTGAAGTCCACCATCAGAACTAATCTATCAATCTGTCTGACTCTCAGATGCTACCTTTGCTCGGTAATCCTGTAAGTCATCTATCTGCTGAGCCTCGATCACCCTTGCAACAAGAGAGGGTCAGATTGATAGGCTTGATAGCTGAACAATAGAAGAATGCAGACCAACTCGAAGTCATACTCTGTTATATCCTCAAGCATCCTCCACTCCTAAATCATCATATGTGCCATTAGGCCTCATGGCTGAAGGCTGAGGGCGTTCGCCACCACGTTTACCTTGCCCGGGTAGTACTGAAGATCGAAATCATAGTCCTTCAGGAGCTCCATTCAGCATGTTTGTTCATGTTCAACTCAGACTGCAAGAAGAGGTACTTCAAGCTCTTGTGGTTAGAAAAGAGCTCGAGCCTAACCCCATAGAGATAGTGCCTCCACACCTTCAATGCGAAGATGACCGCTACCAGCTCCAAATCATGTGTGAGGTAGTTCAGCCCATGGACCTTGAGCTGACGAGACGCGAAGGCCACTGGACTCCCGTGCTGCATTAAGAAAACACCCAAACCAATATGCTAGGCATCAGTAAAAACTATGAATCTATCACTCCCAGAGGGAAGAGTGAGGACAAGAGCAGATGTTAGATGGTCCTTCAGCTCAACGAATGCCTACTCACATGTGTCACCCCAAACAAACTCTCTGAATCTCGGACGGGCTTGTGTGCTGGTCTCACTGATGCACTTCCTCAACTTTTGAGGGGTCCACTGCAACACCCTCCCTCCTCACCACGTGACCGAGAAACTTCAACTCCTCCTACTAGAACTCGCACTACTCCAGCTTCACATACAGCTGGTGTATACGAAGGGTCTGCAAGGTAATCTCCAGGTGCTGTTCGTGCTCCCCAAGGGTCCTCGAATAGATCAGAATGTCATTAATGAAGACTACAGCAAACTGATCCAGATATGGACAGAAGACTTCGTTCATCAACTGCATGAAGATGTGGGTGCATTAGTCAGTCCGAAGGACATGATGTGAAACTCGAAATGACCATAACGCATCCCAAAAGCTTTCTTAGGGATGTCCTCTTTTCTAACCCGAATCTGATGATAACTGGAATGCAGGTCAATCTTTGAAAAGAACTGCACACCCTGCAGCTAATCAAATAAATTGCCAATCCTCGGGAGTGGATACTTGTTCTTGATCGTGAGTTTGTTGAGCTCGCGGTAATCTACGAAGAGCCTCAACAAGCCATCCTTCTTCTTCACGAAGAGTATCGACACTCCTCACTGTGAACTTCTTGGATGGATAAAGCCTAACTCGCATAACTCGTCCAATTGCTTCTACAGTTCCCACAACTCTAATGGTGTCATACGATATGGGATCTTCGAAATAGGTGAAGTACTGGGCACGAGATCAATCTGAAACTCAGTGTGTTAATGAGGCAGTAATCCTAGAATCTCCTGAAACACATCGAAAAAATCGTAGGCCACATGCAACTGGTCGATGCTCATAACTATGGGCTCCTCTATGGCACATGACATCATACAAGACTACGACTCTCGTTTAGGCTCAACAATGAACTGGAATTGTAATAAACTGGGTAACAGAACGTGAATGTCCTCGTGGAGCAGTCCAATATGGCATGGTACTTGGCAAGCCAACTCATGTCCAGGATAACATCAAACTCGGACATCGGCAGGTAAAAAGATATCCTCAACCAGAATGGGGTAAGATGAGAAAAATTAGCCCAACACTGTAGTCTTCCCCAAGGGAGTCGATACTGACAGGCTCTCACAAGCAGACTCCAATGGCAAACCAGTTGATCGGCAGAAATCCTCGACCACAAAGGAATGCGATGCACCAGAGTCAAATAATACACGTACAATACATGCAAGAACTAAAAGTATACCCTTGACTACTCCAGATGACTACGGATCCTACTGAGCCACGTAAAACCTAACTTGAGTCGGCTGGGGAGGTGCCTGTCCACTTTGAGCGTGTTACTGTTACTAATGTCATTGAGGCGGTTGAAACTGTTGCCTATGCTGTTACGGCCTTAAATGTTGGTGCTAAGGGGGCTTCAGTGGTGGGGGATGCTATCACTGCTGCTATGGGGGTCTCTACTACTGCTGTGGTGGAGGCTATTGTGAATCTCTCAGCTACTGCTGCTGTTGCTGAGGGCAGGAACATTCTCACATACGGTGCCCCATCACACCTCACCTAAAACAGGTGCCGGTGAACTACCTCAGAGGTGGTACTGGAGGTGCTGCTGACGCTCGGAAGGCTGGGCGACCTATGTGCCTCTGCTTGGTCGACGCTGATGGGAGTCACTGGAAGGAGCCAGCCTCTTCCGGTCTCTCCTCTGACCGTGATCACTCTTAGAACCAGCCTACTTAGCTTAAAAAATCTGGGCCTTCTGTATCACCCCTTCAAAAGTCAGGAGCTCATGCCCAATAACACGACCTTCAAGACCATAACGTAAGCTGTCATCGAATCGGCAAGCTCTCCGTTCCTCATCATCTACCAAGTATGGCATAAATCTGGACAGCGCTACAAAATAAGTCACATACTTGGCCACTGTCATATCTCCTTACACCAGGCCTCGAAATCCAATGCTTGCTGTCGTCGGATGTGATCAAGAAAATATTATCAGTCAAATCGATCCACAAAATCCTCCCGGGTCCACTCAAAATCTGTACCCTCTGCTTGAGAGACTGATGCCCACCAGTGCTCAGCCTCTCCTTGGAGAAGAAATACAACTAACCAGACTTGCCACTGGGTCTTACATCCCATTGTATCAAATATTTTCTCCACATCGAAGCGCCACCTCTCAGCTACTGTCGGGTGTAGCTCGCCCTGAAAACGTGGGGGATCGAGCTGTCGGAACTCTCGAAGAAGGGAGCTCGTCCACTCTTATTCTACCCGGGCTGAAAAAATGACAGGGTGTCTGCCTTGCCCCTAAAGGGCGTCTGTCACAACCTGCAACATCTACAATAACTGGGAAGCACTCATGGGTACGGACAGATCCACACCAGTCTTTAGTAGAGGAGCTGCATCCTTCGGATGCACAGTAGGAATCTCTGGTAGTGGAGTGAGGATCGTAGGTGGTAGGGTGAGAGTATTAGGTGCTGGAGTGGGAGGCTCAGGTGGTGGAGTGGGAGTCGATCGGGTCACTCTCTTGGGCGGTGAAAGTGCACCTACTAGTGCCCTAGTTTGTCAATTACGGTGAAAGTTGAGTCAATCAAACAACAGCGCCTAACAGGAAGATTAATTCAAGTGTCTGCCTTAACTGGATGTGTGGAAGCTCTCCATAGGTAAATCATAGCCTCACATCCCATGTCCCAAAACACCAGGTGATTAAAACCCTTAAAACTAAGTAGAACATCTAAGGGTTTAATTGTTAGAAAACTTTTTACCAAACAAGAATCTTTAAAGTTTTCTTACCCCGTCGATTATATAGATTCACCTTTTGATATGATCGACTTGCTCTTTCATGTCCTCAGCATCTCAATCGATACAATCGAGTGAGGACAAAAAGCATCCAATAACCAAACATTCATCTGGATAATTTATCGATATATCGGAATCTTAATGATATCATCGATATTCGAATATTGATCCCATCGAAAGTGGATCGATAATATCGAAAGGTAGTTTTTCGGTGCCCTTATTTTTCTAAAGAAAACTACTATAAGCTTCGATATATCGATGACTGTCCGATTCAATCTGAATTCAAATATCGATCATATCAGAAGTCATTCGATCATATCGACAGTGGGCGCATGTTTTCTCCAGCAAATATTTCAAGGTGATTTAAACATTGATCGGGGGGCCAGTCGAGAAATCGATATTTATATGTCGATCATATCGAGGCCTGGTCGATTGGATCAAGACCAGACACAAACTATCCAACAAGCTTATAGGTGAATCTATACGATTTATCGATCCCATCGATACAGACTCCGATATCATCGATATACAAATTTCGATGACATCAGCTGTTCCCCGATCATATCTTTAGAACCTGAAATCCTTCAAGGCTTGTCTCTCTCATTTTCACCTGTCGATAGATTGATCTCTCTATCGATGGAATCAGAGTTCAAAATCCAATAACATCGATGTGTGTCTCGATCCCATCGACCAGTTGGTAAAAAGTTTTCAAAAGTGAAAATGACATTTGAGTTTGTATCATCGAGAGATCAGTTAATGCTATCGGGAGTATACACTCGATGATATCAAACTCTGTCATAAATGTGACCGTTTTATATCCGTTGGAACCTTTTTCTTATATATAGAGAGGTTAGTCTTTATTGCTGGTAGAGAAAGAAGAGAGTGCTTCTGAGTGTTTTAAACTTCATATCATTTATCTAAAGCCCTTTCTCTCAGGGAGTTCATCCTCCAATCCACCCTCATCATTGAAATTCAATAGAGTGGATTGGGGAATGAACTTCCGCATTCAAGGATCCTCCTGCTACTACCTTAATGATAAATCATTAAGCTAGGATGCTTTGAATGCATAGATGATTGAAATCACTTTATCTTCCTAATAGGAAAATCTTTAGAGAGTAGAATTCCATCATAACCTTGACCCAACCTAAAGCCTAGTATTGGTATATCTTTTGTGTTGCAGATCAAGGGAGCTGAAGACTCTTCATCAACAAGAAGGAAATCTTCATCACTGTGCTAAAAGGGACTCGTCAACTTATCTGTAAGTATCTAGAGTTCAGAGGACACTTATGATCATTCCTTTCTAGGATTGGGTCTTAAGTATTGCTCACCCTTCGAAGTCCTCAAAGGAGGCCTCCAGCGGGAGTGTACATGTGGGTGCGTTGTGTGGACCCTTGCTCTGTGTGGGCATAAACATCCGGTTAGGAGTGAACTAATAAAACTCTGGGTTATGAGGTGAACCGTATAAAACCTCTGTTAGGGTCTTAGGGTAAGATCCTTGGCCAGTGTGCCTAAACAGGATGCTATGTGTTGACCCTTGCTCGTGAGAGCATAAACGGTCAGCCTCTGTGTAGCTTGTAAAGTTTGAAGGTGAACCTGATTTAAAACCTTAGGTTTGAGGTGAACCATGGAAAACCTCCTTAGTGAAATCCGGTACACTCAAGGGTTGAGTGTGGCAGCTGAGAGTGGAGTAGACAAGTAGTTGAACCACTATAAAAATGACAGTGTTTGTGATTGATTCTTGTGCTTGATCATTTGTGTAATTATGTTAATTACATTCATATCTGCTCACACTTCACACACACAGTCACATCCATCATAGACTATAACTGCTTCATGCTTATTAAATTGAATAGTTTTGTGATTGGATTCTCTACTGGGCTTGGAAGCAAGTAGAGTTACATTTGAGTAATCCTGAAAATTGCATACCTGTTAGGATTAGAGTGATAGGATTTTAATATAACTCATAAATCTTTAAAAAGTCCTATTCACCCCCCTCTAGGACATATTGCCATATTCCTACTTCAACTCAAGTGGTCTTCACCACTTTTTCAGGCGGCATGTCCTAAAGGAAAGGGCAAAGGCACCATCAACTTTGAAAATTTTTAAAGGCATGCATGTTAAAGGTCTGTAACAAAAGATCGTTAAGCTATCCGAACTTGGGACTTAATCATTCATACCAGACATGTAATATTGTTCTTAGTTATTCCCAAGTTATGCCTAATACCAACTTCTGTCATGCTCCAAACTTAAAAAATGGGTTCATAAAATTTTTGATCACCGAATCCAGTGCCGACAACGTCCTTAGAACCCCATTCTCGGCTCCTAACGCCCATCTGCCAGGTTTCGATCCTGGGATACTACGAGGAAGATTTTTAACATCAGTTTGATTCATAATATGCATAACAAAAGGCATAACTCACAAACAACAACCAAAAACTCCATCACATTTCTACTATGATAAAAAACTTATAAGTACAGTGCGCATAAAGGAAAATACAATGATGATAGACAAAAAACTCCAAGATGATCTGCTACGCGCTCCTGCCTCAGCGATGTTGCAATCCAACGTCACCTGCACGTAACAATCGTGTATAAGCTTATGAAAAGATTAAAGGGTGGTGAGAGTGTGTGCGCAATGTAGTAATAGAATTATGCAATATCAGAGTAATGCGGAATATGATGATGAATTAACCATACTAAGGCTATGCGATGCAAGGCATGAATGATGTCAGCCATACCAAGGTCATGCGATGCGAGATGAAACTTAAGCATATGAATCCTCATCTAAGTCCACATGACAATATAGCTTAACTCTGGAGTATAACCTGCGTTTAGTCCAATCCAAACCAGATTGTCGCCCCATCACACGCAACAAGGTGAGTGGAAGAGACCTCATTATCTGTCTGCCAATATCGGGCCCAACTCGTCCATAGCGGACCCATTCCTCGAGCTGGTCAAACTCAGCCTAGCTTTGCCCCCTCCTCTCAGGTGGGTAAGGCTGCACCCCCTTCTAACTGACCATGACACAGTGGAAAGCATGACCTCCTGATATTCGACACTCGGTGCTCATGTGTTTACTCGGTTTAGACGTTGGAGCAACCTCCTGGTACCATAAGGGTTTAGAGACTTTCACTCAGGGATATTTATAGCACCTCATGTTGAACAAAATTTTTGGTGTCCAATCCTTCCATCCACGATGTGCCTGTGGAAGCTATGACCCTGATGTCGTTAGGGCATACAATATACATATCACAAAATGCTAGATGCATGAATCACTCAATCTAGTCATACAGCAAACATGCGTGTACCGTGCGCTCATGCGAGCTACTTCCCCTTACTAAGGAGTCCCATAATAATCTGCCTAATGGCATGTGATATGATCAATCACTCATCTCAATTCAAGCATGCAGATGATGCACATGGACATGTATCATGACGATATATTATCACATACTTATAATCGGTATCGATAACCGATACCGATAATCGGCATCACCCTTAATAATCGACACCAATGATTAGCATCGACAATCGGTACTGACAATCAGCATAGATAATTGGCACCGATAATCAGGATCGATAATCGTTACTGACAATTAGCATATAAACAAGGCAGGGTCCATAGATGAATAGCCGATCAATCATAGTATAAAGATCGACACTCGGCCGTGGTTATATCAAATTCGATAGCACGGAGCCATCCATCTATGGCGAATGGGGCCCACTTATTTGGGTTAACCCACTAAGAGAATGATGAGAATGGACTTAAAAAGGCCTAAGGAAAGGTAATAATTTGGACATCCAACCATCATTGCTCATCAATGTGGACATCTAACCAAATTGCTCCCAAGGAGTGGCCCATATAAGGAATTCATACACAATGTATCGGCCACATATTCATCACGTTAAGCCCCATTATGGGCCTCTCATATATCGCATTAGGCTTCATACAAGGGCCTCAAATGAATCACAATGGGCCACGCCCAGGGGCCTTGAATATATCACAATGGGCCTTGCCCATGAGCCTCGAATACATCACAATGGGCCTTGCCCATGGGCCACATCACTGGGCATCATATGTTAAGTGGGCCACATCACATGGGCCGCATTATTTGGGCCGCACCAATGTGTTTCATGTATATCAAATAGGCCACACCGATGGGCCTCATGTATATCAAATCGGGCCCACCCTTATGTATTTTTGAGATATAACCTATTCATAAGTTAACATAAAGATAAATGAAGCGAAAATAAATATCATCTTAATTGGAAACCACTGTGGCCCTTAGAAGTTTGAACGGTGGATGTCGCTATCCACTATTTAAATGGTGGGGTCCACTTGAACTTTAGATCTGACTCATCCTTGCACTCATGCCATTTAATGATATCTTAAAGTGTTTGGACGGTATGGATACAGCACATGCATCATGGTGAGCCCCACTGTCTAAACAACGGACGGTGTAAATACAGGACATACATCATTGGGGCCCACACCATAGGCATGAAACACATACATCTGGAGTGGGTCCCATCATCAGAACAGCTTGGATGTACACATACATCACGTGGGACTTGCAGAACTTGCCAACGTTTAAAAGAGCAGTTATATAGCTGTTGGACGTGCAGCTCTGCTACAGATGAAGGGCAGAGGTGGGTCCCATGTTAGGCCCACCACACCATTTATATTTATAATATTATATATATATATATATATATATATATATATATATATATATATATATATATCATAGCAGTAAGTGGTCCCACGTGGGACCCACCATATATAGTATTATATATATTATATTATATATATAATATCACAGCAGGTGGGTCCCCAAATGGGAACCCACCATATATAGTATTATATATATATATATATATATATATATATATATATATATATATATATATATATATATATATTATAATATAATAATATATTTTTATATCAACGTCTAGGCCATCCACGGCCTGGACAGTTACATACATTAAGAGAGGGGGGGGGTTGGGGGTTATCCCCACACGTGAGGTGGGTCCCACCATCTAAGGATAGTGGATACACCACATGCATTATGGTGTGGCCCATTTAAATGGATGGACGACGTGGATGGGTCCCACGGACCCCACTGTCCATTCACACTTCACTGTTAGCCACACCCCACCGTCAGTTCACATGTCACTATTAGCCACACCCCACTGTTAGTTCACACCTCACATTTAACCACACCCCACCGTCAGTTCACACCTCACTGTTAGCCACCCCCATTAAGAATCGATACCAAGACTTTAAGTGTTGAAACGAGGTATCTCCAATCAGTCTACCAGTTGAGCTATGGATCTGGGTGTATTAGAATAAATACATCAAGGAGGGCCCCACCCACATGTGTGGGGTGGGCCACATCCTAGATTGACGGTTAGGATGACAAAAAAACATCATGGTGTGTCCAACATGGATGGGGTCCATTGGCAGATGGCATGGATGTAAACATCATTGTGGGCCACCCAACTCATCATCATCATTGCCATACAAAAAAGAAAAGAGAGTGAAAGAGAAAAAGGAGAGATCGGATGGTGATGGAGGGACCCCGCCACTATGGGCCCTCCATGGTTACAATACATACATAAAAATGGGTCCCATCATAAGTGGGTCTTCTAAATGGAAATCAACGGTGGATCACCCACCTATTAGCCTCCTTCTTGGTCCGATGGAATGCCGAACTCCTTGGCTTCAATTTCAATGAAAGATGATGAGGAATGAATGGTTGAGATGGGAGATGAGAGGGTAGGAAGTGGGCCACACTAAAGATCCTCCAAGAGAGCTTGGGAAGCTTAGACGTATGAAATTTTGGTTGCTTGGAAAATGAGCTTGAGAAATGAGAGAGAGAGGGTTGTAAGGAGAGAGAGAGAGAGAGAGAGAGAGAGAGAGAGAGAGAGAGAGAGAGAGAGAGAGATGGGTGATAGAGTGATGGATGGGAGAGAGGGATGGGTTGTGTAAGAAATTGTTGACTTTTGGGGTAGCTTGTATAAGAGAGGTATGGATTGTGATGGGTTAAGTGATGTAGTACTTGACTTGTACTTGAGCCTTAATAGGATTGATTGATTGATTGAGGTGACATTTGGGTAGAGATTCTCTGGAAATTACAAATGCACGGCATTTTCTTTGAACTAAATGAGGGCCCATATTTCCTGGCCTGGGTATTATCTCGGGGCGCGAGACACGGCATCGGAACCTTGACGACGGCGCGGTCGCTAGGGTACAAGTCTCGGGTTGAGTCAATCAGGTTTGTAGGACTCAGCTTAGGATCACGTGTAAACATCGGATAAAGATCAAAAGTTACTAAAATTTGATCGAAAGAATTGCGGGAACCTAAGGAATGGTACGTACTAAGATACGGGCCTTACAAGGCTGAGTTTGACCAGCTTGTGAATGGGTCCGCTACTATCGAGCCTCACTGGTGATTGGTTGTCCACAGGTGAGTAGTGAGGTCTCTTATGCTCGCTAGGCTGTGCGGCTAGCAGAGCAGCTGTCAACATGTAGTGTATTAGAACCCGGTGATTTCCTTAGAGAGGATTATATTGATGTGTATTTACGATGAGCACTGATATGATTGCATTACACCTTGCATATGTAAGCCTCTTATGTATCGTCTTGGTATGGCGCCCAGTACTCATGTGTCACATCGCATAGCCTTGTGATGGCTTATGACATTCATGCTTAGTATAACATTACCTTGGTATGGTGCCTAGTACTCATATGTTTCTTTGCATGGCCTTGGTTTGCTTGTTGGATTCATATGTGTCATAGCTTAGCCTTGGTATGGCTAGTGGCATTGATAGTGTTCATGGTTCATGGCGAGCTTCTGCATTCTCTGATATTTCTTCCCGGCACCGGTATTACATACACTTACACTACTCTATAAGCTTTCTATATGCTTATGCACGATTGATGCATGAAGGTGATTATAGGCAGCCGCAGTAGCCGAGGAGTGAGGAGCATGCTGAGGACCTTTTTGAGATTTCCTTATCCTATTTATGTATTTCCCATTTGAGCCTTGTATCATGTATAAAGCTTAAATTCTTAGTGGATTTTATAATGTTGTTCCTGTAGTTATCATCTGTGATTACTATGTTATGATCTTGAGTATGCTTAATTAAATCGAACTTATGTTATAAAAATCCTTCTTGTAGGATCCTAGGATCGGAACCTAGTGAATGGGTGCCAGGAGCCAAGAATGGAGTACTACGGGGGCTGTCAGTGCCGGAATCAGTTATCGGATTCTTGCGAGTTCCGGTCACCGAATCTGAGGTGTGACGGGAGTTAGTATCAGAGCATAACAAGTAATCTCAGAATAACTTGGGATAACATTGCATATCTGCTGTGAGCTTAGGACAAGTCGTGTTCCGAGTGCATTTCCCTTGTCCAATTTGAGCCTTTAAGGATTCTAATCCCAAGGTATCCATCACCTTTGTTCTTTTAGTGGATCAAGCGGCCTAGACGAGGTGCCCATGGTTGTGATGCCCATGGCCTTGGTACCCGTGGACATGGTTCTCATTCCGCTCCAGCAACCCGAGTGACTTATGAAAGTGCCCTTGTTTGTCAATTAGCGTGAGTGTTAAGACAGCTAGACAACAGAGCCTCATAGGAATATCAATTCAAAGTGTCTGCCTTAACCGGATGTGTGCAAGATCACCATAGGTAAATCTAAGCCTCACATCCCATGTCCCAAAACACCAGGTAAATAAAACCCTTATAATAAGTTAGTTCATCATAGGATTTTTAAGTAAGAAAACTTTTTCAAACATCAGAAAATCTCCAAGTTTTCTCACTTTATCAATTTTATCGATACACATCTCGATATGATCGACCTGCACTGTCGATGTCCTCGATGACAAGTCAATTCTATCGGAATGAGGACAAAAGTGTCCACCTATCGATGTATCGATATACCTATCGATATCATCGATATTTAAATCTCGAGTCCATCGAAGGTGACTCGATAATATCGACAGGTAGATCTTTGGCGTGCCTATTTTTTCTTGAGAATATCACATATGCATCGATATATTGAAGCCCACCTAGATACCATCGAAGTTCAAATCTCAATGATATCGGAAGGCTCTCAATGATATCGGTCATGGGCGCAAAGTTTTTCAACAATATATTTCAAGATAATTTATCTATGATCGAGGGTCACTCGATAGAATCGATATTCAAATATCAATAATATCGGTACGATCTCGATGGCATCGAACTGGGACAAAAACTATCCAGCAAGCTTAAGCAAAAATCCTTTCATTTTATCGATGCCTCAACACAGCTATCGATATCATCAATAATCAAATTCCAATGATATCAAAGGTCCCTCAATCATTCTTGTAAACCTGAAATATTTCAATGCAAGTCTCTCTCATTTTCAAACATCGAGGAATCGAACCTCGCATCGATGAAATCGGAGTTCAAAATCCGATGACATCGACGCGTGTTTCAAAAGTATATGACATTTGAGTTTGTATCATCGAGCAGACTGTCAATGTTATCGAGAGTATAGAATGAATGATATCGATCCCGCTCAATAATATCAAACTCTGTCATAAATGTAACCGTTTTATATCCGTTGGAACCTTTTGTCTATTATTACTGGTAGAGAAAGAAGAGAGTGCTTTTGAGTGTTTTACATTAAATCATATACCCAAAGCTCTTTCTCTTAAGGGAGTTCATCCTCCAATCCACCCTCATCATTGATAATTAATAGAGTGGATTAGGGAATGAACTTCCACATTCAGGGATCCTCCAACTATTACCTTAATGAAAAATTATTAAGCTAGGATGCCTTGAATGCATAGATGATTGGAATCACTTTATCTCCTTTATAGGAAAATATTTGAGAGTAGGATTCCATCATAACCTTGACCCAACCCGTCGCCATGCATTGGTATATCTTTTGAGCTACAGTTCAAGGAAGAAGAAGATTCTTCATCAATAAAGGAAGAGTTCTTTACCAAGGAGCTAAAGATGGACTCATCTTCTTATCTGTAAGTTATTAGAATCCACAGGACCCTTTGATCATTCCTTTGTAGGACTGGGTCTAAGGTATTTCTCACCCTTGCAAGTCTTTTAGGAGGCCTTTGGCGGGAGTGTACGTAGTGGGTGCATTGCGTTGACCCTTGCTCTGTGGAGAGTATAAACAGTTAGGGTCTTGTGGAAGATCCTTAGCCAGTGAGCCTAAAAGTGGGTGCGTTGTGTTGACCCTTGCTCGTGAGAGCAAAAACAGTGAGGTTCCTTGTGTGGATCCTTAGCAAGCGTGCCTAAAATCAGGTGTTATGTGTTAAACCTTGCTCAGGGAACACAATCAGTCAACCTAGGTGTAGGTTGTAAAGGTTGAAGGTGAACCTGATTTAAAATCTTAGATTTGAGGTGAACCGCTATGAAATCTCCTTAGTGAAATCTGGTACACTCAAGGGTTGAGTGCGGTTACCAGGAGTGGAGTAGACAAGTAGTCTAACCACTATAAAAATGACTGTGTTTGAGATTGCTATTCTTTTGTTTGTGTGATTTACTTTAATATTTTCATATATGAATATCTGAGATCACACCTCACACACATACACAATCATATCCATCATAAACTACTTTACATATTTTTCACCTCTTAAATAGTATCTGATTGGATCCTCTACCAGGCTCGGAAGGCAGTAGAGTTAATCCTGATAGGTGCCTATTATTAGGATTAGTATAATATAATTTTTAATAAATCATAAAAACTTTAAAAAGTCCTATTCACCCCCCCTCTAGGACATATTGGCATATTCCTACTTCAACCAAAGCGATCTTCACCGCTATTTCAATTGGTATCAAAGCGGGTCTCTCTTTAAGTGCTTCACCACCAAGAGAGTGATCTTGACTGAAGTTAGGATTATGGCCAAGGGAGAGGGCTCATTAGTCACTAGGCCTCTAGTATTTAATGGCTTAAATTAGGCATACTGGAAGGCTAGAATGCACTACTTTCTGAGATCTTTGGACCATGATGTTTGGGATATAGTCGAAAGTGGATATGTGCCACCCTCTGAACAAATTGTACTTGATAGTGGCACAACCATCAAAAAACTTAAACCCAAAGAAAAGTGGACAACGTTCGATAAAGAAAAATAGACTGTTGAAGCGAAAGCTATGAACACCATCTATTGTGCCATGTCCCAAGACATCTTCAATTAAATAAGTATGTGTGGGACATCCAAGGAAGCATGTGATCTATTGAAAACAACCCATGAAGGCACAAGCACTATGAAGAGATCTAAACTCCAACTTTTGACTTCATAGTTCGAAAATCTCAGAATGAAAGAGCATGAAATGTTTATGGAGTTTTTTACAAAGTTAAATATAATTTGCAACTCCATGAGTGGATTGGGAGAAAAAGTTTTGGTACTGAAAATTTGTAGGAAAATTCTAAGATCCCTACTGGAACGATTTAATCCTAAAGTTACAACTATTGAAGAGTGTAGGAACATAGACGAGATGAAAGTAGAAGAACTAGAAGGTTCCTTACAAACTTTCAAATTACACTTCAAACAAACCCAAAAATACAAAACAACTGTCTTAAAAACTTTAAAGAAAACAACGAATGAGGATAGTGGAAGTGAAAAAGAAGATTAAGATGAGGAAATGGCTTTGTTGGCGCAATGATTCAGGAAGTTCTTTCAAAAGAATCATGGTCATCCTTCCAGAGGAAGAAAGGTGGACAACAGACCTTCTATAGGTAAATTTGATAAAAAGACCAAAGAATCGCAATGTTATGCCTGTCAGAAGTATGAACACCTATCTATCAAATGCCTAAATAAAAAAATGAAGGGCAAGGCAATGGCTACCACATGGGATTATACAGAGGGGTCAAACTCAGAATATAGTGACTCAGAAGGCGATGGAGACCAGAAATCCTTAAAAATTCTTGTGGTCTCCACTGCTCCAATTATTCCCATAGAATCTGAAAGCAAGGAAGAACAGTAAGCTACTGAATCATTTCCATCTGATAATGATGAAACAGAGGAAGAAGAAGAGAAATAAGATAAACTACAGAATGCCTACAATCAACTCTATATTCATTGCATCCACATCCATAAAAGACTTGGAATGTCTAAAAACAAAACGGAATTGCTGCAAAAAGATCTGGATAAAACTTTGAAAATTAATACATATTTAATCAGTGATCTACAACAATATCATTCAGACAATGATAAGTTGGAAAGAGTCAATCTATCCCTTAAAATGGAATCATCAAAGCTTACTAAACAAGTTGAATTATTAAAAGATGAAAATGAGCAACTCAAAAATGAGAATCACACACTCCATTTTGACTTAGAGAAATCTAGAAATTTTGCTAAAATAAATTATAAATTTTCTCAGTGGTGAAAAGCTACAAAAGTTGCTAGGGATGGGAAGACGAGGAAAAGATAAGAGTGGCCTAGGGTATGATAAAACTAAAAGGAAAATAGGAAATGCATCCCCAATAACTGAAAAATCTGCTGCTTCAGGTAGCAATATGAGACCTTCTCCAGTTTGTCATTAATGTGGTGATATGGGTCATTGTAAGTTTGAATGTTTGATACCTAGAAGGACTTCACACAACTCCGGTCAGAATCACATTGGTAAATTCACACCAGCCAGAGAAATACAGAATGTCAAAAGTCCACCTAGGAGAAACACTAACCCATCACCACCTAAAGTGAAAGACAAAATAAAAGAATCATTAGATCAAGTGAGTAAGATAAACATGAAAACTAAATCCACAGTAAAGAATTTTATCTCGAAATGGATAGTAAAAGAAAAAATGAATTGTCTGATGACTAACTTATCCATATACCCTGAAATATCAAGGCATGAAAAGAACTAGTCCAGGTCATGCATCTAGATCTGGATATTTACTGAAATGATGCAATTTTTGCTGAACTCTAAAAGATATATCTGAGGTTCCTCACCTCAATATTTTGTATATAAATATTTTAATGTTTATAATTTTGATGTGTACATTGATTGTACATAATTTTGTTGTGTATACTACTGATTCTTAGAAATATTAAAAGTATACATGAAGAGTCGTCTGAATGCTGAAAAATTAAAAATATTCATCTTCGGTATGTCTCTCGATATGTCATTCTCGATTAATTGATCAATGGTCGATATCATCGACGAATCCTTAGAATAAGAAAAGTCAGGTGATTGAAAATGATGTCGAAACAAGATCGATGAAATTGATCATGGTCCCTCAATATCATCGATATGAGGATCGATGATATCGACAGATGCCGCCCGATATAAGCCAGTGGAGTGCGAAAAATGATTTTTGTTCCAGGGTTTCCTTTCATCTTCCCTGCTTGCTCCTCTCAATCGGACCACTTGGACCTTCTTCAGGCAGCCCCAACCATTCCACAAATCCGATAATACCTTTCTAAACATCAAGAGTCAATATTTTTTTGGTATTTCTGTTTCAATTGGGTTGTGTCCTTTTTTTCAAATCCTTCAAATTCTCTATTTGTCCACATAGGAAAAGACAAAGGAAAAGTATTCAGTCCGAGTGAGTCTTCGAGACTCGCTCGTAAAAAAGTGCTTGCTCCAAAAGAAAGGGAAAGGGCCCCTGAACGTGGGACCCCCACAAAGCAATGCATGAGACAGAGTGGGACATAGTCTGAGGTGTAGGCACCTCCACCGGTGCAGGTTAATCCGGTCTCGGTGAAGTTCATTGGGAGAAAGGATATTCCCAAGAGAAAAGTCGACAGAAGTTGTCTGATTTCATATAATCTGGAACCACTATTTATCGCAATAGATTGGTTACCAATTCTCGACTTTGGGGGACCATATCAACTTGAACGGACCTATAATTTCTTTACCTCCTGTTATTCTCCGATATCTGAACCACCATCCATCACTATAAGCGTCGATGGTGATGATGTGTTAATCACTCCGGAGTCTGTCGTGGGGATATTCAATCTTACCTTATCTCCTGAAGGACTCCCAGATATGGACATGGAAAATATTGAGGTTCGGTCCAAGTTCACCAAATTCCTCTATCATGATCATGACGTCCAGTGGCACCAAGGGAATGCCGTAAAAGTCAGATTCATTGAACCACGCTATCCGGTCTTGCATGGTATCCTTGCTTCAAACATCTACTCTAGGGGTTCTAACAGGGAAAATCTCACGAGCTTCATGACTATGATAGTTTATTCGATCGCTACAGGGATCAAGATTTGTCTTCCTGCTTTCATCATGCATCAGTTGGTTTATGCTTTTCATATGGCTAGGGATATTCACTTACCATATCCCTGGATCATAAATACAATTTGCAATACCATATCCTTTCCAACTATAAGTGATCTTGACCTTCCTCTCCAAACCATCAATAAAAGTAACATTCGAAGGATGGATTTGAAGTTTCATAAATGCCCTGAGGATCCACCTAAGGAAGGCATTCAAATAGAGAGGGAAAGTGGGGCAAGCGTCGCTCCCATGGAAGGGACTAAGACGAATGGAGAAGAAGCTTCTGGACCTTATCAAGTGCCATCGACATCAGCTCTTGGGCATGCTAAACGATTTAAGTTCCACCTGAATCAGATTGGAGCAATTTAGAGGGATGTCCACTTGATGCACGAGAGGCTTACCGTCTTGGAACAGCTGGTCCAAGGAGTGCAGCAGACAATACAACAATTGGTGGAGATATCGCCTACCGTCGAGACAATATGGAGCCATCTACCTCTGCTCCTCCGCCATAGTACGGTACTCTAAACACTATCACATTCACCCACACTTATCTCTATGTATGAGCATAAGTATCTTTTTGGTGTTCTACGCTCTCAGGAGTGAATGTGATAGCCTACTAACAGTTTGACAAAATTTTTTTAGTGGATGTTGTATATGCCCTGTGTGGGCTTGCTACTGCTGGTTACTGCTGGGTGCCCATGGATGGGCCTGTTTTTTTTGGAATGACTATTATACTGCCAAAATTGGGCAGTATATATATATGTTTTTGGATATTAATGAATATGGCTGGATATAATTCTTATTTTTACTGCCATAAATTATGTTCTATGATCCACTGCTTTATCTAGTTTCTGCTATGGGATGCATGTGTTGGTTTTTTATGATTATTTTATTTGATCTAATATGCATCCATACTTTCTGAAAATGATGTCTGCTTAAACTGATTTAATCTTTCTACATCTAAATCTGTTGGTTCTCCCACGATGCTTAAACTTCAGTCAATATCAACTATCATATTTATCTTTGTCAATGACTGACAAAAAGGAGGAGAAAGATTCAAACACCCTGTTAGGAAATGTATATTTGCTTGACTATGGTGTTGCAGGTGTTAGGGAGAGCAGCTGCACCAAGTAAGGGGGAGTTTGCAGATAGGGGGAACAACTTCTGGATGTGTTGTGCATATGACATTGTTAGCATTGTACAATTGTGTAAAGAACATGTACACACAATTTAGGATGTCAGTATAGAAGTTGGACTAAGGCGTTTTGGTATTTTATCACATAATTGACAAAGGGGGAGATTGAAAATGCCCTGGTTTGTCAATTAGCGTGAATGCTAAGACAACCAGACTGCAGAGCCTCATAGGAAGATCAATTCAAAGTGTCTGCCTCAACCGGATGTGTGCAAGCTCGTCATAGGTAAATCTAAGCCTCACATCTCATGTCCAAAAAAACCGGGTGATTAAAACCCTTAAAACAAGTTTTCTTACCTTGTCGATTTTATCAATACACATCTCGATATGATCAGCCTGCGCTCTCGATGTCTTCGATAACAAATCGATTCCATTGAAATGAGGACAAAAGTACCTAACAACCACATATATATCTAGACGGAATTATCGATGTATCTATATACCTATCGATATCATCGATATTTGAATCTCGAGTCCATCGAAGGTGACTCAATAATATTGACAGGCAGATCTCCGACGCCTCTATTTTTCTTAAGAATATCACATATGCATCAATATATCAAGCCCACCTCGATACCATCGAAGTTCAAATCTCGATGATATCAGAAGGCTCTCGATGATAACAATCATGGGTGCGAAGTTTTCCAGCAATATATTTTAGGATAATTTATCTATGATCGAGGGTCACTTGATAGAATCGATATTCAAATATCAATAATATTGGTACGATCTCGATGGCATCGAACTGGGACAAAAACTATCTAGTAAGTTTAAGCAAAAATCCTTTCATTTTACCGATGCCTCGACACAGCTATCAATATCATCGATATTCAAATTCTGATGATATCGAAGGTCCCTCGATCATTCTTGTAAACCTAAAATATTTCAATCAAGTCACTCTCATTTTCAAATGTCAAGGAATCGAACCTCGCATCGATGAAATTGGAATTCAAAATTTGATGACATTGACACGTGTTTCGATTCCCTCGACCAGCTACCAACAAGTTTTAAAAGCATATGACATTTGAGTTTGTGTTATCGAGCTATCAAGAGTATATACTCGATGATATCGAACTCTATCATAAATGTAACCATTTTATATTCGTTGGAACCTTTTGCCTATATAAAGAGAACTTGTCGTCTATTATTTCTGGTAGAGAAAGAAGAGAGTGCTTTTGAGTGTTTTACCTTAAATCATATATCCAAAGCTCTTTCTCTTAAGGGAGTTCATCCTCCAATCCACCCTCATCATTGATATTTAATAGAGTGAATTGGGGAATGAACTTCCACATTTAGAGATCCTCCAACTACTACTTTAATGGAAAATCATTAAGCTAGGATGCCTTGAATGTATAGATGATTGGAATCACTCTATCTCCTTTATAGAAAAATATTTGAGAGTAGGATTCCATCATAACCTTAACCCAACCCGTCGCCATGCATTGGTATATCTTTTGAGCTATAGTTCAAGGAAGCAGAAGATTCTTCATCAATAAAGGAAGAGATCTTCAACAATGAGCTAAAGATGGACTCATCTGCTTATCTGTAAGTTATCAGAATTCAGAGGACCCTTTGATCATTCCTTTGTAGGACTGGGTCTAAGGTATTACTCACCCTTGCAAGTCCATTAGGAGGCCTCTGATGTTTTAATTTAAACTAATCTGATTTAAATGATTTTAACTTGTAAGTATACGAATCAAATGTAGATATGGTACGTATTACGAGATCGTTCCCATGAGGATTGATTGTCACAATTTGAAATTTATGATTCCTCTTAACTAATCCAACAAATATTTTAGCAAACTAATAACAAAAATCTATGGAAAATAACTGAGAGCAATGAGAAAAATTCAATCAAGGAGAAGACTAGGACTTTCGAATCCACCCTTAATTATCCTGACTTTTGTTTCACCTGTTGATTCACCCTAATTCAGATTAATATAAATTTAATAAACAAAGTACACCCTATGTCCTTGGTTGGGCACACAGAATGTATAATCCTTTAAAGCATATGGATCACATCTTTCCATCCATGGTCAGGCATGGAGAGATGTAGATTCCTATTTCTTCCTATATACGAAACCTGTTCATGGTCAGACACAAGCACCTAGTTAAGATTCCAAACAATATCCATATCTAGACTTTGGTCGAGCTCATAGAATGGAGAAGCATGAAAATTACAGTTAAGTACACTAGAGAAAGAAACAAATCAATCAGATTAAAATAAATTTAACATAGACAAGAGTTATTCAAATTAGGGGCTTCATCTCAGCCCTAGCTACAAGATTAACAATCCATAAAATTGATTAGGAAAGAAGGAAAAAAAAAATATTTGTGAAAAAAGAAAACATCTCCCTTCTCTCTCTCTCTCTCTCTTCATTCTCTTCTTTCTTCTCTTTCTTCTCTTTCCAAACTTTCCTCTAGCTCCCTGGCTCTCCTTCAAGCTCTGGATGATTGCTCCCCACGTCCAAAACCTTCTTTTATAGCTGCTGGAGGTGGTGGAGTGATGGAAATCGAATTTGGAAAGTTGTCACACGCGCAGCGAAAGCCTTTTTGCAGCCAAGTTTGGTGCCTCAAAAATCACCACTTTCCTCGCTCAATTTCTAAAGAAACATCGGTCTCTTTGGACTTTGTTGGGTCCTCTACATGATAGACGGTTCAGATCTGCCATATGATCAAAGATGGTGGGCCACAACCGCCTGAAAAAATTGATTTTCATGGATGTGCGAAACCTTTCGCACTCTTTCGCTGTCGTGATCGGTGGGCCCCACAGAAGCATTTTTAGAAAAATTCACTCCCGTCTAATAGATTTAGGATGAAATTTCAGTCAAGAATGGATAGTTTTGAACGTCCATTGAAGCAGCACAGAGAAGAAATCACAATAAAATTAATTTTAAACGTTGCAGAGCAGTCCACTTGTGGCCTATGTACCTCACACGCATGCTTGCATAGGTGAAAAGTATTAACATAGTTTTGTAGTGTTCGAAGCCTTCTACACGATGAACGGATTGGATCAGACGTAATTACCATGTAGGGGGCCCACAGAGGTCCGTAAAAATGGACTTTCCGTCCGTTATGCAGGACGCTGAAAACAGAAATTTTTGTTTTTGGGAAGACGGTCGTGCAGGTGCTGGTCAGCGCTGCTGACTAATGTGGTGCTTGTCGCCACTTTATACACTGTGTACGCACATGTACACATGCGGGACCCACTGTGATGTTTCTATAAAATCTGCACCGTCCATCCTTTTTCTCATATTATTTCAACCGTCGGGACAAAAATTGATGTATATCCAGATATCCAGCGGGCCCCACTTAATGAATTAAGGGGTTGATCTGGATGTTGGGCCACTTCATGAGATATCCAATGGCTAAAATTTTATATGTACAGTTTATTTATGTCCCCCATCTCATGTATGAAGTTTCGAGCCAATCAGATGGCAGGAACCATGTGATCTTGCAAACTAGACCATTTTTGGGCTTTTTTACAGTGAATGCCTTGATTTTCTTGGATCCCTGGCGTGTAAATCCGTTGATCTTGGTCCCTTGGGGTCCATCCTTTACTTTGGTTACTTCAGAGTGTCAAATCCACACTTTTAATATCATTTTTCCATCAACGCTCCTGATTTCATCCTGTAATAAAAACTCAATTAAAATATGGCATTTAAGTATTATCATATACGTAAAATTAGGCAATAATTGGGGTCTGATATGCAATATTTGACCCTCATCAGCCTCCGGTAGGAGTGTACGTAGTGGGTGCGTTGTGTTGACCCTTGATCTGTGGAGAGCATAAACAGTTAGGGTCTTGTGGAAGATCCTTAGCCAGTATGCCTAAAAGTGGGTGCGTTGTGTTGACCCTTACTCATGAGAGCATATATAGTGAGGTTCCTTGTGTGGATCCTTGTCCAGTGTGCCTAAAACTGGGTGTTATGTGTTGACCCTTACTCAGGGAGCATAAAGAGTCAGCATAGGTGTAGGTTATAAAGGTTGAAGGTGAACCTGATTTAAAACCTTAGGTTTGAGGTGAACTGCTGTGAAACCTCCTTACTGAAATCTGATATACTCAAGGTTTGAGTGCAGTTACCGGGAGTGGAGTAACAAGTAATCAAACCACTATAAAAATGACTGTGTTTGAGATTTTTATTCTTTTATTTGTGTGATTTACTTTAATATTTTCATATCTAAATATCTGAGATCGCACCTCACACACATACACAGTCATATCTATCATAAACTAGTTTACATATTGTTCACTTATTAAATAGCTTGTGTTTGGATCCTCTACTAGGCTTGGAAGCCAGTAGAGTTACTTTTGAGTAATCCTGATAAGTGCCTATCGTTAGGATTAGTGTAATAAGATTTTTAATAAATCATAAAACTTTAAAAAGTCTATTCACCCCCCTCTAGGACATATTGGCATATTCTTACTTCAACTAAAGCTGTCTTCACCGCTATTTTAACTTTCGCTCCACCATATGAGATTCCTGCTCCCCCACCTGAGCCTGTCGTACCTATTCCTGAGGCTCCCGCTGCACCTGTGCCTCCGTCAGAGGCCAGTGTTGCCCCTGCTTATCTGACGATTACTTTAGGGGCTGAGCATTTCCGGTAGATGATGCAAGCCGTCACTACTATTCTTCAGACCTGTCAGCCCATTCTTGAGATGCCCGTGTAGACGGAGCAGTAACAGGCGAGCCCCCTATTGCGAGACTTGACTCTGCAGTGAGACCCGTTGGTGATATTTTTACTTCAGGGAAGAGGCCAAAAGAGGAAGGTGCATTCTGATAATTGCTATCGGCATCGGCATCATCGACATATGGGACATTTAGGGTTTCGACCACCAGTAGCACAACCAGTGCCATCTTCTTCCTAGTCAGCTTCATCTTCTTCTAGACCATTCACTGGATTTTATTTCTATTGTGGGCAGACAGGACATCGTAGGCGCTAGTGTTCCCATCAACAGGATAGACCCCTGCAGTGACCGCAGAAGCAGCAGAGACTGCAGTGCAGAGGGGACAGGCACCTCCCCAGCCAGCTCAGGCCAGATTTTACTTAGCTTAGCAGGACTCTTATGAAAGTACCCTGGTTTGTCAATTAGCGTGAGTGTTGAGTCAGATAGACTGTAGAGCCTCATAAGAAGATCAATTCAAAACATCGGCCTCAACCGGATGTGTCCAAGCTCGCCACAGGTAAAGATAAGCCCACATCCTATGTCCCAAAACACCAGGTAAATAAAATCCTTAAAACAAGTCAGAATATCATAGGGTTTTTAAGTTAAGAAAACTTTTTCAAAATCTCAAAGTTTGATCGGCCTACACTGTCGATGTCCTCGATGACAAATCGATTCCATCAAAATGAGGATAAAAGTTTCCAACAACCACATATATCTCTAGACGGATTTATCGATGTATCGATACACTATCGATATCATCGATATTTGAATCTCGAGTCCATCGAAGGTGACTCAATAATATTGACAGGCTGATCTCCGGTGCCACTATTTTTCTTAAGAATATCATATGTGCATCGATATATCGAAGCCTTCCTCAATACCATCGAAGTTCAAATCTTGATGACATCCAAAGTCTCTCGATCATATCGGTCATGGGCGCGAAGATTTCCAGCAAAATATTTCAGGATAGTTTATCTATGATCGAGGGTCACTCAATAGAATCGATATAAAATATCGATGATATTGGTACAGTTTTGATGGAATCAAACAAGGACAGAAACTATCGAGTAAGCTTAAACAAAAAACCTTTGACATATCGATGCCTCGACATAGCTATCAATATCATCGACATTTAAATTTTAATGATATCGAAGGTCTCACGATCATTCATATAAACCTGAAATATTTCAAAGTAAGTCTCTTTCATTTTCAAATGTCAAGGAATTGAAGCTCACATCGATGAAATCAGAGTTCAAAATTCGATGATATCGACACGTGTTTCGATTCCCTCGACCAGCTGGCAATAGGTTTCAAAAGCGTATGACATTTGAGTTTGTGTCATCGAGCAGATCGTCGATGCTTTCGAGAGTATACGCTCGTTGATATCGAACTCTTTCATAAATGTGACCGTTTTATATTCGTTGGAACCTTTTGAATATATAAAGAGGACTTGTCTATTATTGCTGGTAGAGAAAGAAGAGAGTACTTTTAAGTATTTTACCTTAGATCATATACCCAAAGCCCTTTCTCTCATGGGAGTTCATCCTCCAATCCACCCTCGTCATTGATATTCATAGAGTGGATTGGGGAATGAACTTCGGCATTCAAGGATCATCTAGCTACTACCTTAATGGCAAATCATTAAGGTAGGATGCCTTAAATGCATAGATGATTGAAATCGCTCTATCTTCCTTATAGGAAAACGTTTTAAGAGAGTAGGATTTCATCATAACCTTGACCCAACTCGATGCCATATATTGGTACATCATCTGTGTTACGAATCAAGGAAGTAGAAGACTCTTCATCAACAAAGAAGGAGATCTTCAGCAACGAGCTAAAGAGGGACTCATCTACTTATCTGTAAGTTATCAAAGTCCAGAGGACCCTTTGATCATTCCTTTGTAAGATTGGGTCTAAGGTGTTTCTCACCCTTGCAAGTCCTCTAGGAGGCCTCCAGCGAGAGTGTACGCAGTAGGTGCATTGTGTTGACCCTTGCTCTGTGGAGGGTATAAACAGTTAGGGTCTTATGGAAGATCCTTAGCCAGTGAGCCTAAAAGTGGGTGCGTTGTGTTGACCCTTGCTTGTGAGTGCATAAGCAGTGAGGTTCCTTGTGTAGATCCTTGGCCAGTGTGCCTAAAATCGGGTGCTATGTGTTGACGCTTGCTTAGGGAGCATAAAGAGTCAACCTAGGTGTAAGTTGTAAAGGTTGAAGGCGAACCTAATTTAATACCTTAGGTTTGAGGTGAACCACTGCGAAACCTCCTTAGTGAAATCCGGTACACTCAAGGGTTAAGTGCGGTTATCAGGAGTGGAGTAGACAAGTAGTCGAACCACTATAAAAATGACTGTGTTTGATATTGCTATTCTTTTGTTTGTGTGATTTACTTTAATATTTTCATATCTGAATATCTGAGATCACACCTCACACATATACACAGTCATATCTATCATAAACTAGTTTACATAATGTTCACTTCGTAAATAGTATGTGATTGGATCCTCTACCAGGCTTGGAAGCCAGTAGAGTTACTCTTGAGTAATCCTAATATGTGCTTGTTGTTAGGATTAATGTAATAGGATTTTAAATAAACCATAAAAACTTTAAAAAGTCCTATTCACTCCCCCTTTAGGACATATTGGCATATTCCTACTTCAACTTACGCGGTCTTCATCGCTATTTGAATTGGTATCAAAGCGGGTCTCTCTTTAAGGGCTCACTGCCTAGAATGTGATCTTGACTGACGTTAGGATTATAGTCAAAGGAGAGGGCTCATCAGTCACTAGACCTCCAGTATTTGATAGATCGAATTATGCATATTGGAAGGCTAGAATGCACTACTTTCTAAGATCTTTGTATCATGATGTTTGGGATATAGTTGAAAGTGGATATGCGCCACCTTATGAACAAATTGTACTTGATAGTGGCACAACCATCACAAAACCCAAACCCAAAGAAAAGTGGACGATATTCGATAAGGAAAAACAGACTACTGAAGCAAAATCTATGAACGCCATCTACTATGTCGTATCCCAAGACATCTTCAATCAAATAAGTATGTGTGGGACATCAAAAGAAATATGGGATCTATTGGAAACAACTCATGAAGGCACAAGCATTGTGAAGAGGTCCAAGCTACAATTGCTAACCTCACAGTTTGAAAATCTTAGAATGGAAGAGCATGAGACTTTCATGGAGTTCTTCACAAATTTGAATATCATTTGTAACTTCATGGGTGAATTGGGAGAAAAAGTTCCGGTACCAAAAATTTGTAGAAAAATTCTAAGATCCCTACTGGAATTATTTAATCCCAAAGCAACAACAATTGAAGAATGTAGGAATATAGATGAAATAAAAGTAGAAGAACTGGTAGGTTCACTACAAACCTTCAAACTACACTTCCAAGAAACCTAAAAATCTAAAAATACTATCCTAAAAACCTCAAAGAAAAAATCAAATGAGGGCAGTGGAAGTGAAAAAGAAGATGAAGATGAGGAAGTGACTTTGTTGGCTCAACGATTCAGGAAATTCTTTCAGAAGAATCATGGCCGTCCCTCCAGAGGAAGAAAGGTGGGCAACAGACCTTCTGTAGGTAAATTTGGTGAAAAACCAAAAAACCATAATATTATGCCTGTCAGAAGTATGAACACCTGTCTACTGAATGCCCAAACAGAAAAACTAAGGGCAAGGCAATGGCCGCCACATGAGATGATATAAAAGAGTTAAACTTCGAATCTAGTGACTCAAAGTGCGATGGTGACCAGAAATCCTTGAAAATTGTTATGGTCTCCACTGCTCCAAACATTCCCACTGAGACTGAGAACGAGGAACCACAAGCCACTGAATCATTTTCATCTGATAATGAGGAAACAGAGGAGGAAGAAGAGAAATAAGATAAACTACAAGATGCTTACATATCAACTCTATATTCATAGCATCCACATCCTTAAAAGACTTGGAACGTTTGAAAACAAAAGAAAATTGCTGCAAAAAGATTTGGACAAAGCCTTAAAAATTAATACACATTTAATCAATGATTTACAACAATATTATTCAAACAATGATAAGTTGGAAAGAATCAATCTATCCCTAAAAATAGAATCATCAAAGCTTATTAAACAAGTTGAATTATTAAAGGATGAAAATAAGCAACTCAAGAATGAGAATCACACACTCGTTGTAACTTAGAAAAATTCAAAAAATTTACTGAAATAAACTATAGATTTTTCCAGAGTGGTGAAAATCTAGAAAAGTTATTAGGGATGGGTAGATGAGGAAAAGACGAGTGGCCTAGGGTATGATAAAACTAAAAGAAAACTAGAAATGCAGCCCCAACAACTAAAAAATTTTCTTCATCAGGTAGCAATATGTGAACTACTCCAGTTTATCATTTATGTGGTGATATGGGTCATTTTAAGTTTGAATGCTTGATACCTAAAAGGACTTCACATAACTCCGGTCAAAATCACATTGGTAAATTCACACCAGCCAGAGAAATACAGAATGTCAAAAGTCCACTTAGGAGAAACACTCATCCATCACCACTTAAAATGAAGACAGAATGAAGGAATCATTGGATCAAGTGGGTAAGATAAACATGAAATCTAAATCTACCACAATAAAGAATTCTGTCTCAAAATAGATAGTAAAAGAAAAATTGAATTGTCGGATAACTAACTCTATCCACATACCCTAAAATATCAAGCATGAAAAGACAAGTCCAGATCATGCATCTAAATCTGGATATTCGCTGAAATGATGCTATTTTTGTTGAGCTTTAACTGAGATATCTGAGGTTCCTCATCTCAATCTTTTGTATAAACATTCTAATGTTTATAATTTTGATGTGTACAGTGATTGTACATAATTTTCCTGTGTATACTATTGATTCATAGAAATACTAAAAGTATACATGATGGGTTTTCTGAATGCTGAAAATTGAAAACATTTATCTTTGATATGTCTACCAATAAGTCATTCTCGATTAATCGATGAAGGGTCGATGGCATCAACGCCTCCTTAGAATAAGAAAAGTTGTGTGATCGAGAATGATATCGAAGACAGGATCGATGAAATCAATCAGGGTCCCTCAATATCATCGATATGAGGATCGATGATATCGACAAATGCCAACCAATATAAGCCGGTGGAGTGTGAAAAGGGGATTTTATGTGTCTTCGAGATCCGCTAGACAAAAAGTGCTAGCTCTAAAAGAAAGGGCAAGGGTGCCGGAACATAGGACCCCCATAAGGCAATGCACGAGACAGAGTGGGTCCTATTCTGAGGCCTAGGCACCTCCACCAGTGTAGGTTAATCAGGTCTTGGCTAAGTTCACTGGGAGAAAGGTTATTCCCAAGAGAAAAAGTCGATAGAAGTTGTCTGATTCCTTATAATCTGGAACCATTATTTGCCGCCATAGATTGGTTACCAGTTCTCGACTTTGGGTGACCATATCAACTTAAACGGACCTATAATTTCTTTGCCACCTGTCATTCTCCGATATATGAACCACCATCCATCACCGTAATTGTCGATGGTGATGATGTGTTGATCACTCTTGAGTATGTAGTAGGGATATTCGATCTTACTGTATCTCCTGAAGGACTCTTAGATATGGACATGGAAAATATTGAGGTTCCGTCCAAGGTCACCAAACTCCTCTGTCATGATCATGACGTCCAGTGGCACCAAGGGAATGCCCTAAAAGTCAGATTCATGGAACCACGCTATCGGGTCTTGCATGGTATCCTTGCTTCAAACATCTACTTTAGGGGTTCCAATAGGGTAGATCTCACGGGCTTCATAACTATGATAGTTTATTCGGTCGCTGTTGGGATTAAGATTTATCTGCCTACGCTCATCGTGCATCAGTTGGTTTATGCTTTTCATATTGCTATTGGATCACACATATAATTTGCAATGTCATAGCCTTTCCAACTACAAGTGATCTTGTACTTCCTCTCTAAACCTTCACCAAAAGTAACATTCGAAGGATGGATTTATAGTTCATAAATATCTTGAGGACTTGAGGAAGGCATTCAAGTAGAGACGAAAAGTGGGGCAGGTGAATCTCCCATGGAAGGGACTGAGACAGCTGGAGAAGAAGCTTCTAGATCTTATCAAGCACCATCAACATCAGTTCCTGGGCATGCTAAACGATTTAAGTTCCACCATGATTAGATTGGAGCAATTCAGAGGGATGTCCACTCGATGCACAAGAGGTTTACCATCTTGGAACGGCTGGTCCAAGGAGTGTATCAGACAGTACAATAATTGGTTGATATAATTACCTGTTGTCGAGACAATACGACGCCATCTACCTCTGCTCCTCTGTCCTAGTATGGGACTCTGAACGCTATCACATTTACCCATAATTATATCTGCGTATGAGCATAAGTATCTTTTTGATGCTCTAGCTCTTATGAGTGAATGTGATAGCCCCTTAACAGTTTGACAATTTTTTTTTTATGTTGTATATGCCCCATGTGGGTTTACTACTGCTGGTTACTTTTGGGTGCCCATGGATGGACCCGTTTTTTTAGGATAATCGTTTCTATTACCAGGGCTGGGTAGTATACATTTTCTTTTAGCTGGTTTGGATATGGCTGAATATAATTCACATTTTTTTATTGCCATGACTATGAGTTAAGATCCTCTGGTTTATCTAGTTTCTGATATGAGATGCATGTGATGTTTTCAATGATTATTTTATCTGCTTCTATCACTGCTTTAATTAATGTGATATGCATCCATAGTTTCTAAAAATGATGTCTTCTTAGACTGATTTAATCATTATACATCTATATATGTTTGCTCTCCAAATGTTGGTTCTCCCACCATGCTTAAACTTCAGTCAATATCTACGATAATACAATCTTTATAAATAACTGACAAAAAGGGGGAGAAAAATTCAAACACCCCATCAAGAAATGTATATCTATTTGATTATGGTGTTGCAGGTGTTAGGGGGAGTAGCTACACCAAGCGAGGGGGAGTTTGCAGTCAGGGAGAGCAGCTTCTGAATGTGTTGTGTATATGACATTATTAGCATTGTACAATTGTGTAAAGAACATGTACACATAATTTAGGATGTCAGTATAGAAGTTGGTCTAGGGTGTTTTGGTATTTTGTCACGTAATTGACAAAGGGGGAGATTAAAAGTGCCCTACTTTGTCAATTAGCGTGAGTGTTAAATCAGATAGACTATAAAGCCTCATAGGAAGATCAATTCAAAACATATGTCTCAATCGGATGTGTGCAAGCTTGTCATAGGTAAAGATAAGCCTCACATCCCATGTCCCAAAATGCCAGGTAAATAAAACCCTTAAAACAAGTTAGAACATCATAGGGTTTTTAAGTTAAGAAAACTTTTTCAAAATTACAAAATTTCTAAATTTTCTTGCTTTGTCGATTTTATCGATAGACATCTAGATATGATCAACCTGCACTGTCGATGTCCTCGATGACAAATCGATTCCATCGAAATGAGGATAAAAGTGTCCAGCAACCACATATATCTCTAGACGAATTTATTGATGTATCGATACACTATTGATATCATCCATATTTGAATCTCGAGTCTATCGAAGGTGACTCGATAGTATCGACAGGCAGATCTCCGGTGCCCCTATTTTTTATTTAAGAATATCATATGTGCATCGATATATCGAAACCCTCCTTGATACCATCGAAGTTCAAATATCAACGACATCGAAAGGCTCTCAATGATATCGGTCATGGGCGTGAAGATTTTCAGCAAAATATTTTAGGATAATTTATTTATGATCGAGGGTCACTCAATAGAATCGATATTCAAATATCGATGATATTAGTACAGTTTCGATGGCATCGAATAGGGACAAACTGTTCAGTAAGCTTAAATGAAAATCCTTTGGATTTATCAATGCCTCTACACAGCTATCAATATTATCGATATTCCAATTTCGATGATATCAAAGGTCTCTCGATCATTCTTGTAAACCTGAAATATTTCAAAGCAAGTCTCTCTCATTTTCAAATGTCGAGGAATCGAAGATCACATGGATGAAACGGAGTTCAAAATCTGATGATATCGACACCTGGTTCAATTCCCTCAACCAGCTGGCAATATGTTTCAAAAGCGTATGACATTTGAGTTTGTGTCATCGAACAGACCGTCGATGCTATCGAGAGTATACGCTCGATGATATCGAACTCTGTTATAAATGTGACCGTTTTATATTCATTGGAACCTTTTGAATATATAAAGAGGACTTATCTATTATTGCTGGTAGAGAAAGAAGAGAGTTCTTTTGAGTGTTTTACCTTAGATCATATACACAAATCCCTTTCTCTCATGGGAGTTCATCCTCTAATCCACCCCCATCATTGATATTCAATAGAGTGTGTCACGCCCCAAACTCAGAAACCGGGCTCACAAAATTTTTGATCGCCGAATCTGGCACCGACAGCCTCTGTAGAACCCCATTCTCAGCTCCCAGTGCCCATTCGCCAGGTTCTGATCCTAGGATGCTACGAGGAGGATTTTCAACATCAGTTTGATTCATATAAGCATAACCAAAGGCAAAACCTACAAACAACAACCAAAAACTCCATTACATTTTCACTATGATCAAAAACTTTACAAGTACAGTGAGCATAAAGGAAAATACAATGATGATAGACCAAAAGCTCCAAAATAATCTGCCACGTGTTCAAGCCTCATCGCTACTGAGAGCCAACATTACCTGCACACAACGGTCATACATAAGCTTATAGAAAGCTTAGAGGGTGGTGAAAGTGTGTGCGCAATGTGGTAATGCAGTTATGCAATATCAGAGTAATGCGAAAAAATGCTGATGAATCCATGAATACCATAAGTCGTACCAAGGCTATGCAATGCAAGATGCACTCAAGCATACAAATCCCCATCTAATACCATAAGCCGTACCAAGGCTATGCAATGCAAGATGCACTCAAGCATACAAATCCCCATCTAAGTCCACATATAAATACAGCTCAAATCTGGGATATCACCGGGGTCTAGTACACTCTAAACCAGATCGCTACCCAATCGCGCGCAATAAGGTAAGTGAAAGAGACCTCACTTTCCGTCTGCTAATATAGGGCTCGGCTCATCGATAGCGGACCTATTCCTTGAGCTGGACAGACTCAGCCTAGCTTTACCCCCTACTCTCGGGCGGGTAAGGCAACACCCCCTTCCAACCAACCACGACATAGTGGAAAGTGTGACCGTCTGCCATTCGGCACTGGCACTCCTGTACCCACTCGGTCCAGATGTTGGAGCAACCTCTTGGTACTATAAGGGTTTAGGAACTTTCACCCAGGGATATCTATAGCACCCCATGTAGAACAAGATTTTTGGTATCCAATCCTGCCAATCACGATACGCTTGTGGAGGCTACAACCCTGATGTCGTTAGGGCATACAGTAACCATGTCACACAATGCGAAATGTATGAATCACACTATCTAGTCATACAACAATTCTGCGCATATCATGCGCTCATGTAGGGTAACATCGCCTAACCCGGAGCCCATAAATAATCTGCCCGAAGGCATATGCTATGATCAGTCACTTCTCATATCACACATACATATGGTGCGCATGATCGTGAGTCATGGAACTATACTAAACATGTAATTAAGTAATGAACTATCCTTACAACACAGATGGGCCTAGACGGCCTATACATAATAAGTACGGGCCTATCAATGAGCCCTGGGGAGAGTCGTAATGCAGACATTTAACCAACATTAAACTTATAATGTAGACACCAAACCAACATTACTCTCAAGGCACGATCGTTGTAAACATCATTACATAATCTGTGTTGGGATCACACATTGCAATGGACCTTAGGTACATCCCATTGAGCCTTAAATACATAAAATGGGCCATATCATATGGGCCTTATATTCATCAAGTGGTCCACATCAATGGGCCGCACCAATGGGCCTTATGTGCATTACAATGGGTCGTAACCCGTGGGCCTTAGAATGCATCAAATGGGCCTAATCTCAAGGGTCTTATATGTAACAAATGGGCCACACCAATTGGGCCCCATGTGTACATCAAATGGGCCTCAACCCATAGGCCCTAGTACATCTCAATGGGCCTTAACCCAAGGGCCCCTAATACATTAAATGGGCCTCAACCCATGGGCCTTACATATATATCAAAGTGGGCCTCAACCATGGGCCACAAGTGCATCAAATGGCCTCATATCATGGCTTATATCCACATCAAAGTGGCCCCAATGGACTACCACAAATACATTAAGATGGGCCTCATAACATGCTAAGGTGGGGTCCACTTGGACTATGGATCTGGCCCATTCTCTATGCCCATGCCATAAAATGGGCTTTCCAAATGGATGGATGGATTGGATGCAACCTATACATCATGGTGCGAGTCCACATGAAGGCCCACTATCATGTATATTATATATAATATAATATATAATCTATATATATATATATATATATATATATATATATATATATATATATATATATATATATACACATACATATGCACACAGACACCATCCCACATGGGGGGGGGGGGGGGGGGTAGGTCCCACCGTCCAGCCCTGGACGGTTTGACTAAAACACTTGCACCAAGGTGGGTACCACGTCGATGGTGGACAGTGTGAGTAAGACACATGCATCATTGTGGGTCCCACGTGGGGCCCACCATAACATTTTTTTTCCATCCAAGCTGTTGGCAAGGTCACACGGACCTGGGTGAATAAAAAAAAACAAATTTCATCTAGATCCAAAACTTCTGTGGACCCAAAAAGAGTTTCAATGGCTGATGTTCAATCACTGTTGTTTCCACTGATGTGGGCCACCTGAGATTTGGATGTGGCTAATATTTGTAGGGGGGCCCACTGCTGGAAGTGGCCCACCCTTTGAACAGGTTGGATGACAAATAAACATCACGATGGGGTCCACATGTAGGACCGTGGCCCTGGCCCGTCCGCCCATACACGCTGCACGCTGCTGCTGTTGTTGTCAGGGGCAACAGGCGCTGCCCCTTGATGTAATTTTATTTTTTTTGAAAAGAAATGATTCCCTGTGGTTTTTCATAGGTGGGGCCCTCATTAAGTAAATCCAAACCGTTCATTACATTCTGTGGCTCAAGACAAGCCCAATGAGTCCAATATTGGATACATTTCGGCCTGTAGCAAGATTAAAATAAATTTAAACGATGAGAATCACTGTTTTGAAAGGTATGGCCTGCCCAATGAACGAATTAGCTTCATTTTTCGGCTCAACGCCTAAAATGAGCCATGAAAGGGAATGGACGACTTGGATTAACAACATACATCAAGGTGGGGCCTACATGAGTGGACCACCTATAAGCTTGGAAACAAGCTGATATTTGTGTTTCCATTTCATCGTCTAGCGTCGTCCAAGGATGCTAGACAGTTGAGTATGGCTGTACACGTGGGCTACCCAATGATGGATGGTGTGGGTACAATACATATAAGGTGGGCCCCACTTGAAGATAGCTTGGATAAAATATATACTCCATGGTGGGGTCCATCCGAGCGGGCCACACAAGTACATCATCATCCCATTAAAAAATGAAAAAGAGAGGGGGAGAGAGAGAGAAAGAGAGTAGGACACGCGTGTGATGGAGGGCTCCGCCACTATGAGCCCTCCCTTGTAAGAAATCATACATCAAATGGATCCCTTTACACATGGGTCCACCAAAATCAATAGTGGAGATCCTTTCTCCACCAATATGGATGGTCTAGATGACCTTTTTAACGCAAAGAAATAAACATCATGATGGGGTCCATGGAGAATGGCCCCATCATGAAATGATCATGATGATCCTAGTGGGCCATCGGCCACATCTTAGGGTCCCAAGTGAGATCCAAACCATTGATTGGTTGGCCTCACTTGGCCCATCTTAAAAACATGAAAACTACTCTAAAAAAGCACCCACCGTTCGATCTTCTTACTCCCTTGATTTTCTTAGCTCCTTAATTTCGATTCCAACGGAGGAGATGAGGTTTGGATGGTTGAGATGGGAGATCTTGGGATGGAAAGGTGGGCCACACTTGGAGCTTGAAAGAGAGGGAGGGGTTTGGACGTGTGAGGTTTCTCTTGCTTGGGAGAGTGCTTTGAAAAATGAAGGAGAGAGAGTGTTGTGAAGGGAGAGAGAGAGACTGATGGGTGATGGAGTGATGGATGTGGTGGTGATAGGTGTGTAAGATACTTTTTTAACTTTTGTAGCTTTTGGTGTAAGAAAGGTATGGCTTATGTAAGAACTTTTTGACTTTTGGAGCTTGTTTGGGAAAGGGTGAAAGGTGATGTGTACTTGACATGTACTTCACATTTTGAGATTGATGGATTGATGGATTGATGTGACAAGTCGTAGAGATTCTCTTGAGTTATGCATCGCGCGACATTTTCCTTGCACCGAACGATGGCCCACATCTCCTGACTAGGGTATCGCCTCGGCGCGCGAGTCATGGCATCGAAACCGCAGCGACGGCGCGGTCGCTATGGTAAAGGTCTTGGGTTGAGTCGACTCAGGTTGACGGCGTGCGAATCAGGGTTGCACGCAAATATCGGTTAAGGGTAGAAGGTTGCCAAAATTCGACCGAGAAGACTGCAAAAGTCTATGAAACGGTACGATCTAAGATACAGGTCTTACAAAGTGGATTGAGAAATGAACTTTTGTATTCAAGGATCCTCCAACTACTACCTTAATGGCAAATCATTAAGGTAGGATGCCTTGAATGCATAGATGATTGAAATATCTCTATCTTCCTTATAGGAAAACTTTTTAAGAGAGTAGGATTTCATCATAACCTTGACCTAACTCAACGTCATATATTGGTACATCATCTGCGTTGTGGATCAAGGAAGCACAAGATTCTTCTTCAACAAAGAAGGAGATCTTCGACAGCGTGCTGAATGAGACTCATCCACTTATCTATAAGTAACTAGAGTCTAGAGGACCCTTATGATCATTCCTTTGTAGGATTGGGTCTAAGGTGTTTCTCACCCCTTTCAAGTCCTCTAGGAGGCCTCCAACAAGAGTGTACGTAGTGGGTGCGTTGTGTTGACCCTTGCTCTGTGGAGAGCATAAATAGTTAGGGTCTTGTGGAAGATCCTTAGCCAATGTTCCTATAAGTGGGTGCAATGTGTTGGCCCTTGCTTGTGATAGCATAAACAGTGAGGCTCCTTGTGTGGATCCTTAGCCAATGTGCCTAAAACCAGCTGTTATGTGTTGACCCTTGATCAGGGAGCATAAACATTCAGCCTAGGAGTGAGTTGTAAAGGTTGAAGGCGAACCTGATTTAAAACCTTAAGTTTGAGGTGAACCGTTGTGAAACCTCAGTGAAATCTGGTACACTCAAGCATTGAGTGTGGTTACCGAGAGTGGAGTTGACAAGTAGTCGAACCACTATAAAAATGATTGTGTTTGAGATTAATATTCTTTTGTTTATATGATTCACTTTAATATTTTTATAACTAAATATCTGAGATCACACTTCACACACATACATAGTCATATCCATAATAAACTAGTTTGCATATTGTTCACTTCTTAAATAGTATGTGATTGGATCTTCTACCGGGCTTGGAAGCCAGTCGAGTTACTCTTAAGTAATCCTAATATGTGTTTGTTGTTAGGATAAGTGTAATAGGATTTTAAATAAACTATAAAAACTTTAAAAAGTCATATTCACCCCCCTCTAGGACATATTGGCTTTTCCTACTTTAACTTAAGCGGTCTTCACCGCTATTTCACCTTAGTCATTAAGGGAGTTGTTAAGGGTATTCTCCCTGTCTCCATTTTTAAGTCTTGTGTTTTGTTTCATTTTGGTGCATCGCACCCTTTTTGTATCCAAGGACTTATGTTGTTCGATCATATTACCATTGGAGTCTGCCGTGAGGGATTGTCAATATCGACATCCTTGGGAAAGACTGTTGTGGTAGGCTGATGTTGTTTATCGTGTCCTGTTTAGGTTGGTGAGATGTTCCTACCTGCTGACCTGTTTATATTGCCGATGGCCAAGTGCGATGTCATCCTGTGTATGGGTTGGGTTGCTGTGTATCATACTATCTTGGACTATGCTGCGAGGACAGCCACGTTTCATATTCTCGGCTTGCCCATGTTCCAGTTCATTGCCGGGCCCAGGGAGAGCCGTTGTCGAGCTTGTTGGCTTATTTTTTTAAGGAGGCAATATTTCTGGTCAGGGTTGAAGCACCAGATTACTAATTTTATGACTGAGTGTGACACTTGCCAGCGTGTCAAGGTTGACCACCAGAGACCCCCCTGGTCCCTTGCAGCCGTTGAGCATTCCAGTTTAGAAGTGGGAGCATGTGTCGATGGATTTCATCATGGGTTTGCTGATGACTCATCGTTCACGATGCCATCTAGGTTGTCGTTGATTGACTAACAAATCAGTACATTTTATTCCGATGCGTGCGACCTGGATATTAGACTGACTTGCGAAGGTATTCATCTAGGAAATAGTGAGACTACATGGCATTCTGGTTTCGATCGTTTCAAACCCAGACCCCGAATTTAAGTCTCAGTTTTAGAGGAGCTTTCTGCAGGCAATGGGGGTTACCTTACAGATCAGCACCACTTATCATCCGTAGATAGATGGGCAGACCGAAAGGGTGAACTAGATCCTTGAGGATATGATCAGAGCCTGTGTGATTGACTTTGCGTGTAGTTGGGATGAGCATTTGCGCCTTGCTGAGTTTGTGTACGACAATAGCTACCAGGCTACTATCTGAAAGGGCCTAGCTATATGCCCTAGAGGGGGGGTGAATAGGGCAATGCCAAATAAAACTTAAAACAACAGAATAATAAAAGAAATAAAGCACAATGCTGAATTAAAAATCAATCTCAATAAACTAGATTTAAGAGAATGATACCATATCAGTTCTAAGGACAACCTTACACCAAAAATCAAAGGTTTAAGGTAGGATAACCTTATTTCTAGAACGTCCTATGTATCATAAACCAATGAGGAATAAAAAAGCAAAGCAATCAAAATAACTTGCAGAAATAAATTCTAAGTTATTACAACATTCCCCACACTTGCTTGAAATAAAATGATTACAACATTCATCCACAAATACAATCCACAAAACTGAATGAATAAAGGAATGAAAGAATAAAGCACATCCACAACACAACGATATATAGTGGTTCGCCAGTGTGTACACCAACTGTTATCCAACAGCCACACAGAATGCTACTCCACTCCTAATATCCTCACACAGGGGATATTAGCATGCACTATCAAAATAGGTTTCTCAAGTTTACCTAAAACCCTCACAATTGTGTCTTTTTATCTCGAGCTTACACAATCCAAAAACCCACACAATCTGAGTTTTCTAGTTCTCCTCAGATAACCAAAACAATGAGATTTTTCTGACAAATCTCAAACAAAACCAAAGAAAGTAAATTACACAAATGTAAAATACTTGAATCTCCTTTTGAAATAGCCCGGTAGAACCAATCAGAGTAGAAGTTTGATTCAACGTTCAAAGTCCAATACTCACTTTATGAATGGTTCTAAGTCTAATTGATTTTAAATCAAAAGGGCTAGTTCTATTTGATTTTGAATCCAAGAAGAAGGAATATCAAAAATTTCCCTTTTCAAATAAGATTGGAATGTAGATCAAAATCAAATAATAAACAAGCTAGCAAAAGGAATATTAAATGAGCACAAAGTAGCTTAAAAATAAACACAAACTTATCTCAGAGTATAGCTTAAAGATTGCTTGAATTGATTTGAATTGAATTGAAAAACTCTGAAGTTCGTGCTCAATTTATAGCCTGAAAAATCCCATCTACGACTGGTCTTAGGATCCTAAGACTGTTCGTAGGTTCAATTATTTTCAAAGATTTCTAAGGGATAAGGATTAGCTGTTCCACGACTGGTCTTGGGTAGCCTACGACCGGTCGTGGGCCACCTACAACTGGTCGTGGGTCACCTACGACCGGTCGTAGGATCCCCAATTTAGTTGTTGGAGTTTGAGTCGTAGGGCTAAGACTGGTCGAAGGAAGAGTTGTACAACTCATAGGACTGGTCGTAGGACAACCAGAAAAATTTTAAAATCTTCAACAACCTAGGACTGGTCCTGAAAAACTTAAGACTGGTCGAAGCAGAGTTAGGACTGGTCTTGAAGTCCCTAGGACTGGTTTTAGAACAGTCCAAACAATCATATTAAAATATACGAATTATGTATCTAGAATGACCTACAGTAAAGCCCATCCTAAGGTCAATCTAAGGTCAAACAAACCTTAAAAGTGAGATGGAATTGAAAGTCTATACACTCAGATGACCCTTAAGAGAAGCTTGAGAATTTACGAATCTTGTTGTAGGCCTTCTCGAACTTGATCCTTTCTTGAGTTGACAAAGTCTTCTTCTATACTTGTACTTGTTTGAATCTTGAACATGCATACTTGGAGACTTCTATTCTTGAATTCTTCATCCATGACTTGAAACTTTCTTCATTTAAATTCTTGTCTTGAAATACGATGTCTTGAAGCAATGAATAGTCATGAAACACAAAATATACAAGACATAGATATAGGTTTTGACACCACAAAATTTGACAACCAAAGAGATATGAAATCATAGCACTTACAATCTCCCCCTTTATCAAATTTGTGACAAAACACATATCATACAGATAAGAGCAACATCATAGAAATTACTCTACTCCCCCTGAGAGATACGAGTACTGCTCATGTAAATAATAAACAACATATAAACATCAAGACTCCATATTCTCAATCCACATATCCTTCTCAATCAATCAATCCAAACAAATTACTCCCCCTTTCCATACCACTCCCCTTTACTATACTACTCTCCCTTTTTGTCACAAAATGACAAGGGAAAGGCACAATAGGAAAGAGAACAACAACATAAAGAGTCATAATAAGCCGATAACGAGAAAGAAATATGGAAGGATATATCATATTTCAAAATATAAATCAGAATCATCAAGTCATAACCAAGTTAATACAATATCCAAAAGAAAATATAAGATAATGTTATACAATCCAAAAGAAAATTTGCCTAATCAGATCCAGAGGAGGGATCAGGGTAGTAGGATCAATCTGGTGTAAGCCCCTATTAATGCGACAAAGATATTTTTGCATATATTTAAAATGCATATCGTGGGCTATACTCATGTTATCAACCTTCTCCTCCAATGCACGAAGGCGTGCATCATAACTAGATGGATCGTAATCAGGATCATTTGGCGAATCAGTTTCTATCCATCAAATATATCGTCCATATTAACATCCTGTTGAGGAAGATCGCTAGCTTCCCCTTCATTTCCGGCTTCACCACCAACACTACCTTCATCAACTTGACCAGGAAGCAAATCCAGCTTCATCTTATTAAGATTGGAATTTTTGAAAATAAAATGATGAATTGGTGCCTCATTAATAGGTTTATCGACAAGCATGTGAGTGGCTAACACAGTCATAAGATAACCAAATGGAATATCACTATGACCCGGATGGAGACGAAATTGTATGATAAAATGACAAATCAAAGAAGAAAGACAGACCATAGTACCAGAAGTAATAGAATGCAATACACGAACCATGAAAGAAGTCAACTCGATTTTATTACCGGACCGAGGATACAGATTTGAAATGAAAAAATGATGTAACACTCTGTATCTAGATAACAGATACTTTGAAGGGAGCGCATTCCCTTTGTGTGTCCATTGCGCATCAATTTTGCATAAGTCTCTTGTTAACATGTATTTTTCCGTTTCAGATGGTTTGTCGTATAGAGTATGAATCGGTATACCTTCATCATTAACGGGTATATCCATAATACCCGATATTAAATGATGGTCTACTTCAAATTTTCCTTTTCTAGTATCAATTGAAAAAGTTAAATTATCAAGGGAGAATTCTGAGATACATGCAACCATTGATTGTGCAATAGACTGGTATGCAGGCCCACCCCAGAGCAAAATGTTAGCCCAACCAACAGATTCAAGGAAAAGGATAATACCAAATGGAGCAATGTGATTGGGATCAACGGTATGCTCAACGATAACATTACGGACACGCAAATCCCGTACATCTTGAGGGTCATCTTTGGGTGATCGAAGGTGCCGTTTTGTTATCGGTGTAGATCTAGATGAGGATGGACCACGGGATGTTTTCTTCTTCCCTCTAGCATCCATCTTCAACAAGATATACAAAGAGCAAGAGAAATGCATAAAAAGAAGGATGAGTTTTCTCTAGATCAGTAATTTGAGAAGAAACCCTTGAAAAACCCAACAAAAGATGAAATCTAGTTACACAATGATCAAATCAAAGCATAGAGAGCATCAAACTTCAAGAAAAATGATGAAATAGGACTAACCTTGAAGAAATACAAGAAATCCTATGACTAGTCGAGCCACGACTCGTTGTAGGTCGGAGTAGAAATGAAGAAGAAGGAGATTTTCTCCAAATTATATCATGTTCACGAGCTCCACGACCGGTCGAGTGTTGTTCACGACCGGTCGTACCACGACTGGTCGTGTACAGCTACGACCGGTCGAGTATCGACCAAAAATACATTTTTAATGAAAAAAATTAAAATTTAAACATAAATAATACTAAATATAATACACTATGATACATGCAAGCAAGAATACTCAATGTAAATGTACATACCAAGATCAAATTTTAATTTATTAAACCTGCTTTTGTCGAGCGGTTTAGTAAATATATCAGCAAGTTAATTTTTAGTTGATATATATTCTAAGGAAATAACTTTTTCTTCAACCAACTCACGAATGTAATGATACCTAATGTCAATGTGCTTAGTACGTGAATACTGGATTGAATTTTTGAAAATATTTATAGCACTGGAATTATCACAATGTAAGATCATTGAATCTTGATTAATTCCATAATCGCTTAGCATGCGTTTCATCCAAACTAGTTGAGTACATGCATATCCAGCTGCAATATACTTAGCCTCAGCAGTGGAGAGCGATATTGAGCTTTGTTTTTTGCTGAACCAAGAAACTAAGTAATTTTCAATGTAAAAACAACCACCACTGGTTGATTTTCTATTATCGATATTACCAGCACAATCAGCATCTGAGTACCCGGCTAATTGAACACTAATATCAAAAGGATACCAAAGACCCAGATTTATAGTACTTGCGACATATCTAATAATCTGTTTAACAGCAGTAAGATGTGATTCCTTAGGATTAGACTGATATCTTGCACAAATACCAACACTTAACGCAATATCAGGTCTACTAGCAGTTAGATACAACAAACTACCAATCATACTACGATATAGTTTAGGATCTATATCTTTACCTGTAGAGTCCTTTGAAAGTCTTAACGTTGTACTCATAGGAATATCAAAGTTCTTACCATTCTCAAATCCAAAACTTTTAACCAAGTTTGAAGCATATTTAGTCTGGAAAATGAAAATTCCATCAGGTTATTGTTTTATTTGCAACCCGAGGAAATAGTTTAGTTCTCTAATCATGCTCATTTCGAACCTTGATTTCATTAACTCTGCAAACTCAATAGACATGTTAGAGCAAGTTGATTCATAAATAATATCATCAACATAAATTTAAACCATCAAAATATCATTATTATGTTTCTTAACAAAGAGCGTCTTATCAATACTTCCTACTTGAAAACTATGACTAAGTAAGAATTTAGTCAATTTTTCATACCATGCCCTGGGTGCTTGTTTTAGACCATAGAGAGCCTTTTTGAGACGAAATACATGGTTAGATAACTTGGGGTCTTCAAACTCTGAAGGTTGTTCAACATACACCTCTTCTTGTAAACCACCATTCAAGAAGGCATTCTTTACATCCATCTGATAAATCTTAAATTTTCTAAAGCATGCGATGGAAATAAAAAGTTTGATTCATTCAAGGCGAGCGACTCGAGCAAAGGTTTCATCGTAATCGATGCCTTCAATCCGAGTGTACCCTTGTACAACCAGTCTAGCCTTATTTCGCATTATATTTCCAAGTTCATCAGACTTATTTTTAAAGATCCATTTTGTTCCAATAATGTGTTTATCTTTAGGTCTAGGAGCAAGATACCAGACATCATTACGAACAAATTGATTAAGTTCATCCTGCATAGCAATTATCCAATTTTCGTTAGAAAGTGTTTCTTTCACATTGACCGGTTCTATTTGGGATGTAAAACAAACATAATTATATATATTTTCAAGTTGTTTATGAGTACGAACTCCAGTGAGAGGGTTTCCAAGAATTTGATTGGTTGGATGATCTTTGACAGTCCTTGGTTCAGACTCTTTTTGACTTGATGAGGTATCTTGATTATCGATAATAAGAGCTTCATCATCATCTGAACTCGGAGCTGATGTATTCAAATGATCATCAATGACCACATTGATGGACTCTTGAATCACACCAGTTCTCTTATTTAGAACCCTATAAGCTTGACTGTTCAAAGAATAACCAAGAAAAATACCTTCATCACTCTTCGTATCAAACTTTCCCAAATTTTCACTATCACGTAAAATATAACACTTGCTGCCAAAAACTCAAAAGTATTTGACAATAGGTTTTTTTTCAAACCATAATTCATAAGTAGTCTTATTATCAGATTTACTCGTATAAACCCGATTAATAATATAATATGCGGTATTAACTGCTTCAGCCCAAAGATTTCTAGAGAGCTTCATGCTATTCAACATAATATTAGCCATATCCTGAAGCACTCTATTTTTTCTTTCAACTATACCATTTTGTTGTAGTGTTTTGGGCGCAGAGAATTCATGAGATATTCCCTGATCGCTACAGAATTTCTCAAAACTACTGTTTTTAAATTCGGATCCATGATCACTACGGATCTTACTAACATGAGAACCTTTCTCATTTTGGATTCGTTTAATGACATTTTTTCACTTCATCCAGGGTTTCAGTTTTATCTTTTAAGAATGATACCCAAGTGAATTTGGTATAATCATCTACGATAACCAAGATGCATTTTTTGCCTCCTCGACTCTCCGTTCTGGTTGGTCCAATAAGATCCATGTGGAGAAGCTCGAGTAGTCTAGATGTGGTATTGGAGTTCACTTTCTTGTGAGAGCTCCTTATCTGTTTGCCCAACTGGCATTCACCACATATTTTGTCTACTCTTTGCAATTTGGGTAGACCTCTAATTAGTTCTCTTTTTCTCAATCTAAATAAGTTCTGGTAGTGTACATGTTCAAGGCGTTTATGCTATAATTCAGTCTCATCGGTATGGACCATGTAACACGATTGAGTAGATGAGCTTGCATCACTAATGATGTAGCAGTTTTCAGAAGTTCTGCGACTAGTTAATATAACAGAACCCTTTTTATTAAGCATCTCACAACCTTGATTAGAAAACTTTACACTATGGTTGTTATCGCATATCTGAGAAATACTTAGTAGGTTGTGTTTCAAGCCCTCAACATATAAAACATTCTTAAATAAGGAAAGGTTATAAAGCTGAACCGTACCTTGGCCAATGATCTTGTAATTACTTCCATCACCAAATGTAACTGACTCGTCAGTCATATCTTTTAGATCGGTGAATAAAGCCTTGTCACTTGTCATATGCTTGGAGAAACCACTATCTAGGTACCACTTTGAATGGCTTGTAGCTTTGAAAGCAGTGTGGGCAACCAAGCAGGCAACTTTAGGAACTCATTTCAGAACTGTTTTGGGTTTAGGAGTATAGATGGTCTTTTTCTGTCTGTTGTTATAAGAAAGACCTATAGAGTTAGACTTTAATAGCTCCTTGAGTAGATCAATTATTTTTTCAGCTAACGGATTTCGATTTTGAAAATCAAAGTTGACATGGCTACCTTTAGGTTTTTGGAAAGTCCTTGAATTTTTATAAAAACCTTGATAAGTATTCTTTTCTTTTGAGATTGAAGACTCTCCTTTTACAAATTTAGGAGCAATGTTCTTTTGTTTAGGAGATGTATTCTTATAATAGCCCAACCCGGATCGATCGCCACATTTTCTTGATCCGGACAATAATTTTTCCAATTTAGGATTACCTTGGGCATATCTCCATGTGTCTTTCAAACTCAGAAGAGAAGCTACCTCATTTTTGAGTTTCTCATTTTTGGATCTCAAATCTTTAATTTTGGAGGTTTTGAAATCTAAATCACATTTGGTCTTTTCAAAAGAATCGGAAATATGAGACTTTTCTAAAATGAGAGACTCATAATCTTCCTTAAACTTAGAAAATTTTTTCTTTTTATAATTTAAGCTTGACGGCAATTTTACAACTCTCCTTATAAAGGGTATTATAAGCATCCTGAAGATCATCTTCATTATCGCAATCACTATTCAAATTTTCTTCACTAGATATATCATCATTATCTGAAAAAGTGATCTTGGCTAGAGTCATAAGGGCTTTAACATCATCGCTCGACTCGGTTTCAGAATCTTTTGATTTAGAAGAGGATTCAGAATCAGAGGATTCATCCCAAGTAGTCATCATGCTTTTCCTTTTTGAATTGTCCTTTTTAGGACATTTGTTAGCTAAGTGCCCATACTCTTTACAGTTGTAACATTGACTATCTTTCAAAGATTTTCGAGCTCTAGGTTTAGATCGTCTCTTATCATTTGACTTTTGAAAATCAACTTTTTTCTTACTTTTGAAAATTTTGTAAAACTTTTTTCTAAAAGCTCTATATCATCTTCGGAATTTTCTAAGTCTGAAGTGCTTTCTTATGAAACATTTTTAGATGATTTGAGAGCAATTAATTTTCCTTTAGGAACTTTACAGGACAACTCGTAGGTTTAAAGTGAACGAACTAGTTCCTCAACCCTCATGATATCCGTATCACTAAGTTCCTGAATGGTGGTTACTTTAGAATCGAACCGTTTAGGAAGTGAGCGTAGTATCTTTGCGCACACTTTACTTTCTGGGATTCTATCACCAAGACCCCACATAGAGTTCACAATGTCATTCAATCTAGTATAGAAGTCCATAAACATCTCATTCTCCTCCATATGAATTTCTTCAAATTTAGTTGTGAGGAGTTAGACTTTAGATTTCTTGACAATTGATGTACCCTCATGTGTCATTTCTAATACATCCCATGCTTATTTTACATTTTCACAATAAATGATTCTTTTGAATTCATTTGGTGATAATGCACAAGTAATTGCATTTAATGCTTTTTCATTGGCACTACTCTCACTTTTCTGAAGTGTGGTCCAAAGTGAATAAGCTGTTACTTTCATTGATTTTGAACCATCGTCATTAGTTACTTCTATGATAGGACGGTTCCATTCATTCACTGTGGCCAACCACACACTTTCATCCAAGGATTTGAAGAAGAACCTCATCTTAGCTTTCCAATAGGCATAGTTTGTGCCATTAAAGGGTGGTGGCCTAGTGACTGATAGGCTATCAAAATTTGACATCTTAATATAGCTTAGAACGTTAGCTCAGGAAATAAATCCAATAAATAAACAATAAGCACGAGCTATTAGGCTCTGATACCACTTGAAAGGGCCTAGTTATATGCCCTAGAGGGGGGGTGAATAGGGCAATGCCAAATAAAACTTAAAACAGCGGAATAATAAAAGAAATAAAGCACAATGTTGAATTAAAAATCAATCTCAATAAACTAGATTTAAGAGAATGATACCATATCAGTTCTAAGGACAACCATACACCAAAAACCAAAGGTTTAAGGTAGGACAACCTTATTTCTAGAACGTCCTATGTATCACAAACCAATGAGGAATAAAAAGCAAAGCAATCAAAATAACTTACAAAAATAAATCCTAAGTTATTACAACATTCCCCACACTTGCTTGAAATAAAATGATTACAACATTCATCCACAAATACAATCCCCAAAACTGAATGAATAAAGGAATGAAAGAATAAAGCACATCCACAACACAACGATATATAGTGGTTCGTCTGTGTTTACACCAACTGTTATCCAATAGCAATACAGAATGCTACTCCACTCCTAATATCCTCACACAGGGGATATTAGCATGCACTATCAAAATAGGTTTCTCAGGTTCACCTAAAACCTTCACAATTGTGTCTTTTTATCTCGGGCTTACACAATACAAAAACCCACACAATCTGAGTTTTCTGGCTCTCCTCAGATAACTAAAACAATGAGATTTTTCTAGAAAATCTCAAATAAAACCAAAGAAAATAAATTACACAAATGTAAAATACCTGAATCTCCTTTTAAAATAGCCCGGTAGAACCAATCAGAGTAGAAGTTTGATTCAACATTCAAAGTCCAATATTCACTTTAAGAATGGTTCTAACTCTAATTGATTTTAAATCAAAAGGGCTAGTTCTATTTGATTTTGAATCCAAGAAGAAGGAATATTAGAAATTCCCCTTTTCAAATCAGATTGGAATGTAGATCAAAATCAAATAATAAATAAGCTAGCAAAAGGAATATTAAATGAGCACAAAGTAGCTTAAAAATAAACACAAACTTATCTCAGAGTATAGCCTAAAGATTGCTTGAATTGATTTGAATTGAATTAAAAAACTCTAAAGTTCGTGCTCAATTTATAGCCTCTAAAATCCCATCTACGACTGGTCTTAAGATCCTAAGACTGGTCGTAGCTTCAAAGATTTTCAAAGATTTCTGCGGGATAAGGATTAGCTGTTCCACGACTGATCTTGGGTAACCTATAGGACCCCCAGTTTAGTTGTTGGAGTTTGAGTCGTAGGGCTAATACTGGTCGAAGGACGAGTCGTACAGCTCACAGGACTGGTCGTAGGATGTCTAGGACTGGTCGTAGGACAACAAAAAAATCTAAAAATATTCAACAACCTATGACTGGTCCTGAAAAACTTAAGACTGGTCGTGGCAGAGTTAGGACTGGTCTTAGAACAGCCCGAACAAGCATATTAAAATATACAAATTATGTATCCAGAATGACCTTCAGTAAAGCTCATCCTAAGGTCAATCTAAGGTCAAACAAACCTTAAAAGTGAGATGGACATTGAAATTCTGTACACTCAGATGACCCTTAAGAGAAGCTTGAGAATTTATGAATCTTGTTGTAGGCCTTCTCGAGCTTGATCCTTTCTTGAGTTGACAAAGTCTTCTTCTATACTTGTACTTATTTGAATCTTGAACATGCATACTTGGAGACTTCTATTCTTAAATTCTTCATTCATGACTTGAAACTTTCTTCATTTACATTCTTGTCTTGAAATACGATGTCTTGAAGCAATGAATAGTCATGAAACACAAGATATACAAGACATAGATATAGGTTTTGGCACCACAAAATTTGACAACCAAAGGGATATGAAATCATAGCACTTACACTATCAGCATAGCTCCTTTTGAGGCACTCTATGGTAAACCGTACAGATCTCCTAGTTGTTGGATCGAGGTTAGAGAGCGTCGTCACCTAGGTCCTGAGCTTGTGCAGCATACGTCAGAGATTATGGATGTTTTCAGGTAAAGGATACACATAGCTCAAAGTCGGTAGAAGAGTTTTGCTGATCTTTGGCATCGACCCCTCGAGTTTGCAGTTGGGGACATGGTATATCTCAAGGTCTCGCCTATAAAGGGCGTGGTTTGATTTAGAGTGAAGGGCAAGCTTGCCTCGAGATTTATTAGACCTTTCGAGATTACTGAGAGCATGGACACTGTGGCCAATAGGCTTGCCTTACCTTCAGAGTTATCTAGGATCCACGATGTGTTCCATGTAACTATGCTGAGGAAGTGTGGATTGGACATTATTCTAGTGACTGATTGGTAGCCCCTTGAGGTCTTTGAGGATGCTTCTTACATCAAGCAACCAATTCGTATCAGAAGGAGTAGGTTCTCAGGACCAAGGTCATTCCACTGGTGAAGGTGCAGTGGAGTCATCATTCGGAGGCAGAGGTGTCTTGAAAACGCAAGGCCGAGATTAGAGAGCATTATCCCCATTTGTTTGATGCTTGATTGATTAATGATTTCTAATTATAATGATGGTGTTTCTACATTTTCATTTCATTTTGGATTTGGTAAATTTTAAGGATGAAATTTCTTTATTGGTGGGGAAAGCTGTAAGACCCTAAGCCAAGTGTGCACACCGTTTCTTTAAGTCACACTATCCTATCGGTTAAATCTCAGTGACTCGTGACCTACGGATAGTGTTTGCGGTCATCCTTAAGTCTGGTTTCCTTGACCCGACTCGAATCGACCCGAAACCTATGCCTTCGAGACCGTATCATCGTCGTGGTTCCAATGCCGCATCTCGCGCATCCATCCGAGTTGTTGATCATAAAATGTAGGCGCGCATCATTTTGAGCCTTTGATCATGTTTATGGGACCCACCTAGTAGGGTGTACACATTTTCCCATGGGGCCCACCCTAATGCACCTTCACCCATAAAGGCTACCCTAGCTAGCTACCTAGCCTGCCTAGAGCCTAGCAACTCATGATGAATTTTCTTCCCCAACACTCATCATTGCTTCTCTAAACAAGAAAATCCATCATTGCTTTTTTCTTCCCAAAACCATACATGCACTCATAACTCCCCTACAACAACTCTCTCTCTCTCTCTCTCTCTCTCTCTCTCTCTCTCTCTCTCTCTCTCTCTCTTCTCTTTCATTTTCTCCTCTTTGTTTCCTTGCTAGCCTTGGATGTCTATCCCATCTTCCCTCCATTCCAGCCCCTATTCTTCCTTATTTCCCCTCCATCTCACCATTACAATCCCATCTTGGCCATAGATTCATAACCCTTGAAGCTTGAGGTACATGGTGATGGTAGAAGCTTGAAGGTCCAAGAGGTGGGTGCATGTATTTTCTATTTTAGATTTCTTTGTATCGTGGATGTTCTCCACCTTTTCTTTTCATAATTGGAGTATGTGGGGCCCATCAAGAGACGGTGGTGGCCCCCAGACTCCATGGATGTGGCTTGAAGCTCATCCTACATTGCATGCATGTTACATGCAAGGGATCATTCTCCATAAATCCCTTCATGACATTTTTCTCCTTTGATCAGGGATTCTTGGGTCATCTAGACCCTTGATCCTTGATGGAGATTGGACCTCCACCATAGATCCCAAGTAGGAATCGTATGATCAATGTATATCTTGTGTATCTTGTATAATGGAATGTATATGCATGTGTGACGAAGGGAAGGGCCTCAATGCGGCGGAGACACTTCTCTTGTGGCCAGATCTTTATTTTTCCCTTGTAGATAACCTCTTATCATGTGTGTGTGGCCCACCTTGTGGACCAACAAAATCCAAACCATCCATGGAGGTTGGACGTTCATAACAGTCCACCTTGGACATGTGGCCCCAAAAATCCACCTAAATGGGGCACATTTAAGGGGTTTTTGTTATTGGGGTAGGTCTAGATATTTGTGGAGCCCACTAGGGTAGTCCATCCCATGATTTTCTGGGATTAAATCCCATTTTAAATAATGTTTATATTTAATTCTTTTTAGTTATATGTTACCGTCCAGAACTATCTAGACGGATTTTTAGGTCAACTTGAGGCTAGATTTTGGGGCTTTTGGTGGGGATATTTATACCAAGTAATATATGAATTTTGAAGGTCTATGTCTCACCTATAAGCATGCCAAATTTTAGCCTCAACTGATCTCTTTTGGGTCTCCAAAAGAGTAGGCCAATATGGGTATGTTGCTGAATTTTTTTGCTGTAAATTCTAGCAACATTGTCTCACATAAAACTATAATTTAAAAATATTTTCTTTGATAGTGGGCTATATTTATGGACTTTCCCTTGTTTTATATATGATGAGAGACCTTGGTCCTAAATTTTTAAATTTTTAGAGGCCCCGGACCCACTCCATTGGAAATGCCCAAAGTTGGTACAACAACATACGTTGCTGGAATTTTCTGCTAACTTGCTGTCCTCTTGAGTTGTAGCTGATTTTAGGCCCCAGCCCAATTGGACTTATGTATGTTTACTGGGGACCACCTCTGATGTATTTGAGGTCCATGTGGACCATGTATGTGGGGCCAACTAGTTGGATCAGCGTCCCCTACTGGACGTCCATAATGGTGAACCGTCTATGGGCTGGCCAACCATGATGTATGTTTTATGTCTACGACGTTCCCCCTTCTGTGGTGGACCACGTGGAGTGTGGGACAACCCCAAGTGGACATCCCATGTGGAGCCACCTCAGGGATGTGTGGAGCCCACTTTGATGTGTCTATGGGCTAGGACACCCAGGCCATTGGCTACTCCTAGGCCTACAGCCCAGCAGTAAGCCCACCCGTTTTGTGTGTATGTAACACCCCAGATTTTGCCTACCTGGAATTAGATGTCCTTAGGAAATGGGTCAACCATAACACCTTGGTAACCTCTCAGAACCCAATTCTAAAGCCAAAGAAATCATTTAGAACCAAATTCTTTAGAAATTTATCGTGTATTAACTAGCGCTACACTAGATTTCCTGCCAAATTAGCACCAACCACTTTAAATACGATCTGTAAGACCCAAAACCTATAGAATCATTGACGCTACGTTACCCTGAAACCTAGGATCAATCTCTAAACCCAGTTACTCCCGGGAATGCTTTGTAACTTCGTATTGGATCTAGACCGCACGTCGAAAGTCTGATAGCGATGAACTTAGACCATTATGACCGCCTAGTTAGACTTGACAATCACCTAGAAAATCAAGCCCAACCGATGTCCTGTGACCATTTTATTGAGCCCGGAGTGAAGAGAGTAGGAAAATGAAGATTTTTAGAAAATTAATTATATTTTTAAGGAATCTGGAACGTTTCACTTGCGCATTATTTTTAAGTGTTATGACCATTAGAATTTGACCCAAATTCACCCTCGGATCAGGATAGGTGGCCCTTACATGTCATAGTACTTGTAGCTCTGATCGAGTTTCCGTAACCGTTGAACTGAAACTGGTCTGCCACGGTCGATCTGGAAACCCGACCGGACTGAAAACTTAGCTTGACCTAGATCCAGTATTAGAGAGCTTAAGTCTGACCGCATTTAGTAACAGGACCTCCAGAAGTGCTCCGTTGGATCGGAACAGACCCGATTTGGTTATAACCTAAGTATACCTTGGCCCCAAGTCTATTTCCATCGCTTTTGGGCTTATAAAAAGGCCTTAAACCCTCTCTCACAAATTCCACACGAATTTCCAAACCCAAGCTTTTCAAGAGAGAGAAAAGAGAGAAAGTGAGAGAGAAGTTGGTGATTCTTCCTGGGATTCTTTTCAGCTTTGCTACGTGCCTAATCTACCTATCCGTATAACTATTCCGGCATTTCTGATCTCGTTCTTAGGTAGGAAATCCTAACTCTAACCTATTTTGAAGCCTAGACTAGCTGCAGTGAAGTTGTAGCTAACCTTTTTCATGCCATAGGTAGCGTATCCGCCGTTGACGAAGACACATCGTCTGAATCATATCGAATACGCATTTTCTGGTTTAAGGTGCGAACTATATACATTTAGGTTATGTTTTTCAAGACTTTCAATGTTAAGTAATGATTTATTCTTGTCTAGGATGCTATTTCACATGTATAAAGTATTGTCCGTTTCCTTTTTCAGTTATACGTTACCTATGTTAATTATACTGTATTCGTCGTATTTGTAGAAAATATCCTATATGTATAAAATTTAGATTTATGCTTAACATGATTAATTTCCGTGAATATATGCTTGTTACATGTGTAACAACTCCTTAGCGAAAGGACTTGCCCTAAATCATGCCACGACCAATATACGCTATATATATAAAAGTGTGTAGCTCACGTGTTTGTGAAAATGTTTAAATGAATACGGAACCTGGATTCATGCATGCTATGATTATCCATCCTGCGTATATGCAAGTGATATATGGGGCAACTCCCTAGTGAAAGGATTTGGTCAAATACATGATATATCAACATACGATATGTAGTTAGTATGTGTAGGATAAGTGTTTGTGAAAATGACTGAATGAGTATGAAATTTGCTTTCGTGCTCGCCATGACTAATTGTCATGGATATATAATTGTTCTATGGGTGATAACCCGTTGACGAAAGAATTTTTCCTAATACGTATGCTAATGAATACACAATATGTATGATGAAATGTGTAGAGTAAGTGGATGTAAAAGTGTTTGAACGAGTTAGTAGTTAGTAAAAATGTGATTTCTAAGGTTGTTGAGATATGAATCTCAATCACAATACTTGAGTATATGATTTCCTCCATGCATTGTGTAACTTAGGTTGTTTGTATTAACTGTGTATATGATTTCTTCCATGAATTGATTAACTTAGATGAATCATGTTAAAGGTGTACATGATTTCCTCCATGTACTGTATTTACATTTAAGTTATACTTCATGAATGTCCACATGATTGTAGGATATGACTCATATGCCTGTTATGGAATTTGTATGTGAATGGGGCTGTACTACAGTCCAGGCAATCGGTAACCATTCTCTAAATAGTGGTTGAGGTTGTTTTCGCCATACAAGATGAGTTTAGTGAATCTGAGTCGTGCTTGGGATATTCGACAGTGGTTAGGCCACACGGAGTGCTTATGCATTCCATGTCGTTCAACTCAACGTGCGCTTGGCCTAGTTGAGCTTATCAATAACCCGATTGGCCGATGTTTGTTCACCATGTTTGGTCACCACTATTCGAATATAATATACTGAGCTTACCAATGAAACTCCCGTAACCATGGTACCAAGATCCCTTAAGACTCATGAGCCGGGCATGGTGGTATGGGACACCGTGGTCGAGCTGTTAGCCTACGCTGGGGCCACAAACCTCTCCGTAGTGACCAGTGAGCACCCTACTCTGAGCAGATTATGGTGGTATGGAATACTATATTCTTGTTGTCGGCCTACACTATTTGGTGATGGGGGAGTGGAGCAACGATTGCACGCAACAGCCCTGACAGCCCTCTGTAGTGACCTTGAGTTTATCCTGACACTGCATAGGGGTGACGAGTCCTCTTGTAGTCTTAAGGATATAAATAGGCCTGTATTGATAAGGTGATGGGGGAGTGGTGTAACGATTACGCGCAACAGCCCTTGCAGCGACCTAGAACCGTAAGATCGTATGAGAATTCATAGGACTGAAGACCCTAAAATGGATCAACATTGGGAATTGATATAAGGGAGGTGTCTTAGCTTCCCAATACTGCTATATGAAAAGGACTAATAAGAACTTGGTAATCATATCCATGACATCGCACTGCATGTGCCATTGGCGTTGGCGTGAGAGCACAGTGGTAGTGATTCATGCCGCGATCATTAAATGATGTCGTATGAGGGAGTTTGTGGTGAGGGCATGCATCATTATCACATTCATTCTCACATTAACTAGAGTAGCTAGGATATATTTCTTTGTACTGCTTTATCATTACTGCATGATTGAATTGATAACATGTTAACCTTTGCTGTATAGTTTCCACTGAGTTAGCTATTCACTCCCACGTTACGGGACGGTGTTGTACACACCAAACAGTTCCTATTTTAATTTCAGATGATGGCGATGCTTGCGAAGCAGAGCTAGACTTGATGATGATAAGGAGAATTCCTCCTATATGCAGGTTCTGATCGACGGGGTTACAGGGTTACTGATTGGATGCCAATACACTTAGTATTTTGCCTTTTATTTAAACACCCATGTATATTCTTTTCTTTCCATTTTTGGAGTATACATGTATTTAGTTAACCTGGTAAAATGTTCACACTCTAGAGACTTACAATCTACTATACATTTTATATATTTATCACAGTCTTCCGCATGAGAAACTTAACTGTCTCTAGAGTATGATATACTGTTTTGGTCTAATCTCACTCATGTTTTCTGCACTAATATGAACAACATTCATCCATCATTGAAAATGTTGCATAAGTGATGTTCTGGAACTCGGGAGTGGAGTTTATACTCGACCCCCAATTTTTGGGATGTTACAGATGGTATCAGAGCATGATTTGGATTAAACTGGACCTGGGTTATGGTAACTTGACGCACACTGACGCACTCTGACTTAGGAAGGGGGCGATGAAACTTAGAAACCACATTAGATCCCAAATTTCTCTGACAGGCGAGACTGAATATTGTAATTTAGTCTATAGTTCTTCTAATTTATTTTGTTGAGATTCATATGCCCAGCTACACCCCAATCTCACCACCACCACGTACCGGATCTCTATTGCTACTAAGTAATTCAGTAGGCCACACAAAGGATCGCAACAATAATAAAATCTAGGACAACAACGGAAAGAAAACGTTTAAGTTCATATGTTCCACCATTCTACTTTATCTAGGACCATCCTCAGTTAAACCATAGATCATCAAATCATTTCTTTTTGCCTCCAAGTGCATCCTTTTGGGCCTTCTCTTTACACTTTTAGGACCTTCAACTTAAAGCCAACTCACCCCCAACTGGTGTTGTCCTTGGTCTCCATCTCACATGACCAAAGCATCAATGCCTACTTTACCTATGAATGATACCACAAAGTTCCCTCGAATGCATTAATTTCTATATCTGTCATTACTCATCTTGACACCTATCCATCTCAACATCCCTCATCAATCTCACCACTCTCATGAAGTATCAACCAAGGTATTGAAAACAACTTTTTAGGACTCAATCCTTAAGTCTAACCCATTTCCTTTAAAATCTTTCCTTTCACCACCTCATTCTTCAACTTTTTCTAAGTCCTTTCATACTAGACATAAATCCTAACGTATAAATGATGGAGAATAATAATTTAAAAAAATTTACTATAAATAGTAAATATATGTATAAATTGGATTTTTGACCATTCAAATTATGGAATCTCGTGAAATAAATGGGTTACTTGGATAGATTAGTGTCTCCTACCCAAAATCATATGTTACACTTCATATAAAATTTTTTGGTTTGTAAATTGGCCCTGAAAATGCCTCAAATGGATTTGGGGGCCAAACGGAGCACTTACAGGGGGACCCAGGGTGGGACCTAGACTTTTTGGGGCCTGGGGGGGCAGGAGGTCCTCTCCAGTTTGCCCAGTGGTCGGCGAGGGCCTCACCGGTTCAGCGAGGCCTCGCCGGTCAACGGGTCGGCCGGGCGGGCCATCCGGGCCGATCGTGTTTGGGGTCTGGTGGGACCTATGGCATAGGGTTTGACCCCTATTTCATCCCCATTCTACCACTTCCTTCACAAAGTCACCCCCCAAGCTCTCCCTTTCCTTCACAATTTCTGTTTTCTCTCTCAAACTGCCCCTCCAATCACCCATTCCGTCATTTTCTTCTATAACCTACACTCCTCTATTGTTTACAGCAAACCTCACTCCCCTACCCTCTCCATTCTCTCTCGTTTAGGCTTTACATTCTCCTTTTTAGGCTCAAAACCGTGTAAGCTCTCAACTCATCCCATTTCTTCATTTTCCTTTCTTCAATCCCTGTCTTTTGGGGCCTTACAACCTCTGTTGAGGCTCAAACCCATGGAGACCCAAATTTCCCATCCCATTCTTCTTATTTCCCTCCTTTTCTATAGCTCTTTATGAGCTAGTTATAGTCATCTTCTCGATCTTTATGCTTTACCGTCGGGCGAGACCAAACACAGTAGCTCAGTCCATAAATAGTGACCATATAGTGCTAAGACATCTAGAGTTTTGGACCTAGAGATAATACTCCTAGATTTCAAAAGATTTGATAGGAAATCCAATTCCAATTAGACAATCTTGACCCTAAGCGATAGGACAATTCCCTGTAGTAGAAATGATATGAAACCATCTAGTGTATAAACTTAGACTTTGGATTACAGCTAGTGAATTACGACTAGGCTGCTAGTTCTATTAAGTAGTGTAAAGGCTGGCTATAAATTAAGGAATAGTAGGTTTGATTTGGTTGAGTGAGATCTCGTTCCTCTATTGGATTCCCTTGATACGTATAGGCATCCTTAATAACTCTTAGGAAAGCTGTTTTCATTTAGAGACTATTCATGCATAGAGAAACTTGTATATTCCTCGGATTGAACTTAGGTCAAACCAGCACGCCCCTTAAAATTGCCCTCCCAAGGACTTAGTATAACGGGGACACGGAGTACAAAAACTATACATAAGCGAAGTATTCGCGGTTTGAATCAAATTCTCAATCCTAGTGGTTACCAATAAATCCAATGCTCTGATCAAGCAGAAGATCGGCATCGACTCGGATTAAGAACTGATACGACAAATTTTCTATCCTAGCTAGACAGAAAGTCTATGTATCCGGCTTAGACCCACTATACAACTTTTCTTCCGTGTTGGCCCGACCACCTACAACCAAAAGTTATTGCTTTGCCTTTGGAAAATGTTGAGGACATATAGCCAATAGAGATTAGACATCTTGCCGCAAGCTCACACCTGCCCCTAAACTCAAACACAATAGAGATTAGGCTCCTTTCTACAACCCTAGGTACCAATGTCATAGAACGCATCATTATTAAAGGAAGACCAATGTAGTGAGAGGTTGTTTCCCATTTCATGTCAAGGATAGGCTCTAAGTTACACCTCGTTCTGACATATGGATCGAGACATAGAATCTTGAGCTTTGAGAGTAGAAATAATTTTTAAGGGGGGTAGAACCTTATGAGCCCAATCTAGTAAGGTCAGTTAATACAACAGTTGAGTTAGAACTATGCAGTGGAAGCGTGGTTGGCCCTTTTCCCATTGGCCCAGGATCAAAGGAAATTCAAGGAAATAATTAGGGCGAAGGTCAGTGTATCCATAAAACTACTCGTTAAATTCAAGACCCAAAGCACAACCTCATAAATAAGACTTTTTAACCTTTTAGTGATTGGCTTTCCCTAAGCTTTTAGAGTGATCGGACTACGGAGGTACTGAAATGTACAAATGCGAAACATTCATGGCTTAACCCAATTCTCAATCCTGACAGACTACAAATGGACTCTTTGCTTAACCGGGCAGAAGACTAGGATCCAACAGGATTAGGAAAGGGATCCAACGTTTTCTACCCAGGCCAGGTAGATAATCAATGTATCGGGATCAAGCCCACTACAACCGTCTCTCCGTATTGATCAACCATTGTAAATATATATCTTACTCTAAGTACTTGGGAATCATCATTAAGACTCCAAATAGATGAGGAAATAAATTGGAGCAAACCATCAAGGTATAAGTAGGAGATAAAGAGTAAGTTTTTAAGGAGGATAGATAACATGCGCCGGACTAGCATAGGATCTTTAGTCATTGCCCTTAGCAAATTTTGGAGATGAATTTTTTTTTAAGGGGGGTAGATTGTAACACCCCAGATTTTACCTACCTGGAATTAGACGTCCTTAGGCAATGGGTCAACCATAACACCTTGGTAACCTCTCAGAACCCAATTCCAAAGCCAAAGAAATTATTTAGAACCAAATTCTTTAGAAATTTATCATGTATTAACTTGCGCTACACTAGATTTCCTACCAAATTAGCACTAACCACTTTAAATACGATCTGTAAGACCCAAAACCTATAGAATCATTGACGCTACGTTACCATGAAACCTAGGATCAATCTCTAAACACAGTTGCTCCCGGGAATACTTTGTAACTTCATATTGGATCTAGACCGCACGTCGAAAGTCTGATAGCGATGAACTTAGACCATTATGACCGCCCAGTTGGACTTGACAATCACCTAGAAAATCAAGCTCAACTGATGTCCTGTGACCATTTTATTGAGCTCGGAGTGAAGAGAGTAGGAAAATGAAGATTTTTTGAAAATTAATTATATTTTTAAGGAATCTGGAACATTTCACTTGCGCTTTATTTTTAAGCGTTCTGACCGTTAGAATTCGACCCAAATTCACCCTCGGATCAGGATAGGTGGCCCTTACATGTCATAGTACTTGTAGGTCTGATCGAGTTCCTGTAACCGTTGAACTGAAACTGGTCTGCCACGGTCGATTTGGAAACCCGACCAGACTAAAAACTTAGCTTGACCTAGATCCAATATTTGAGAGCTTAAGTCCGACAGCATTTAGTAACAGGACCTCCAGAAGTGCTCCGTTGGATCGGAACAGACCCGATTTAGTTATAACCTAAGTATACCTTGGCTCCAAGTCTATTTTCATCGCTTTTGGGCTTATAAAATGGCCTTAAACCCTCTCTCATAAATCCCATACGAATTTCCAAACGCTAGCTTTCCAAGAGAGAGAAAACAGAGAAAGTGAGAGAGAAGTTGGTGATTCTTCCTTGAATTCTTCCCAGCTTTGCTACGTGCCTAATCCACCTATCCGTATAGCTATTCTGACATTTTTGATCTCGTTCTTAGGTAAGAAATCCTAACTCTAACCTGTTTTGAAGCTTAGACTAGCTGTAGTGAAGTTGTAGCTAACCTGTTTCATGCCATAGGTAGTGTATCCGCCGTTGACGAAGACACATCGTCTGAATCATATCGAATACGCATTTTCTAGTTTTAGGTGCGGACTATATACATTTAGGTTATGGTTTTCAAGACTTTCAATGTTAAGTAATAATTTATTCTTGTCTAGGATGCTATTTCACATGTATAAAGTGTTGTCCGTTTCCTTTTTCAGTTATACGTTACCTATGTTGATTATATTGTATTCCTCGTATTTGTAGAAAATACCGTATACGTATAAAATTTAGATTTTTGCTTAACATGATTAATTGCCGTGAATATATGCTTGTTACATGTGTGATAACTCCTTAGCGAAAGGACTTGTCCTAAATCACGCCACAACCAATAAACGCTATATATGTAAAAGTGTGTAGCTCACGTGTTTGTGAAAATGTTTAAATGAATACGGAACCCAGATTCATGCATGCTATGATTATCCGTTGTGGGTATATGTAAGTGATATATGGGGCAACTCCCTAGTGAAAGGATTTGGTCAAATACATGATATATCAACATACGATATGTAGTTAGTATGTGTAGTCTAAGTGTTTGTGAAAATAACTGAATGAGTATGGAATTTACTTTCATGCTCGCCATGACTAATTGTCATGGATATATGATTGTTCTATGGGTAATAACTCTTTGACGAAAGAATTTACCCTAATACGTATGCTAATGAATACACAATATGTATGATGAAATGTGTAGACTAAGTGGATGTAAAAGTGCCTGAATGAGTTAGTAGTTAGTAAAAATGTGATTTCTAAGGTTGTTGAGATATGAATCTCAATCACAATACTTGAGTATATGATTTCCTCCATGCATTATGTGACTTAGGTTGTTTGTATTAACTGTGTATATGATTTCCTCTATGAATAGATTAACTTAGATAAATCATGTTAAAGGTGTATATGATTTCCTCCATGTACTGTATTTACATTTAAGTTATACTTCATGAATGTCTACATGATTGTAGGATATGACTCATATGCCTGTTATGGAATTTGTATGTGAATGGGGCTATACTAAAGTCCAGGTAATCGGTAACCATTCTGTAAATAGTGGTTGAGGTTGTTTTCGCCACAAAAGATAAGTTTAGGGAATCTGAGTCGTGCTTGGGATGTTCGAAATTGGTTAGGCCACACGGAGTGCTTATGCATTCCATGTCATTCAACTCAACGTGCGCTTGGCCTAGTTGATCTTATCAACTAACCCGATTGACCGATGTTTGTTCACCATGTTTGGTCACCACTATTTGAATCTAAGACACTAAGCTTACCAATGAAACTCCCATAACCATGGTACCAAGATCCCCTACGACTCATGAGCCGGACATGATGGTATGGGACACCGTGGTCTAGCTGTCGGCCTACGCTGGGGCCACAAGCCTCCCCATAGTGACCAGTGAGCACCCTACTCTGAGCAGAATATGGTGGTATGAGACACTATATTCTTGTTGTCGGTCTACATTGTTTGGTGATGGGAGAGTGGAGTAAAGATTGTACGCAACAATCCTGACAGCCCTCTGTAGTGACCTTGAGTTTATCCTAACACTGCATAGGAGTGACAAGTCCTGTTGTAGTCTTAACGATATAAATAGGCCTGTATTGATAAGGTGATGGGGGAGTGGTGTAATGATTGCGCGCAACAGCCCTTGCAGCGACCTAGAACCGTAAGATCGTATGAGAATTCCTAGGACTGACGACCCTAAAATGGATTAACATTGGGAATTGATATAAGGGAGGTGTCTTAGCTTTCCAATATTGCTGTATGAAAAGGACTAATAAGAACTTGGTAATCATATCCATGACATCGCACTGCATGTGCCATTGGCGTTGGCGTGAGAGCACAGTGGTAGTGATTCATGCTGCGATCATTAAATGATGTCGCATGAGGGAGTTTGTGGTGAGGGCATGCATCATTATCTCATTCATTCTCACATTAACTAGAGTAGCTAGGACATATTTCTTTGTACTACTTTATCATTACTGCATGATTGAATTGATAACATGTTAACCTTTACTGTATAGTTTCCATTGAGTTATCTACTCACTCCCACGTTACGGGACGGTGTTGTACACACCAACCAGTTCCTATTTTAATTTCAGATGATGACGACACTTGCGAAACAGAGCCAGACTTGATGATGATAAGGAGAATTCCTCCTATATGCAGGTTCTGATCGACGGGGTTACAGGGTTACTGATTGGATGCCAATACACTTAGTATTTTGCCTTTTATTTAAACACCCATGTATATTCTTTTCTTTTCATTTTTGGAGTATACATGTATTTAGTTAACCTGGTAAAATGTTCAGACACTAGAGACTTACAATCTATTATATATTTTATATATTTATCATAGTCTTCCGCTTGAGAAACTTAACTGTCTCTGGAGTATGATATGCTGTTTTGGTCTAATCTCACTCATGTTTTCTGCACTAATATGAACAACATTCATCCATCATTGAAAATTTTGCATAAGTGATGTTCTGGAACTCGGGAGTGGAGTTTATGCTCGACACCCGATTTTTGGGATGTTACAGATGGTATCAGAGCATGATTTAGATTAAACTGGACCTGAGTTATGGTAACTTGACGTACACTGACGCACTCTGACTTAGGAAGGGGGCGATGAAACTTAGAAACCACATTAGATCCCAAGTTTCACCGACAGGCGAGACTGAATATTGTAATTTAGTCTATAGTTCTTCTAATTTGTTTTGTTGAGATTCATATGCCCAGCTACACCCCAATCTCACCACCACCACATACCGGATCTCTATTGCTACTAAGTAATTCAGTAGGCCACACAAAGGATCGCAACAATAATAAAATCTAGGACAACAACGGAAAGAAAACGTTTAAGTTCATATGTTCCACCATTCCACTTTATCCAGGACCATCCTCAGTTAAACCATAAATCATCAAATCATTTCTTTTTGCCTCCAAGCGCATCCTTTTGGGCCTTCTCTTTACACTTTTAGGACCTTCAACTTAAAGCTAACTCACCCCCAACTGGTGTTGTCCTTGGTCTCCATCTCACATGACCAAAGCATCAATGCCTACTTTACCTATGAATGATACCACAAAGTTCCCTCGAATGCATTCATTTCTATATCTGTCATTCCTCATATTGACACCTATCCATCTCAACATCCCTCATCAATCTCACCACTCTCATGAAGTATCAACCAAGGTATTGAAAATAACTTCTTAGGACTTAATCCTTAAGTCTAACCCATTTCCTTTAAAATCTCTCCTTTCACCACCTCATTCTTCAACTTTTTCTAAGTCCTTTCATACTAGACATAAATCCTAACATATAAATGATGGAGAATAATACTTAAACAAAAATTTACTATAAATACTAAATATATGTAAATATTGGACTTTTGACCATACAAATTATAGAATCACATGGAATAAATTGGTTACTTGGATAGATTAGCATCTCCTACCCCAAAATCATATGTTACACATCACATAAAATCTTTTCAGTTTGTAAATTGGCCCTGAAAATGTCTCAAATAGAATCGGGGGCCAAACGGAGCACTTACAGGGGGACCCAGGGTGAGACCCAGACTTTTTGGGCACTGGGGAGACAGGAGGTCCTCACCCAAATGGCGAGCCCTCTCCAGTTTGTCCAGTGGTCGGTGAGGGCCTCGCCGGTCAACGGGCTCAGCCGGACGGGCAGTCCGGGCCATTCGTGTCACGCCCCAAACCCGGGAATCGGATTCATAAGAATCCCGATTACCAAATCTGGTGCCGACAGCCTCCGTAGTACCCCATTCTCGGCTCCTAGCATTCATATGCCAGATTTTCGATCCTGGGATCCTACAAGGAGGATTTTTATTTGTACATATAACTAATAATAAGCATAACCACAAGATTACCCAATTCACAAAGGCAACATTATCATCACATATCCACTAATATAATCGTTTGAGTACAATACTGAAAGGGAAATACATAAATAAAAATCAAGCTTCTAGAAGACCACTGCACACTCCAAGCTCAACACTGCTGCAACCTAACATCACCTGCACGCATCTATCATGCATAAGCTTATGGAAAGCTTAGAGGGTGGTGTAAGTGTGTGCACAAGGTAAGTGCCAAGTATTCAATACAATGCTATAATCATACAATACCGGAAAATTAGTAATCTATAAACCATACAATGTCTGAATAAGCAGAAATACTGACAAGAGCAAGAATTATCAGAGTAAGCAGGAATACTGACAAGATATAAATCATACGATAACAGAGTAAGCGAAAGTATGGACAAGTCTATAAGTCAATCAATATCAGAATACGTGATATAGAACAGCTATGCGATGAGGGGTCATAAAGAGAAAAATATCAGATGCTGAGGATGCAATGCAATATACAAATCCTGCTAAATCTGTCTAGGCCATGTAAGTGTAGAAATAGCAACCCAAGATGTCATATGCTTACGGATATAATACAACATGCAATGCGAATGAAATAACCATGTTGGAGTGTGAAGTCAGGATGATAGTATGTAGTATCGCAGGCTATGGGGTCCACCACAAGGAACTCCTATCCAAACCAGTCCCATACCTAAATTTGGATAGTTAGACTCAATGTGGTAAACTCCTGATCTCAGGTTAGTCACGCGCCTAACCGAAATCCATGCCATAACGAAGGTACACAACAATTAGTTGCGCACCACCAGCCCGAGTAGATAGTGAATGGATGAATGAATGAGCATGTATCTCCTACTCAATAAGTCCACATATCAGTACGGTTCCTCTCTAAAAAATCACCGGGGTCTATTACACTCCAAACTAGATTGCCGCCTTATCGCGCGCAACAAGGTGAGTGGAAGAGACCTCACTATCTGCCTGCCAATATCAGGCCTGACTCATCAATAGCGGACCCATTCCTCAAGCTGGTCAGACTCAGCCTAGCATTGCCCCCTCCTCTTGGGCAGGTAAGGCCACACTCCTTTCCAACTGACCACGACACAGTGGAAAGCGCAGCCATCTGGTAATCGGCACTCAACGCTCATCTACCCACTCGGTCTAGACGTTGGAGCAACCTCTTGAACCAAGAGGGTTTAGGAACTTTCACCCAGGGATATCTATAGCACCCCATGTAAAATAGATTTTCGGTATCCCATCTGGCCATCCACGATATGCCTATGGAGGCTACGACCCTGATGTCGTTAGGGCATACAGTAATCACAGCACATAATGCAAGATGCATGAGTCATACAATCTAGTCATGCATCAATCCTGCGCAAACCGTGCGCTCATGTGAGACAATATTTGCCTATCAGGGAGTCTCATAACAACCAGCATTATGACATATGCAATGGTCAATCACATCTCATAACAAACATACAGATGATGCGTATGGTCATGTATCATGATGTTATGCGGTCATATACTCATAATCGGTATCAACAATCGGCTTCGGCAATGTGGACATTTATCCAACATTGTCCCCAAGGGATGGCCCATATAGAGCCAAACATATAATGGGCCCACGACCCCATACAAAGGCCTAATATACAACATAATGAGCCTTACTCAAGGGCCACATATACACAATAGGTGGGCCTTGCTCATGGGCCTCAAATACATCGAATGGGCCATGCATCAAGGGCTTAATACATATCACAATGGGCCTTACCCATAAGCCACAAATACATCACAATGGGTCTCATCATCTGGCCCTCAATATACATCACGTTAGGCCTTAGACACAGGCTGAATACACATCACGCCGGGCCTCAAATACGGGTCGCATGTGCATCACATTGGGCCCCGACAATCAAAATCGGTAATCGATCATGACAAATCAGAATCGGTAATCGGCCTCGATCGATAATCGGTCAATCGGCCATGACACGCAGAGTCGGAAATCGGTCACGTCAATCGATAATCAGCCACGATCGATAATCGGCCACGATCGGTAATCGGTCACGATAATCTGCCTCGATCGGTAATCGGTCAATCGACCACGACAAACAGAATCGGCAATCGGCCACATAAATCGACAATCGACCACGATCGGTAATCAGCCTCGATAATCAGCCTCGATCGATAATCGGTCAATCGGCCACGACAAGCGAAGTCGGCAATCGGTCATGTCAATCGATAATCAGCCACGATCGGTAATCGGTCACGATCGATAGTCGGTCTCAAGATGGGATTTATAGATGGATGGCCGATGATAGTCCAAGAAATACCAATGGGCCCATTCGTTTGGGGTAACCCACTAGAGGATGATGAAAATGAGCCTATCCAGGCCTAAAGGAAGGTCACAATATGGACATTTAACCATCACAGCTTATCAATTTGGACATTTAACCAACATTACTCCTAAGGAGTGGCTTATATATAGAGCCAAAACATATAATGAGCTCGTGGCCTCACGTAAGGGCCTTCTATATATCAAGTGGGCAGCATCAATGGGCCGCACTAGTGGGCCATAAATACGCAACAGGTGGGCCCTGCACATGGGCCTCAATACACAGCATGTGACCCTACACATGGGCCTCATATACATCAAATGGGCCTTATAAATGCCAAGGTGGGCCTCAACAACGGGCCATAAATACATCAATATGGGCCCCAACCCATGGGTCCTATACATATCACAGTGGGTCTCAAACCATGGGCCCCAAATACATCGTAATAGGACCTAACCCATGGGCCCTAATACATCACCATGGCCTTACCCATGGGCCTCGAATATATCACAATGAGCCACAACCCATGAGCTTCAAATACACAATAGGTGGGCCCTACATATGGGCCTAGTATATATCACAGGTGAGCCTTGCACATGGGCCTCATACATATTAAGTGGGTTGCGTCAATGGGCTGTACTGATGGGTCACAAATGCATCACCATGAGCCTCGTACGTGGGCGTCATATACAACAAGTGGGTCACACTACTCGGGTCCCACCATCTACACCATTCATCTATTTCTAGAAGTCATTTTAGAGTATATAAAAAAAATAATCATATCAAAAGATCATCTGGACCACACCACAAGTAATAGTGGCAATAATGATCTCCACCGTTAAATAGTTCACAGGGCTAGGGCCCACCACCATATTTATTCCCACCCAATCTAATCATAAGGTCACAAAGACCAGAATTAAGAGGGAAAACAAATTTCACATTGATCCCAAAACTTCTGTGACCCCAAAAATCAGGTTTCAATGGTAGCCGTCTAATCCCTACTAATTTCTACAGCGTGGTCCACTTGATAGACGGTTGAATGAAACACATGTTCATATGGGACCCACATCTTGCTGGTGACATGGACGGATGGTTTGGATATAACACAAGCCTTCTACTGATACCCACAGAACTTGCTGTCGTGGTGCAGCTGCTATGGAGGTGGGGTCCACATGGATGGACAGCGTGGCTAACAAATACATTAGAGGTGGGTGCCACCGTCCAACCATCTGGACCATACATCACTGTGGCCCTATATGACACCATCCACCAGTGGACGTTGTTGATAAAATACATGCATCATGAGTGGGCCCCACAGATTTTACTGGCATCATACAACCGGTGGGACCCATCTAACCTACTGACGTAGGACAGCAACAATGTTGCTCGTTGTTTCCACCATCCAGATGGACAATTAGGAGATAACACATCCCTCGTGGTGAAATTCCACATGCTCTGGATGGTGTCGATGGTCCCATACACATTGGTGGGCCCCACATGGTAACGTCAGCACATCAATATAATATTAATAATATTATTATTATTTAAAAGGATCTCTAGCCTCCAGATGGACGGTTGGACAGTTGGGTAAAACCCATACATTTAGGACATTTGGAGGGACGGTGTGTACGCCACATGTATATAAGGTGGGCCCCTGATGGTCGGTATTCACACAACACATGCATACGGTGGTATCCACGTGCATGCGCTGGACACAGCACCTCACTCCACGGTGCACAAATGTCCTGCAGGTCTGGCCCACCGTCCCACGTGGACGGTAGGGGTGAAGCACATATTCTAAAGGGTGGGTCCACACGTGTGGGACCCACCATCTATAATATTTATTAATAATATATATATATATATATATATATATATATATATATATATATATATATATATATATATATATATATATATATATATATATATATATATATACACTCACCCACACAGTCGTCAGGCTCTAGACGTCCATTGTCGAACGGTCGTGATCTAACCATCCCTCATGATGGATGGCTGGGATATAGTAGGTGCATCACGTGGAGTCCACACGTACCTGGGTCCCACAGCTGTAAAGACAGCATGAATAAAACACATATATCATAGCTGCCCACCGTCCCTGCCTTTGGACGGTGGGATACAACCCATACATCGCTGTGGGGCATCCTCGTCCCAACTAGACAGATGGACGGATTGGATATACAATACATACTCCAAGGTGGGTCCCACGTAGGGTGCCCACCAACCACACATTCATATATATATATGATAATATATATTATTTAACTACACCACAACCAGCCAGTGTCAAAGCCTGCTCTAGACGGTCTGGACAGCAGGCCGTCTAGCAGTCCCTAGCTCAACTAACCGTTGGATCTGGCCACTAATGGACGGTCTAGATATGCAGTGCATACAGCCAGGTGGGGGTCCATGTCAGCGTGGTCCACCACATGATCAGGCTGATATTTGTTGTTTGCCCTTGCCCGGGCCTATAAAAGGGCAGCAACAAGGTGGGCCTCACGATCCGTCGATGTGGATCAAGCTCATCATGGTAGGCTACACAAACACACATCCGGTGGGCCACACACCTCAACATCATTGTCATCAAACAAAAGAAAAGAGAGGGAGAGAGAGAGATTGGTAAAAAGGGGAGGGAGCCTACCACTATGGGCCCTCCCTAAATACAAGGCATACATCAGGATGGGTCCCACAATATGTGGCCCTCAAATAATAAAATCAATGGTTAGATCACCCACAAGGAAAAAGAAAAAGAGAGAGAGAAAGAAAGAAGGAAGCACCCACATTGATCGCCTATTCCTTCTTCCGCCTATGCACTCTAGAGCTCCAAGAGGACATTTTCAACGGTTGAGATGATTGTCCAAGGGTTGGATTTTATGGTCGGAAGGTGGGCCACACTAGCTCTCTCATGGGGAGCTTGGACGTGGCTTGCTTCCATGGGAGTTTTCTTGGAATGATAAGAGAGAAAATGAGAGAGAGAAGGGTGAGGTGGAGTGATAGGATGAGAGGGATGGTGAGTGATGTAAGGGAGTACTTTTGTTGTAAGAAAAGTTGACTTTTGGGGAGGGTGGTTGTACTTGATATTAATTGGTGATGTGTACTTTGATTGATAGGATTGATGGAATGTTTTGTAGAGATTCCCTTGATACTTGCAATGCATGGTGTTTTCTCGAACTGAACGCGGGCCCACATCTCCTGGCATGGGTATCGCCTTGGCGCGCAGACACTCCATCGAAACCATGACGACGACGTGGTCACTAGGGTACAAGTCTCGGATTGAGTCGACTCGGGTTAACGGCGTGTGAATCCGGGTCGCGCGCAAATGCCAGTTAAGGGTCGAGGTTGCTAAGATTCAACCGGGAAGACCGCGGAAGTCTACCGAACGATACGGTTTAGGATACGGGTCTACTGTTCGTGTTTAGGGTCTAGTGGGACCCTATGGTACAGGGTTCGACCCTTATTTCATCCCCATTCTACCACTTCCTTCATAAAGTGACCCACCAAGCTCTCCCTTTCCTTCACAATTTCTGTTTTCTCTCTCAAACCGCCCCTCCAATCACCCATTCCGTCATTTTCTGCTATAACCTACACCCCTCTATTGTTTACAGCAAACCTCACTCCCCTACCCTCTCCATTCTCTCTCGTTTGGTCTTTACATTCTCCTTTTTAGGCTCAAAATCGTGTAAGCTCTCAACTCATCCCATTTCTTCATTTTCCTTTCTTCAATCCCTGTCTTTTGGGGCCTTACAACCTCTGTTGAGGCTCAAACCCATGGAGACCCAAATTTCCCGTCCCATTCTTCTTATTTCCCTCCTTTTCCATAGATCTTTATGAGCTAGTTATAGTCATCTTCTCGATCTTTATGCTTTACCGTCGGGCGAGACCAAACACAGTAGCTCAATCCATAAATAGTGACCATCTAGTGCTAGGACATCTAGAGTTTCGGACCTAGAGATAGTACTCCTAGATTTGAAAAGATTTGATAGGAAATCCAATTCCAATTAGACAATATTGAACTTAAGCGATAGGACAATTCCCTGTAGTAGAAATGATATGAAACCATCTAGCGTATAAATTTAGACTTTGGATTACGGCTAGTGAATTACGACTAGGCTGCTAGTTCTATTAAGTAGTGTAAAGGCTGGCTATAAATTAAGGAATAGTAGGTTTGATTTGGTTGAGTGAGATCTCATTCCTTTGTTGGATTCCCTTGATACGTATAGGCATCCTTAATAACTCTTAGGAAAGCTGTTTTAATTTAGAGACTATTCATGCATAGAGAAACTTGTATATTCCTCGGATTGAACTTAGGTCAAACCAGCATGCCCCTTAAAATTGCCCTCCCAAGGACTTAGTACAATTAGGGACACAGAGTAGAGAAACTATATATAAGCTAAGTATTCGCGGTTTGAATCGAATTCTCAATCCTAGTAGTTTCCAATAAATCCAATGCTCTGATCAAGCAGAAGATCGGCATCGACTCGGATTAAGAACTGATACGGCAAATTTTCTATCCTTGCTAGACAGAAAGTCTATGTATCCGGCTTAGACCCACTACACAACTTTTCTTCCGTGTTGTCCCGACCACCTGCAACCAAAAGTTATTGCTTTGCCTTTGGAAAATGTTGAGGACATATAGTCAATAGAGATTAGACATCTTGCCGCAAGCTCACACCTGCCCCTGAACTCAAACACAATAAAGATTAGGCTCCTTTCTACAACCATAGGTACCAATGTCATAGAACGCATCATTAGCAAAGAAAGACCAATGTAGTGAGAGGTTGTTTCCCATTTCATGTCAAGGATAGGCCCTAAGTTACACCTCGTTCCGACATACGGATCGAGACGTAGAATCTTGAGCTTTGAGAGTAGAAATAATTTTTAAGGGGGGTAGAACCTTATGAGCCCAATCTAGTAAGGTCAGCTAATACAACAATTGAGTTAGAACTGCGCAGTGGAAGCATGGTTAGCCCTTTTCCCATTGGCCCAGGATCAAAGGAAATTCAAGGAAATAATTAGGGCGAAGGTCAGTGTATCCATAAAACTACTCGTTAAATTCAAAACCCAAAGCACAACCTCATAAATAAGACTTTTTAACCTTTTAGTGATTGGCTTTCCCTAAGCTTTTAGAGTGATCGGACTATGGAGGTACTGAAATGTACAAATGCAAAACATTCGTGGCTTGACCCAATTCTCAATCCTGACAGACTACCAATGGACTCTTTACTTAACTGGGCAGAAGACTAGGATCCAACAGGATTAGGAAAGGGATGCAATGTTTTCTACCCAGGCCAGGTAGATAATCAATGTATCGGGATCAAGCCCACTACAACCGTCTCTCCGTATTGATCAACCATTGCAAATATATATCTTACTCTAAGTACTTAGGAATCATCGTTAAGACTCCAAATAGATGAGGAAATAAATTGGAGCAAACCATCAGGGTATAAGTAGGAGATAAAGAGTAAGTTTTTAAGGAGGATAGATAAGATGCGCTAGACTAGCATAGGATCTTTAGTCATTACCCTTAGCAAATTTCGGAGATGAATTTTTTTTTAAGGGGGGTAGATTGTAACACCCCAGATTTTACCTACCTGGAATTAGACGTCCTTAGGCAATGGGACAACCATAACACCTTGGTAACCTCTCAGAACCCAATTCCAAAGCCAAAGAAATTATTTAGAACCAAATTCTTTAGAAATTTATCATGTATTAACTAGCGTTACACTAGATTTCTTGCCAAATTAGCACTAACCACTTTAAATACGATCCGTAAGACCCAAAACCTATACAATCATTGACGCTACGTTACCATGAAACCTAGGATCAATCTCTAAACACAGTTGCTCCCGAGAATACTTTGTAACTTCATATTGGATCTAGACCGCACGTCGAAAGTCTGATAGCGATGAACTTAGACCATTATGACCGCCCAGTTGGACTTGACAATCACCTAGAAAATCAAGCCCAACCGATGTCCTGTGACCATTTTATTGAGCCCGGAGTGAAGAGAGTAGGAAAATGAAGATTTTAAAAAAATTAATTATATTTTTAAGGAATCTGGAACGTTTCATTTGCGCGTTATTTTTAAGCGTTCTGACCGTTAGAATTCGACCCAAATTCACCCTCGGATCAGGATAGGTGGCCCTTACATGTCATAGTACTTGTAGCTCTGATCGAGTTCCTGTAACCGTTGAACTGAAACTGGTCCGCCACGGTCGATTTAGAAATCCGACCGGACTGAAAACTTAGCTTGACCTAGATCCAGTATTAGAGAGCTTAAGTCCGACCGTATTTAGTAACAGGACCTCTAGAAGTGCTCCGTTGGATTGGAATAAACCCGATTTGGTTATAACCTAAGTATACCTTGGCCCCAAGTCTATTTCCATCGCTTTTGGGCTTATAAAAAGGCCTTAAACCCTCTCTCACAAATCCCATATGAATTTTCAAACCCTAGCTTTCCAAGAGAGAGAAAAGAGAGAGAAAGTGAGAGAGAAGTTGGTGATTCTTTGTAGGATTCTTCCCAGCTTTGCTACATGCCTAATCCACGTTTCCTTATAGCTATTCCGGTATTTCTGATCTCGTTCTTAGGTAGGAAATCCTAACTCTAACCTGTTTTGAAGCTTAGGCTAGCTGTAGTGAAGTTGTAGCTAACCTGTTTCATGACATAAGTAGCGTATCAGCCGTTGACGAAGACACATCGTCTGAATCATATCGAATACGCATTTTCTAGTTTAAGGTGCGGACTATATACATTTAGGTTATGGTTTTCAAGACTTTCAATGTTAAGTAATGATTTATTCTTGTCTAGGATGCTATTTTACATGTATAAAGTGTTGTCCGTTTCCTTTTTCAGTTGTACGTTACCTATGTTGATTATACTGTATTCCTCGTATTTGTAGAAAATACCGTATACATATAAAATTTAGATTTGTGCTTAACATGATTAATTGCCGTGAATATATGCTTGTTACATGTGTGATAACTCCTTAGCAAAGGACTTGTCCTAAATCACGCCACAACCAATAAACGCTATATATGTAAAAGTGTGTAGCTCACGTGTTTGTTAAAATGTTTAAATGAATACGGAACCCGGATTCATGCATGCTATGATTATCCGTCGTGGGTATATGCAAGTGATATATGGGGAAACTCCCTAGTGAAAGGATTTGGTCAAATACACGATATATCAACATACGATATGTAGTTAGTATGTGTAGCCTAAGTGTTTGTGAAAATGACTGAATGAGTATGGAATTTTCTTTCGTGCTCGCCATGACTAATTGTCATGGATATATGATTGTTCTATGGGTGATAACCCTTTGACGAAAGAATTTACCCTAATACATATGCTAATGAATACACAATATGTATGATGAAATGTGTAGACTAAGAGGATGTAAAAGTGTCTGAATGAGTTTGTAGTTTGTAAAAATGTGATTTCTAAGGTTGTTGAGATATGAATCTCAATCACAATACTTGAGTATATGATTTCCTGCATGCATTGTGTAACTTAGGTTGTTTGATTAACTGTGTATATGATTTCCTCCATGAATTGATTAACTTAGATGTATCATGTTAAAGGTGTATATGATTTTCTCCATGTACTGTATTTACATTTAAGTTATACTTCATGAATGTCTACATGATTGTAGGATATGACTCATACGCCTGTTATGAAATTTGTATGTGAATGGGGCTGTACTACAGTCCAGGCAATTGGTAACCGTTCTGTAAATAGTGGTTGAGGTTGTTTTCACCACAAAATATGAGTTTAGTGAATCTGAGTGCTGCTTGGGATGTTCGATAGTGGTTAGGCCACACGGAGTCGGGGGCCAAACGGAGCACTTACGGAAATTGGCCTTGAAAATGCCTCAAATAGAGTCGGGGGCCAAACGGAGCACTTACAGGGGGACCCAGGGTGGGACCCAGACTTTTTGGGGCTTGGGGGGGTAGGAAGTCCTCACCCAAATGGCGAGCCCTCGCTAGTTTGTCCAGTGGTCGGCGAGGGCCTCGTCGGTTCAGCGAGGCCTCACCGGTCAACGGGCTCGGCCGGGCGGGCCGTCCGGGCCGATCGTGTTTGGGGTCTAGTGGGACCCTATGGTGCAGGGTTCGACCCTTATTTCATCCCCATTCTACCACTTCCTTCACAAAGTGACCCCCCAAGCTCTCCCTTTCCTTCACAATTTCTGTTTTCTCTCTCAAACCGCCCCTCCAATCACCCATTCCGTCATTTTCTGTTATAACCTACACCCCTCTATTGTTTACAGCAAACCTCACTCCCCTACCCTCTCCATTCTCTCTCGTTTAGGCTTTACATTCTCCTTTTTAGGCTCAAAATCGTGTAAGCTCTCAACTCATCCCATTTCTTCATTTTCTTTTCTTCAATCCCTGTCTTTTGGGGCCTTACAACCTCTGTTGAGGCTCAAACCCATGGAGACCCAAATTTCTCGTCCCATTCTTCTTATTTCCCTCCTTTTCCATAGCTCTTTATGAGCTAGTTATAGTCATCTTCACGATCTTTATGCTTTACCGTCGGGCGAGACCAAACACAGTAGCTCAGTACATAAATAGTGACTATCTAGTGCTAGGACATCTAGAGTTTCAGACCTAGAGATAGTACTCTTAGATTTCAAAAGATTTGATAGGAAATCCAATTCCAATTAGACAATCTTGACCCTAAGCGATAGGACAATCTTGACCCTAAGACTCATAAGCTGGGCATGGTGGTATGAGACACCGTGGTCGAGCTGTCGGCATACGCTGGGGCCACATACCTCCCCGTTGTAACCAGTGAGCACCCTACTCTGAGCAGATTATGGTGGTATGGGACACTATATTCTTGCTGTCTGCCTACACTGTTTGGTGATGGGGGAGTGGAGCAACGATTGCGCGCAACAGTCCTGACAGCCCTCTGTAGTGACCTTGAGTTTATCCTTACACTGCATTGGGGCGACAAGTCCTGTTGTAGTCTTAAGGATATAAATAGGCCTATATTGATAGGGTGATGGGAGAATGGTGTAACGATTGCGAGCAACAGCCCTTGCAGCGACCTAGAACCGTAAGATCGTATGAGAATTCCTAGGACTGACGACCCTAGAATGGATCAACGTTGGGAAGTGATTTAAGGGAGGTGTCTTAGCTTCCCAATACTGCTGTATGAAAAGGACTAATAAGAACTTGGTAATCATATCCATGACATCGTACTGCATGTGCCATTGGCTTTGGTGTGAGAGCACAGTGGTAGTGATTCATGCCGCGATCGTTAGATGATGTCGCATGAGGGAGTTTGTGGTGAGGGCATGCATCATTATCTCATTCATTCTGCATTAACAAGTGTAGGTAGGATATGTTTTCTTATACTGCTTTATCATTACTGCTTGATTGAATTGATAACATGTTAACCTTTGCTGTATAATTTTCACTGAGTTAGATACTCACTCCCACATTACGGGATGGTGTTGTACACACCAACCAGTCCCTATTTTAGTTTCAGATGATGGCGATGCTTGCGAAGCAGAGCCGGACTTGATGATGATAAGGAGAATTCCTCCTATATGCAAGTTCTGATCGACGGGGTTACAGGGTTACTGATTAGATGCCAATACACTTGGTATTTTTCTTTTTATTTAAACACCCATGTATATTCTTTTCTTTTCATTTTTGGAGTATACATGTATTTAGTTAACCTGGTAACATGTTCACACTCTGGAGACTTACAATCAATTATACATTTTATATATTTATCACAGTCTTTTTCTTGAGAAACTTAACTATCTCTGGAGTATGATATGCTGTTTTGGTCTAATCCCACTCATGTTTTCTGCGCTAATATGAACAACATTCATCCATCGTTGAAAATGTTGTATAAGTGATGTTCTGGAACTCGGGAGTGGAGTTTATGCTCGACCCCTGATTTTTGGGATGTTATAGTGTACCACCATCTTTCTCCATTAGTGAGGCCCCCCTGTAAATATTGCTAGCCCTTATGGAAATATTTTTCCCATGTTTTAACAAGTATCTGGGCTTCAGCAGGCCCAAATTGTTAATGGACTGAAAATTCAGTAAGGGCCGAAATGAATATTGTTTTGAACTCAATTGTATGAGATGTGGGGCCCACCTTATTGAGAAAGCTAAGGTGCATGATGCACACCTATTTTGATAATATTTTGGGCTTAATAAATGCACTTTTGAGGCCCACCACAGTTTGATTTAATTGGGTCCATAAATGTAGCTAGTTGTTGTATTCTCTAGGCTCAATTGGGCTGGAACTTTCTAGATATGCCCATTGGACTCTTGGGCCATTTTTACCATACTATTGTGTTGATTTAATGGGCTGGATTATACAAGTAGTTGGGCCCTTAGTTTTTCACCAAATCAGCTTTTTACTTGGGCCGAGTTGTAGGCACAACTTACTTGACTAATAACATGACATTTGCCCATGTGGTTTGAGCAATGGGTTGTCCACTAGTTACACCACAATATATGGAATTAGTGGCCTTTAGGTTGGGCCCTAACCTTTCCCTGTGGGCCCATGGTGGTATATATATGGGTTGGGCTATATGTGTTTCCTTTGGACCCATGTTTTAAATAGGCCCTAGGCCATTTATTTGAGGCTCAATATGAATGTATGTGAAGCCCACCTTAATATATGTATGGTCCAGGCCGTCCAAGCCTTAGACCACCCAATCATGGGGACACCCACTGTCTTGGGCTACTACTGGACTCGCAGTCCAGTAGCAGGCCCACTTGATCTTTTATGATGTATACACTCTCTCCATCTGGTGGGGCCCCCTATGAGTATTATTGGCCTTCATGAGATTATTTCCACATAGTTTAACTAATTTCTAGACTTCAGCAGGTCTAGGAAGTTGGTTGGGCTAAAAGTTCAGTAAGGGGCCTTAAATGTACATTATTGTGGCTAAAAGTTTATTGGATGTGGGGCCCACCATATTGAGAAACTTGTGTACATATTACATGCTTATATTTTAAAAAAAATTTGGGCTTAATTAGTATTTTTCGTCTTTCTCACCTTTAGTGATCATATGAGAATCCCAACTTAGATCAGATTTTGGGACATCTAGTGTGCCCAAAGTGGGCTGGAACGTCCTAGCTTGACCCAGCCATATGTTGGACTGACTTCCATCATTTTAATGGACTTGTGAGCTGAGATAAGGGCGATATTGGGCCATTGGTTGCCCACTTAAATTGCTAGTTATTGGGCTAATGTAGTCGGGTCCATTTCACCCAACTTAGACTTATTTTTGGGACATGTATTTGTGTACATGGGCTGCCCACCAAGTCCAACTTGATGCATGGATTCTATGGCCATTGGGAATTGGGCCTTGGGCCTTAATTCCCCTCTTTGGGCCCATGTTGTTGAAGGTAGTATTAGACCCATTTTCTTATGGCCCATTATGTGGGATATATGTATGTGGGCCTTGGGCCTTGTATCTATATAGTTTATTGTTGAAATGTCTTTTGAAAAATGGTGGTTAAATGTCCCCATTATAGACCCCACCAGGCCCGTTGGTATCTAAGTGAGGTTGGATGCCCACCTTAGACTCTTGCTAAGCCCATTTCTATATTATTTAGGCCCGTAACTTGTATGCTTACTCTCGTGGGCTACCCCAGGTAAATGGGCCCTCACTAGAGGTTGGTTCCTTATAAAAATTTGTCCAAGTGCCTAGACTTGGTCCCTTCTTGGATAGGAGGAGTGTACTATATTGTACATCACCGCATAACATGTCTAGATTCATCATCATGGCCCATGTACATCATTGTATGCTTAGTTGACACTGTGAGTGTGGCCATAGTTGCACCATTGGGCAATGCATGTTACCTTCCCCGATTGACATAGTATCTGCTCTTGAGCAAGTTAGATGCTTAGAATTGATGCATGGATGATTGTGTGATTCATGTATATAGCATTGCATAACATGTGGATATTCGCACTTGCTTCATCCAGGTTGTAGCCTCCACAAGTATATCGTGGGTGGCTATGTTTGGACACCAAAAATGTTACTTGAGCATTAGGGTGCATACGATGCCCCTGGATGAAAGCCCCTAAACTCTCACAATACCAAGGAGACGCCTCAATGCCAAAACTGAGTGAAAAACATGAGCGCACGAGTGCCTTTATACCATGAGGCTGCTCTCCCACTGCAACGTGCTCGTTTGGGTGGGGGTGTGACCTTACCCACTTGAGTGAGAGGGCAATAACTTGGCTAAGTTTGACAAGCCCGTGAATGGGTCCGCTACCATCGAGCCTCGAAGGTGATTGGCTATCCACAGGCAGGTAATGATGTCTCTTATGCTCGCTAGGTTGTGTGGCTAGCAGAGCAGCAATTAGCATGTAGTGTATTAGACCCCGGTGATTTCCCTAGAGAGGAATTATATTGATGTGTATTTACGATAAGCACTTGCATGATTGCATTGCACCTTGCATATAGCATTGGATATATAAGCCTCTTGTGCATCGCCTTGGTATGACACCCAGTACTCATGTGTCGCATCGCATAGCCTTGTGATGGCTTATAGCGTTCATGATTGGTATAACATTGCCTTGGTATGGCATCAAGTACTCATATGTTTCTTTGCATGGCCTTGGTACGGCTTGTTACATTCATGAGTGTCATAGCTTAGCCTTGGTATGGCTAGTGGCATTGATAGTGTTCATGGTTCATGCCAAGCTTCTACTTTCTCTAATATTTTTTCCTGGCACTGGTATTACAGACACTTACATGGCCCTCTACGCTTTCTATAAGCTTATGCACGATTGATGTGAGTAGGTGATTCTAGGCAGCCATAGCAGTAGAGGAGCGAGGAGCGTGCCAAGGACCTTTTGGAGATTTCCTTATCCTATTTATGTATTTCCCCTTTGAGCCTTGTATCAAGTATAAAGCTTAAATTCTTAGTAGATTTTGTAATGTTGTTCCTCTGGTTATCATCTGTGATTACTATATTATGATCTTGAGTATACTTGATTGAGTCAGACTTATGTTATAGAAATTCTCCTTGTAGGATCCCAGGATCAAAACCTAGTGAATGGGTGCCAGGAGCCGAGAATGGGGTACTACGGAGGATGTCGGCACAGGAATCAGCCATCGGATTCTTGCGAGTTCCGGTCACTGAATTTAGGGCGTGACACTCATTCTCTTATATAAATAGAAAAGACGCAAGACCTCAAGATCCTAGTACAATCAGTAGTTCTCAAATACATGATCAAGATATCAAGTCTCGATAAAAAGGACATAGAACCTATAAGGACCAATAGAATTAGAACAGGTACATCTTTTGGACCTGACTTCTACATTCTGCTAATAAAAGGAGATAAAAATAACATAACAAAGGAAACCATGTTGATATATAACATATAAAATGATCTGGTAACAATAAATGATGACCTTAGATCTCAGGATGCTTCTTTTTGGAAGGAAGCTATAAATGATGAGATGGATTCTATATTATAAAATGAAACATGTAAACTTGTGGATCTTCCCCCGAGATCAAAACCAAAAATCTGTAAATAGATTTTTAAAAGAAAATTAAGAGCAGATGGAACTATAGAAAGGTTTAAGGCCAGATTAGTGGCTAGAGGATTTACACAAAAAGAAGGTATTGATTTTTTTCGATACCTATGCTACAGTAGCAAAGATATCAACTATCCGAGTTTTAATTGCTCTAGCATCCATTCATAAGTTAGAAATCCATCAGATGGATGTAAAGATAGTTTTTATAAATGGTGACCTCTACGAAGAGGTTTATATGGAGTAACCAAAAGATTTTATAGTTCCACAATAGAAAAATAAAGTGTGTAAATTGATCAAATCACTATATAGACTTAAACAAGCACCTAAGCAATGATATGAAAAATTCGATAAAGTAGTTACTTCATATGATTTTAAGATTAATGAATCTGATAAATGTGTATATTTAAAATTCTTTGGTACCTGTTTAGATGTTATAAATAACACTAAAACATTCTTATCATCTAGTTTTGACATGAAGAATATGGGTGAAGATAATGTGATTTTAGGTATCAAGTTATTAAGAAACAATGATGATATAACCTTATCTCAATCACATTATATTGAAAAAAAATACTTAAAAAGTTTGATCTCTATGATAAGAACCCAGTTTTTACTCATTTTGATTATAATATCAAGTTAATTAAAAATCAAGGTCGTAGTGTATCTTAGTTAGATTATTCCAAAGTGATTGGCAATCATATGTATGCTATGATTTCTACTCGACTTGATATTTCTTTTGCAGTAGGTAAATTGAGTAGGTTTACAAATAAGCCAAGTTTAAATCATTAGAATATTCTCTAGAGTAATCAAATACTTGAGAAAAATAATTAACTATGGTTTACATTTTTCTAGTTACCATAGTTTACTTGAAAGTTATAGTGATGCAAGTTGGGTTACTGATTCTAATAAATCCATGTCTACTAGTGGATGAATTTTTATAGTTGGAGGAGCTGTCATTTCTTGAGGATCTAAGAAGTAATCTTGCATCTCACTCTACCATGGAATCTGAATTTATAGCTTTGACAACCAGTAGTAAAGATGCAGAACGGTTAAGAAATCTATTATTAGAAATACCATTATTAGTAAGGCCTTTACCACCGGTCTCTATCCACTGTGATAGTGAAGCGACACTATCAAAGACACATAACAAGAGTTATAATGAAAAATACAGACATATCAGTCTAAGGCATAGTTTTATGTGGTAACTACTTGGTGACGGTATTATAACAATACAATATGTACGATCTATTCAGAATCTAACGGACCCATTCACCAAGGAACTGGCAAGGGATATTGTCAGTAGAACATAAAGAGGAATGAGACTTAAGCCAATTTCATAGACACCAGATGAAGAAAACTCAATTTAAGTTAATAGGTTCAATGGGTAAAGTACCTCACTGAAGTGTCTGAAGTAGCACTGCATGTTTTGTCTCATTCCTGGATGTATGTATAGCGTTGGGTACCTGTAATGATAAAAAGGATGAGTTGCTATTCTTAATGAGTCTTTTCAAGGGTGTACTACGCCAAAACCATGAATTTGTGACTGATTTTTACGACGGACTTTGTCCGTCATAAAAATCGCTTAGTCTAACGATGGATTTAATCTGTCACTAATGGAAAAAGTCTATCGCCAAACCCGTCTTTCTCAAAATCCATGGTTCAAAAGTCACAGAATTTTGCGACAGACCAAAATCCGTTGTTAAAATCTGATTTACGATGGATTATGGTCCGTTGTAAAATGGCGACGGACTAAATCCGTCACAAATTTTGTTCTGTGATAAAATATGATCAGTTGCAAATTCCAGCCCAAAATAGCAATTTGCAACGGTTTTTAGTTGCTTTTATGATGGATCATCATCCATCGTACAAGGACTTGCCTTGAACCATTTTTTTTCACTTTTTTAGAATATAGTGGAAAATTATGTTTTTTGTAGTCTAATAATTGTTTTTAATATAATTTGAGTGGTTTAATTGTACATATTTGTATATAAGATTATTTTTTTAAAACAATTAATTGAATGCAATATATATATATATATATATATATATATATATATATATATATATATATATATATATATATATATTATTTTTATACCAAATGAGTGATTTTTTTAATTTAAAACTAATATTTAAATGATTTGTAATATCACGAGAAAAAGAATATTGAGAAGTTTAAAAATTTTAACAATCTTTAAGAAAAAATGAGATTTTGAAAAAATAAAAATCATGATTTAATAAAAATCTATTTTATGGGAAAAAAAAAGAATATTGAATAAAGTTGATAAATTTGAAAAAAAAAAGAATTTAATTTTGAGAAAAAAAATAATATCTTGAAAAGGAAAATTAAAAAGATTTTTAAAAATGTGAAAATTTTCACAATGTTGAAAAATGAAAATATTTTGAAAAAGAAAATTAGAGTTTGCATTTTGAAAAATAAAATACAATTGAGAAGTTCGATAAAAATTGACAAGTTAAAAAAAAATGCTTTAAAAAAATGGAGAAGTTGGAAAGAATTGAAAATTTTAAAATAAAATGATATTAAAAAATTGATATTTTATCAAAAAACAAACATTTTGAAATGAAAAATAAACAAGTTGAAAAATTTTGTGATTTTGAAAAATAGTTGAAAATGTTCAAAATTTGAAATTGAAAGAAAATTTTTTATAAAAACATCGAGATTTTAAAAATATTATATATATCATTTTTAAAAAGATAATTGAAAAGTTGAAAACAAAATGATGCTTTTGAAGAAAAAAATCGGCATTTTAGAATTTTTGACGAAAAATAAATTAAAATTTGTGAAAATTTTAGAGATTTTGAAAATAAAAATTCAAAATTTGTATGTTTTTTTTAAATATTTTATAATAAAAAAGATATTATGTTAAAAGTTTTCAAAAAACATTATGAGTAACGGCCTGCTCGGTAAATCTAATCGCGGCATAGGAACCATAGGTACACGTGTGCAGGGTAGCCTATCCCCATCCTGCACAACTCATAGAGACATGCTCACTAGCTCATCATAGTTGGATATGCTAGCGCAACAATCTTCGAGCTTATCTCGGGTCACAGACCGTCAAAAAACTGCCGCATTCACATCAGCTAGTCTACTAATATTAGGGAAGAAACATTTCTGGCCAGCTTCATGAACCTGTTCTCGTATTTACCACTGTCATCCCTCCCTGATGGAGGTGAAGAAATTTACTCTCTTTCTCATTATAATACGTCAGGGGATAGTACTTCTCGTGGAAGGGTGTCTCAAAAGCTTCCCATGTCCATACATAGCCAGCAACCACGATCCGAAGGATGCTGTCCCACTGGAGACTGGCCTCCTTCTCGAATATATAGGTGACCAGCTCCACCTGCTCTGCCTCAATGCAGTGTAGCAGCTTCAGCATCTTAGAGATGTGGTCAAGCCAATACTCGACCTCCTCCGGTCGGTGAGTACCCATAAAAGTAGGAGGTCGGAAGTGCTAGATTTGCTCAAATAAGCTGCTGACACTCATATTTCCAGCAAGTTGTACTGGTGGTGCAAGCGAGACCGTGTGTATTTCTGAGCAATAGCCCCAGCAATGGTGGACAAAAATTGTTGTTGTTGCTGTTGTTGCTGCTGCATTAAGAGCATCATCTGCTTCAACCTATCAGGAGGAGGAGCTGACTAAGGCACGTGTGGCTTCGAGGTAGACGCGCGGTTCTGCTCTGGAACCAGTGGTGCAACAGGTGTCGGCCCACTAGTGGGGCTAGTGGTTATCTGAGAATCCGGCATAGTCTCGTGAATCGGGCTCGAACTGGGGTCCGTATGGCTATCGCTTAGGGGAGGTGCCCCGTCAATTGAGTCACCAAGTGTAAGACGTGTCGTACTCCGCATGGTCGTAGGTGACATTCCCTATATACAACATAAGGTGTAACCCATGTAAGATTTAGCATAGCAATACTCACTTTGTCAAGCATCCTACACATTTCATAGCAAAAGGATCTGCATGCATTTCATTTAACAAAATTTGTCACAATACAAGAGACGGTATTACATGGATCATAATAGAAGATGCATGTGATCTAATCTAAGCAAGGCTCCAAACACTAAAACCTACAAACCACTCTACCACATTACTAAGCCTATCAAGGCTATACATAAAAATAAGAAAATAAGCAATAAAGCAAACCAAAAGGCTATATATACAACAAGTCGTCTGACTCTGGCGATGGCGAAGTGCACCCTTATCCTATAGACAACATAGGATGGTGTTTAAGGTGTGAGATACTTTAATAAATTTCCACTTCAGGAAGGCCTGATTCTATTCAAGCTTGGCTCAGGTCGCTGTGACCTCCTGTCACAGGATAACCTTGCCCTCCTCAAGTTGAGCCAAGCGGGCTTCTATAGCAGCTCGATCACTATCGTGCCCCTGTGCAGCGAGAGGAGAGCCCTCATCGGAGTCTTAGGCTCCTCTTCATCACTACTTTTTTCTAACTCATTTTCTTCCTCTATCTCATTACTTTCTTCCTCTTCACTTTTTGTCTCATCCCCATACTCGTCAAGTCGGGTTTGACGTTGTCGAGGGTCAATCCTCATGTTGTTGAGCTAGTGTCATTAATGAAGTAGACCGGCGTAATGTCATCTATGTTAATTCTGTAGGCGAACTCTCGAGCAATCTTGCATACAAGTCGGCCAAATGGAAGTGAGATATCATTCCTAACAAAGCGGGCAATCTAGACTATCTGTAGCAGGATGAATGTAGGCAGACACAGCTTGTCTCCCTACCTAGCTCTATAGAAGAAATCCACCATCAAGCGGGTGCATTTGGTATGGTTGCTCCACCTAGGATACACATTATATGTGAATATGTGGTGAAGCAGGAAAAAATCTTCTGTCAATTCCATCGATGGGAGGCATCTGCCTCCCCTCTAGTGAGCTAATCAACCACAAAGGAACCGCATGTGGCGATCTCTTTCTCGCATGCTCTTGAGATTTTTTTTACTAGCATGCACCTCACCTCATGGAATTCCAAAGATCCGGGCCACCAAATCTACATTGACTATTACTACCCACCTTCCCATGGGAATGGTGAATGGTAAGGGCTCCAGTAGTGGATTCTGAATGTGGGCGTAGAAGGCTTGCGTCACGCCCCAAACCTGGAAATCAAATTCACAGGAATCTCGATCTCCGAATCCGGTGCCGACAGCCTCCGTAGTACCCCATTCTCGGCTCCCAGTGCAGCATACGCCAGATTCCGATCCTGGAATCCTAAAAGGAGAATTTTTTAATATACAATTTGTCTTGTAATAAGCATAACCACAAGTTTACCCAAATCATAAAGGTAACATCATCATCACATATCCACTAATATAATCACTTAATACAATGCTGAAAGGAAAGTACATATATCAAAATCAGAGCTCCTGAAAACCGCTGCACGCTCCAAGCTCAACGCTGCTGCAACCTAACGTCACCTGCACGCATCAGTCGTGCATAAGCTTACAAAAGCTTAGAGGGTGGTGTAAGTGTGGGTAAGGTAAGTGGTGAGTGTACAATCGAGTCCATAAATCATACATCATCGAGATAAGCAGGAAAAATGACAAGGTCATGAATCATCTGATATCAGAGTAAGCAGAAATAATGATACGCCAATAAATCATACAATATCAGGAATACTAGCAAGACAAATCAACTATATGAACGAGGAGTCATAGAGAGCCAACTGTCAGATGTCGAGGGTACAATACAATATGTAAATCCTACTAAGTCCGTCTAGGCCATATACATGTAACAACATAGTAACCAAAAATGCTAAGTACTGCGGATGCAATGTATTATGCGGTGCGAATGAAATGATCATGCTAGAATGTGAAGTCGGGATGATAGTACGTAGTATCACAGGCTACGGGGTCCATCACAAGAGAATTCTATCCAAACCAGTCCCATACCTAAATTTAGATAGTCAAACACAATGTGATAAACTCCTGATCTCAGGTTAGTTGCGCGCCCCAATCGAAATCCTGGCCATTGTGAAGGTATACATAATAAATAGTTACGCACCGTCAACCCAAGTGGATAGTGAATGGATGAATGAATGAGTATGCAACTCCTACTCAGTAGCCTGTCAGCATAGTAACCTGCCAACCGCTGGTAGCTCGCCCAGGCCTCAGCCCCGTCCACATCAGCGTCCGCCCACGTGCGCCCGCCCACATGTACAACAATGATAGGGTGTCATAATATCATGTCAGTCCTCATATCAAGTCCACATATCAGTACGGTTCTTCTCTGGAAAATCACCGGGGTCTATTACACTCCACTCTGACTGCCTCCTCCCTAGCTGCACAGCCTGGCGAGTGTAAGAGACCTCACTATCCGTCTGGCCAATAGTCTGTCAATACCTATCCGGCACGTCGATAGTGGACCCATTTACAAGCTGGTCATACTCAACCTAGCTTATAGCCCCCTCACTCGAGCGGATAAGGCCACACCCCCTTCCAACCGATCACGACACAGTGGGAGACATGGCCTCATGGTATAGGCATCGGCGCTCATATTCCACTCAGTCTAGACGTTGGAGCATCTCCTAGTACTAAGGAGGTTCTGAAATTTTCACCCAAGGACATCCTACGTGCTCATAGTGCTAGAACAAAGTATTTTCAGTGTCCCATCTGGCCATCCACGATGGGCCTTTGGAGGCCACGGCCCTGATGTCGCTAGGGCATACAATGATCAAGTCACATATGTATGAGATGCATGAGTCACACTATCCAGTCATGCAACAATCCTGCGCATACGGCGCGATAATGTGGGCACTCCGTCTCATAAGGAGTCCCGTAAATGGTCTGCCCAATGGCATATGCTATGATCAAACATTCCTCACATCAGCATACATATGATGCGTATGGGCATGAATCATGGAGTTACACTAAGCATGTTATAAGGTGATGAACTACTCTTACAACGAAGATGGGCCTAAACAGCCTACACATAACAAGCATGGGCCTATCAATGTGCCCTAGGGAGAGTCATAATGAGGACATTTAACCAACATTATTCTTACAATGTGGACGTCAAACCAACATTGCTCTCAAGGCATGGCTTGCCATAAGGTCAACACATACACCACGGTGGAATCACATTCAATGGGCCTTAGGTACATCACATTGGGCCTCGACTCATGAGCCTCCAATACGTTAAACGGGCCTCATAACTTGGGCCTCATATATATCAAGGTGGGCCTCACAAGACGGCCACAAATAAATCAAGATGGGCCTCTTACATAGGCCTTACATTCAATCAAGGTGGGCCTCAACAACGGCCCCAAACACATTAAGGTGGGCCTTAACAACGGGCCATACACATCAAGGGAGCCTTAATAATAGCCTTGAATACATCACAATGGGCCTCAACCCATGAGCCTCCAATACGTCACAGTGGGCCTTAACCCATGGGCCCTAATACATCACAATGGGCCTCGACCCATGGACTCCAAATATATCACAATGGGTTTTGCCAAATGGGTCAGAAATACATCACAATGAGCCTCAACCCACGGGCCCTAAATACATGACACGTGGGCCCTGCACCTGAGCCTCAAACGCACAATAGGTGGGCCCCGCTCATGGGTCAAAGATACATCTTGTTGAGTCACAGGTATATCAAAGTGGGCCCCTCGATTGGGCCACAAAATACATCAAAGTGGGCCTGACGGATGGGCCACAAGGTACATCAAGGTGGACCTCACAGATGGCCACAAAACATATCAAAGGTGGGCCTTAGAATACATTAACATGGTCTTACTCACATGGGCCTTACGTTCACATCAAAGTGGGCCTAAATGGACGGCCATAAATAAATCAAGGTGGGCCGTACATGGAAGATGGAGGGCATAAATACCATGTCTAAGGTGGGCCCCACCAGCAAATGGATGCGCAGTTAGGATATAACTCGGACCACGTGAATCCCATCACGTGGTTAGCCAACAGCAATACACAGGTATATTGCTGTTGTAGGTACACCGTCCGTCAGTTTCCATCAAAGGTGGGTCCCACATGGGGCCCACCATAATATTATATATACATAATGTATATCTATATACATAAAATATATAATCATATTATTATATTGATCCAAAACTTCAATAAAAGGATTTCAATGGTCGACGTTCAATCCTCCACTGTCAGCGTAGTCCACCTGATAGACCTGCCTCATTAGGATGGACGATGCAGATGAAAGGTGAGTCCATGAGCGTGGCCCATCTAAGATGAGCACACTACTAGATGGGCGGCTGGGATGAAACACCTGTACCAAGTGGGCTTCACCGTCAGAGTGGATGGACGGTCAGAGTGTACATATACCTCATGTGGGATCCACGGAACTTGCGGACATCAACCGGCAAGTGGGTCCCACCATATAAAAAAAATGGGTGGACGACATAGATATTACACATACATCATGGCAGGGACGCACGTGGCCTGGGACATCAATACAGCAGCATAATAGCTGTTGTATGTGTGCACTAGCCAACCCTCTTGTAGGTGGGTCCCTCGTGGGGCCCACCATAGTGCCTACCTCCCATCCAATCGGTTGATAAGGTCACGCAGGCAGGAATGAAGAGGGAAAAAATAATTTTCATAATGATCTAAAACTTCTAGGACCCGCACAGGGATTTCAGTGGTCGACATCCAATCACACTGTTTCCTATGATGTGGGCCACCTGAGCTTCAGATGTGGTTGAAATTTGGAGGGGGCCCACTTCAGGAAGTGGGCCACCTCATGAATGGGTTAGATGACAAATAAACATCAAGGTGGGGCCATGCTTGGAGACCCACGGTCAGCCAGGGCCGTCCCAGCATCAGGACGCTGTTGGGCATCCTTGCATCAGTAACAACGTCAACTGGTGGTGTTTATTATTATATTATATTATATTCTATTATATTATATTATATATATATATATTCAAGGTTTTTCATATGTGGGGCCCTCATCCAAAAAATCTAATCCGACCATTGGATCCCATGGCTCAACACCAACCAAACAAGTCCAATATTTGATATATTTTGGGGTACAACAACATCAGCGTGCAATTTAACGGTGAAAACCACTATTTCCTATGCTATTGCCTGCCAATAAATCGGATCAGCTTCATTTTTCGACTCAACGCCTAAAATGGCCCAAGGAATGGAATGGACGGCTTGGATTAAGAATATACATCAAGGTGGGGCTTACATGAGCGACCCACTCCAAGGCTTGAACCAAGCCAATATTTGTGTTTTCCTAGTCCACGTCCAGCGTCCAGACGCTGGACGGTTGGGTATAACCCATGCATTGAAGTGGGCCCTGTTTAGGTGGGCCACCAAATGGTGGTGGTATAGATATAACATATATGAGAGTTGGACCCCCACCTACAAATGGCTTGGATCAAATACATGATTCATGGTGGGGTCCAACCGAGTGGGCCACACAACCACACCATCATCATTAAAAAAAATATAAGGAGATAGGGAGAGAGAGAAAAAGAATGGGAGTGGGACACGTGTGATGGAGAGACCCCGACACTATGGGTCCTCCCTTGCATTCATTCCTACAATAAGTGAGTCCCAATTCATGTGGGCCCATTAAATCGGAATCCAATGGTGGAGATCCCTTCTCCACTAGAATAGACGGTCTAGATGTTCCTATGTATGCAAGAAAAATAAACATCATGATGGGGTCCATGGAGAATGGCCCCATCATGGAGTGATCATGAGCATCAAGGTGGGCCATCGGCCACACCTAGGGTCCAAAGTGAGATCCATTCCATCAATCGGTAGGCCTCACTTGGCCCTTCATCAAAGAAAGGAAATCTAGACCTAATAGAGCACCCACCGTTCGATCTCTCGGTCCATTGGAATGCCAACCTCCTTGTGCTTCACTTTGACGGTGGAAGATGAGGTTTGAATGGCTAGGATGGAGGTTTTGGGATGGGAAAGTGGGCCACACATCTCATTTTTCTCTCATGGAGGAGCTTGGACGTCCACCACTCTTGCTTCTTGGGAGAATGTGAATGAGAAAGAGAGAGAAAGAGAGGGTTGTAAGGAGAGATGTGAGGTGAGTGATGGGGTGATGGTTGATGGATGTGAGTGATGGGTGAGGTGATGGGTTGGTTGACTTTTGGATTTGCTTAACTTGTGGAGAAAGGAAGCATGGGTGCTTTGTACTTGACATGAGAGGTGATTGATGGGAATGATTGATGGGATTGATGGGACATATTGTAGAGATTCTCTTGGAATTGCAAAAGAGCGGCATTTTTTCAAAATAAACGCCAGTTCATATCTCTTAGTCAGGGTATCGGATCGGTACATGAGTCGCGGCGTTGGAACCGCGGCGACTGTGCAGTTGCAATAGTACAAGTCTCGAATCAAGCCAACTCAATTTTATAGGATACGGCTTAGGTTTGCATGCAAACATCGATTATTTGTCGTAGGTTACCGAAATTCGATAGAAAAGATCGCAAGAGTTGACGGAACAGTACAGACTAGGATACGGGTCTTACAGCTCGAACAGTGTTCTCACATGCGTGAGACTTACCCTAGAATATGGGACCCCACCCGGTATCCGCCAGGACCCAAATAGCCTTTCATCTACATGAGCTTCAAGCACAACCCTACAGCCACCAAACTAACCGTGTTTAATGCCCGCCGGTAGAACTCTTTCGAGTGAAATTTGGGGATCGAGACCACGCTTCGACCTTCGCTCTCGAGCGGCGCTTGTGCTAGCTTCAGAGCCCATCCTTTTCCTAGGACGGGTAGGGTGGCTAGGCCCGGCTTCGTCGGTGGATGCTCTTCTCTTTCCCATGAGAGAGAGGAGTGTGGAGAGAGAAAATTTGGCGGCCACAATCTCCAAGAGGGTCATAGTGTTGAGAAGCTTGCAAGTTGAGATAGTTTGATGGGTTTTGGAGTTTATGAGTCACCAAGGTAGGTTGATATGCTCAAATGAGAGGGATTAAGGCAATAAGTGGTTGTAAAAGATGGGTTCCTTAAGGAAATGTTGGAGATGGGTATTTAATGAAGAAGGTGAAGAAGATGTGAGAATGGAGGGAGGATGTGAGGGGAAAAAATGGGATTTTTAGAAGATTGAAAAGATTGGAGGGGTAGAAATAGAAGAAATGAAGTAAATGGGGAGAATAAAAGGGGTCCCATAAGATTCCGTGGGCCCCATAGCCATGCACATGTGTCGGCCCGCCCAGCCCATCGCGACCCGAACAAACCGGACCAGGGTGCGCCCCGGTCAGCACAGTGCCACCCCGGTCGACTGGACCAGGTAGGGTGCCACCCCCCTCCCAAGGTCTCAGAGATGTATGGGGGACCCCCTGGGTCCCACCGATTTGTATGGTTTGGGCCCCCTCGATCGTTTAAGGCAGTTTCGAGTCTCGACGATTACATATTCACACTATTCACACTTTCCACGCCATTCGAGTATGGAATGTGCTAGATTAACATCTAAACCCATCAATTGATGACCTATAAAGGAATTGGGATCACTTCACATGATCACAGATGCATACGGTTGAGGCTTCAACTGTCATTTTTGCCGATTAGTGAAAGTGGGAATCCTACGACTGTTCCTACATTTTACCTCTCCCACCTAAGTCAAAGTACGTCAGTGTGTGTCGTGTTACCATAACCCAGGTCCATTTTAATCCAAATTATGCTCTGATACCAACTTGTAATGCCCCAAAAATTGGAGTTCGAGCAAAGCTCAATTCTTGAATTTCGATACATCACTTATGCAACATAGAAAATGATGATTTAATGTTTTCCGTGTTATTGCATTAAACATGAATGGGATTAAGCTAAATCAGCATATCATACTTTAGAGATGATTAAATTTAAGCAAGCGAAAGACTGCGATAGATATGTAAAACATATAAATTATTGTAGGTCTCCAAATTGTGAATATGTTACCAGGTTAACTAAATTACATGTATAGTTCTCAAAATTACAAAATGATAAAGGGTAATGTCTACTAATCCATATCCATGTAGCCCTGGTGATGCAACTCTAGGTCTACATAGACCCGCCAGAGAGTTACAAATAGGAGAACTCCTCGTCGTCGTAGAAGTCAGGTTCTACCTCGTAGGCCTCGACATCACCTAAAACTACAACAGAGTCTGGTTGGTGTTTTAAAACACCGTCCCAGAGTGGGAGTGAGTGATCAACTAAGTGGAGCTATGAGGAAAAGGTCAACATGTTATCAATTCAATCAAGTAGTAATGATAAAGCAATACAGCAATAATTTCCTAAGTACTCTTATTAATGCAGGAATGGTATGCGATAATGATGTATGCCCTTGCCTACACTCCCTCAGTGGCATCATCTCACGATCGCAGCATGCACTACTCCGGACACGTGAATTTCCTTGCCAAAGCACATGCAATGCATGTATGATCATATTAGCCCAATTCTTAATTAGGTTTATTCAAACAGCATATTCGGGAAGCTAAGATATCTTCCTTTTCGTCACTTACCCAAATAATGATCCATCTAGGGTCGTCAAACCTAATTAGTCTCATATAATAGGTAGTTCTAGGTCACCACGGAGAGGCTCGTCACCTCAATGTAGGCGTGGTTTATACTCTAGTTTACTACGAAAAGGCTCGTCACCTCAGCACAAACCTAGAGTATGCTCAAGGTCACTACGAGAGGCTCATCACCTAATCGTAGGCCGATAGCATGAATACAGTGTCTCATACCACTATATTCAGCTCACGAGTCTAGGTTGCTCACTAGACACTACGAGGAGGCTCGTCGCCCCAGCGTAGGCCGATAGCTCAACCACGGTGTCCCATACCACCATGTCCAGCTCATGAGTCTTAGCGGATCATGGTGCCAAGGTTAAACAGATTTTCATTGGTAAGTGGTACCTTAGATTCAAGTAGTTATGTCCATACATGGTGAACATATATTAGGCCAATTGGGTTGCTTGACAAGCTCAACTGGTATGAGCATATATTGAATTGATCGACATGGAGTGCGAAAGCATTCAGGGTGGCCTAACCATTATTGAAAAGAAACCTACGACTCGAATTCATCGAACGTGTCTTGTGTGGCGTAACGACCTCGGTCTCTAATTTAGGAATCATTACCGATTGCCTGGGCTACATCGTAGCCCCAAACACACTCCCAATCAATTGCATTCATGTTTGAGATTCAAAGAGCATGTAGCAACCAATTCAAATATAAATCTCATATAAGCATTTTAACAAACATATAGAGTGCATGTTAACATACATAGGAATTTCATCCATAAATCACATGGTAGTAAAATAAGTTACATAAAGAAAACTATAACTATAGATAAGGGAATTGACAATCTTATCTCAACACGCTCATTTAATACATTACAATAAGCATTTTCTCATTCAGGCATTTTATCAAACACTTAGACTACACATATCACATATATGTAATAAATTAGTTAAAACATATATTATAGAAAATACTTCCACATAGGAGTTGTCACACATACAAAAATCATGTATTCCAAAACAATAATCATGACAAGCCCAAATCATAATTCCATATTCATACAAACATTTAAATAAACACATGGAATGCATTATTTTTAACATAGTTCATATATATGTGTAATACGTAAAAATATCGTATCTAAGTATATATGTAACACCCCAGATTTTTGCCATCCTGGAATTAGAGCTCAATCATAACACTTTCAGAGCTCAATCTCAAAGCCAAAGAAATCGCTTTTCAACCCATTCCCTTCAAAACTCACCTTTCACCACCTCATTCTTCAAACTTCTCCAAGTACTTTCATATTAGACACGAATCCTCAAGTTTAAATAGTAAAGAACTATACTTAAACTAAAACTCACTGTAAACGGTCACCGAGATTGAGTCCGTGTACACTCCTGATCACACACAACGACCCCAAATCACTTCTAGGCCATCAATCGAAGGGTTTAGACCATGTTTCATTCCATTCCAAACCTGGAAGTAAATGTCCTTAGGTGGTAGGTCAACCCCAACATCTTACACTCAATCTCAAAGCCTAAAACCTCTTTTTATCTAATTCCTTCGAAATCTCACACTCCGCCACTTTATTCTTCATTTTTTTTTCTAAACACGTTCATAATACACACCAATCCTAGGGTATTAATGATGAAAAGTAATACCAAAGCTAAAACTTACCATGAATAGTAAATAAATGGATAAAATGGGTCTTGACCCTTAACCTTTTAGAATATAACAAACTAAATAGGTTAGTTAGATAGATTAGCGTCTTCTACCCCAAAATCATATGCTATACATTGCATAAACTCATTACGGTTTACAAATTAGCCCCAAAACACCTCAAATAGAGTCGTGGGCCCACCCACGCTAATCCACAATAATCTAAGGTGGGCCCCACATGGTTTTGGGACCCAAGGGGTAGGAGGACCTCGCCCAAATGGTGGGCCATCGCCAAAACTGAAACCGGTCGGTGAGGCCTCGCCGCACAGCGGGCTCGTCCGGGCAGACCGGTCGGGCCAACCAAGTTTGGGGCCTAGTGGGACCCTTTGGTCTAGGGTCCGACCCTCTGTTCATTCAAAATTCTATACTTCTTTCACAAATCACCCCTTCAAGTTTTCTGTTTCTTGAAAAACCTCTCAAATCTCTCCAAAAGTCCCTCTCCGAACTCTTCCTTCTTCCGTTTCCAAACACCCTCACTCCACCCTTCAAATCTCATCTCAAACGGAAATCATTATAGGCTACTTCCTTTAGAAATCTAACGAGAATCAACTAGCGCTGCACTAGATGACCTATGAAATTCTCACCAATCACTTTCAATACGATCTGCTAGAGCCAAAACATATAGAATAGGTGACGCTACAATACTCTAAAACCTAGGATCAAACTCTAAACCCAGTTGCTCACAAGAGCATTCGGAAACTTTATATCGGACCTGGACCGCACATCGGAAGTCCGATTATCCCAAACTTAGATAATCTTGACCACCTAGTTGGACTTGACAATCACCTCAAAAATCAAGTCCAAACGATGTCCCACGACGATTTTCTTGAGTCCAGAGTGAAGAGTGTGAGAAATGTTAGAAATTAAATATAAATTATGAAATCTGGCACGTGTCACTTGCGCGACATTTTTTAAGCGTTCTGACCATCAGAATTCGATCAAATTTTACCATCGGATCAGGATAGGTGGCCCTTACATGTCATAGTACTTGTATCTCTGATCGAGTACCGGTAGCCGTTGAACTGAAACTGGTCCGCCACGGTCGATCCGAATTTTCGATCAGACTAAAAATTCTACCTGACCTAGATCCAATGTTAAGGAGCTTAATTCCGACTGCATTTGATAAGAGGACCTCCAGAAATGCTCCATTAGATCGGAACAGACCCGATTTGGTTATAGTATAAGTATACCTTAGCCATAAGTCTATTTCTGTGAGTTTTTAGCTTATAAAAGGGCCTTAAACCCTTAGCTTTCTAATCCATACAAATTTTCCAAATCCTAGAGAGTGAGAGAGAAAAGAGAGAGAAAGTGAGGGAGAAGTTGGGGGTTTCTCCTGGGATTCTTCCCTGCTTCTCTACGTGCTAAATCCACCTGCCTGTATCACTTTTTCGGTGATTCCAACTCCGTTCTTAGGAAAGAAATTCAAATCCTAACTTGTTCTACAACCTAGGATAGCTGCAGTGATGATGTAGCTAACCTATTTCATGGTATAGGTTGCTGTTGAGCCGTTGATGAAGACTTATCGTCTGAATCGACTCCGTTTCGTAATTTCTGGTTTAAGGTGTGGATTTTAGACGCTTTGGTACCATTTTTCAAAGCTTTCAATGTCATTTAATGGTAGATTGCTGATAAGGATGTTGTTTGACATGTAGAACATGCTGTCCATTTTTCATTTCGAATACATACGAAGAATATGAGATTTAGGGTATTTTGGGTATTTGTGGGAAATATGGTATACATACGTATTTTGCCGGTATGATTGCCATGAGTATTTACCGTGTACCTATACTAGTTATACGTGTATGATCTATTTGGCGAAGAGATTCGCCCTAATACACATATTGGTTGACATATGCTATGTAGACTAATGTGTGTAGACTAAGTGTTTGTTGAAATGCCTAAATCAATATGATTTATGCCTGCCATATGTTTTGAATGTAAGAACATGATTGTTGTGTATTAGACAACTCCTTGATATAAGGATCTGTCATATTATGCATTGGAATCAACATACGTCAAGAACGTTGGACTTGAGTAGTCTAAGTGTTTGTATAAATGTATGTATTAGTAAGTATTGAGTATATGGTGTTGTAGATTAGCGTTGAGACTGGATTCTCAACTACTTTGATGATGCACATGATTTCCTCCATGCTTGTTATATTCGAATTGATCACCTTAGGCATGAAATACTCGTGTATGGTTAACTGCTTATAAGGTACGTTATAACATGCTGGAATTTCTTGTATTTCAATTCTATCTCTCATATGATTATTGATTTAGATTACATGTGCTTCGGGCTATACTCTAGTCCAGGCAGTCGATAATAGTTTAGAATTTATGGTTGGATTCTATTCACCACGAAGGATGTGTATGACGAACCTGAGTCGTACTAGAGTCGTCGGTAGTGGTTAGGCCACACGAAGTGCTTGTGCACTTCATGTCGGTCGATTCAATGTGTGCTCGTGCTAGTCAGACTCATCAAGTAAATCGACTGACCATTGTATGTTTATCTTGTATTCGTCATAACTGCTTGAACTTAGGATACTGAACTTACCAGTGATAACCCTGATAACCATGGTACCTTGATCCACTAAGACTTATGAGCCGGGCATGGTGGTATGGGACACCGTGGTTGAGCTGTCAGCCTACGCTGGGGCCACAAACCTCCTCGTAGTGACCAGTGAGCACTCTACTCTGAGCAGATTATGGTGGTATGGGACACTATATTCTTATTGTCGGCCTATATTGATTAGGTGATGGGGGAGTGGAGCAACGAGTGCGAGCAACAGCCCTGGCAGCCCTTTGTAGTGACCTTAAGTTTATCTTGACACCGCATAGGGACGACGAGTTCTGATGTAGTCTTAAGGATATAAACTAGGCCTGTATTGATAAGGTGATGGGGGATCGGAGCAACGAGTGCATGCAACAGCCCTGGCAGCCCTTGCAGCGACCTAGAAATATATCATCGTATGAGATTACTAGGAGTGACGACCCTAGACAGGATCCTTGTTGGGAATGATATAAGGGAAGTACCCTAGTTTCCCAATCCTGCTGTATGAAAAGGACTAATAACAACTCGGTAATCATATTCATATCGCACTCCATGTGCCTGGAAGATGTGGAGCACTGAGGGAAGAAAGCATGTCGCGGACGTAAGATGGTGTCGTATGAGGGAGTATATCAGTGAGGGCATCCATCATGTCATTTCATGCTTGTATTAATCACAGTATTTTGGAATGTTTGATTTGCTTGCTTTATCATTATCGCTTGATTGATTTGATAACATGTTAACCTTAGCTTTATGATTCCACTGAGTTAGTTACTCACTCCCACGTTACGGGACGGTGTTGCGCACACCAACCAGTCCCTATTTTAGTTTCAGGTGATGGCGCTACTTGTGAAGCGGAGCCGGACTTATTTGATGATGAGGAGGATTTCTCCTATTTGCTGGTTCTGATCGACGGGTTTACAGGGTTACTGATTAGATGCCAATACACTTGGCAGTTTGCCTTTTTGTTTACACACCCATGTATATTCTTTCCTTTCTAATATTGGAGTATACATGTAATTAGTTAACCTAGTAACATGTTCACACTCTAGAGACTTACAATCATTTATATGTTTTATATATTTATCACAGTCTTCCGCTTGCTAATTTAATTATCTCTGGAGTATGATAAGCTGTTTTGGTCTAATCCCAGTCATATTTTCTACACTAATATGAACAACATTCATCCATCATTAAAAATGTTGCATAAGTGATGTTCTGGAACTCGGGAGATGGGTTTCTACCCGACCCTTGATTTTTGGGCCGTTACAATATGTGATAGCAATCAAGTCAATCATAAATCATTAACTGACATTGAAAGCCTTAAAAACCATAACCTAAACATTTATAGTCTGCACCTTTCGTCGATAGACACGTAACGAGCTCAGTTTGAACACTATGTCTTTGTCTATGACACAATGACAACCTATAGCATGAAATAAGTTAGCTATTTCACCATTTAATCTATTTAAATCCCTAGAACAGATTAGGGTTAGGATTCCTTACCCAAGAACGGAGTTGAAATCGTCGAAATAGCGATACGGACGGGCTGGGATCGAATCCCAGCAACTATCCCTAACTTTGTCTCACTTCTCCTCACCTTTTTCTCCTATTTTCTCTCTTCTCTTCCCTTGGATTTTGCATATTTGTATGAAATGAGAGGGGTGGGTTAAGGCTCTTATATAGGCCCAGAACTGATCTCAATGGCCCTAGGGCCATGATATACTTAGGTTATAGCCAAAGAGTGATTGTTTCGGTCCAACGGATCCCATCTAGAGTCCCCTTTTCTGCATACAGTCCGAAGTAAATCCCCTGATGATGGATCCACGTCAAGTTAATTTTTTGAGATGGATCTACGTCAGTTCAACGGTCATCGACTCTTGATCAGGGCCACAAGTACATTGACCTGTGTTGGAAAATTTCTTTAATCCAAGGGTTTAGTTGGGTCAAAATCTGATGGTCTGAAGCCTTAAATTTTGCCTACAAGCAAATGGCCCAAATCACTTTAGTTTGAGTTCATTTTTTAAAGATATTCGCGTTTCTCACACACTTCGCTTCGGGCTCAAGTTGTGCATTTCTGGATACTATTAGAACTTGATTTTTGAGATGGTGGTCAAGCCCAGTAAGACAGCCATAACTGTATAATTTCATGATAATCAGACTTTCAACACGTGGTCCAGGTCCGATATAGAGTTTCAATGTGCTCACGAGAGCAACTGGGTTTTGAGATGGATCCTAAGTTTTTAGGTAGTGTAGCATTAATGATTTTACTGGTTTTAGGTCTTACAAATTGTATAGAAAGTGGTTCAAGCTAATCTACCAATTAATTCTATTTAGCACCTAATTAATTTTCGTCAAATGTCTAAAGGATTCGGTCCTTAGTGATTTCTACTAGAGGTGGTACTCGGGTCTTTGTACGGATTTTTTGAAGACATTACACATGGGTTAAGATGCATTGTAATATATTTGGAGCCAAAGGGTTAAGTCCCATTGTGATGTATTTGGAGCCCACGGGTAGAGGCTCATTGTGATATATTTGAGGCCCATGGGATATGGCCCTTTGTGATGTATATTAAGCCCATGTCAGGGGCCCATTTTGATGTATATGTGGCCCATATGAAGCAGTCCACCTGATGTAAGAGAGGCCCATGGATGTGACCTATGGTGTTGTATATTAGACCCCTTATGTGGCGACGTGGTCCCACTATATGTTTGACCCTATGTAGGTGACTCCTTGGGAGAAATGTTGGTTAAATGTCCATATGTGACCTTCTCTTAGGCCTGGTTAGGCCCATTCTCATCATTCTGTAGTGGGTTAACCCAAACGAATGGGCCCCATTGATATTACTTGGTCCATCATCGGTCGTCCATCTATGGACCCCGTCTTGCGTCGAGATTGATTACCGATTTTGATTATCGAGGTCGATTTTAATTATCAAGGACGATTCTAATTGTCGAGACCGATTCCGATTATCGTGACCAATTTTGATTGTTAAGGCCGATCATCGAGGTCGATTCTGATTATTGAGGCCGATTTCGATTGTCGAGGCTGATTTCGATTGTCGAGGCCGATTTCGATTGTCGAGAGAAATTTCAATTATTGAAGCCGATCATCGAGGCCAATTTCGATTATTGAGGCCGATTCTGATTGACAAGGCCGATCATAAAGGTCGATTCTAATTATCGAGGCCGATTCCAATTATTGAGACCGATACCGATTGTTGAGGCCGATTCCAACTGTCGAGGACGATTCTGATTGTCGAGGCCAATTTTGACTATTGAGGCTGATTATCGAGATCAATTTTAATTGTCGAGGTCGATAATCGAGGCCGATTTTGATTGTCGAGGCCAATTTTGATTGTTGAGGTCGATTGACGAGGCTGAATATTGAGGCCGATTGTCAAGGCCTAATGTGATGTATATGCGGCCCATATTTAAGGCCCATTGTGATGTGTATTCAACCCGTATTTAAGGCCCAATGTGATGTATATGAGGCCTATGTGATGAGGCCCATTGTGGTGCATTTGAGGGCCAGGCGATAGAGCCTATTATGATGTATATTAGGCCCATTGTGATGTGTATTAAGCTCTTAAGGGAGGCCCATGGTGTTGTATATTAGGCCCTTGTGTGAGGGCATGGGTCCACTATATGTTAGGCGTTATGTGGGTCAATCCTTAGGGGCAATGTTGGTTAAATGTCCACATTGTCGAGGCCGATTGTTGATGCCAGTTATTGATACTTATTATGAGTACGTGACAACATAACATCATGATACGTGCACATACGCATCATCTATATGTTTATTATGAGATGTGATTAACCATTGCATATGCCATTGTATAGATGGTTTATGGGATTCCTTGATAGGTGGAGCTATCCCACATGAGTGCACGATATGCATAAGATTGATGTATGATCGGACTACATGACTCATGCATCGTGCATTGTGTGATTGTCATTACTGTGCGCCCTAGCGACATCAGGGTTGTGACCTCCATAGGCATGTCGTGGATGGCCGGATGGGACACCGAAAATGTTTGGTTTGAGCATCTAGGCACTTTAGATGTCAGTGGGTGAAAGTCCCTAAACCTCCGAGGCTAGGAGACGCCACAATGTCTAAACTGAGTGAATACATGAGTGCCTAAGTACCGAATATTAGGAGGTTGAAAGTGCACCTGCTAGCGCCCTGGTTTGTCAATTACTGTGTGTGTTGAGTTAGTCAGACTACAGAGCCTCCAATTCAAGCGCATGCCTCAACCGGATGTGTGGAAGCTCACCATAGGTAAATCATAGCCTCATATCCCATGTCCCAAAACACTAGGTGATTAAAATCCTTAAAAATAACTTAGAACATATGAGGGTTTTTGGGTAAGTGAACTTTTTCAAACATCAAAAAAATCACTAAGTTTTCTTGCCTTATCGATTGTATCGATACACATTTCGATATGATCGACCTGCATTGTCGATGTCCTCGACACTTATCGATACCATCAATAAAAGGACTAAAAGTGTCTAGCAACTGCATACTCATCTGGACGGATTTATCGATATATCGATACACATATCAATATCATCGATATTCAAATATCAAGCCCATCGGAAGTGGCTTAATAATATCGACAGGCAAATTTTCGGCACCCCTATTTTTTTAAGAAAATCACTATATGCTTCAATATATCAATGTCTTTCCCGCTTCAATCTGAATTCAAATCTCGATCATATCGGAAGGCCAACGATCATATCGATAGTGGGTGCGCATTTCTTCTAACAAATATTTCATTTTATTTTCAACTTTGATCGGGGGCCACTCAAGGAAATTGATATTTTTATTTTGATGTTATCGAGGTCGAGTCGATTGGATCGAGACTGGACACAAACTATCCAGCGAGCTTATAAGTAAATCTATACGATTTATCGATCCCATCGACACGGCCTCCGATATCATCGATATGCAAATTTTGATGACATCGGTTGTTCCCCGATCATATCCTAAAAATCTAAAATATTTCAAGACTTGTCTCTCTCATGCTTCAAATGTCGATAGACCGATACCAGCTGGCAAAGGGTTTCAAAATCATATGACATTTGAGTTTATGTTATCGAGTGGATAGTCGATCCCATCGAGAGTATACGCTCGATGATATATACCCTGCTCGATGATATCGAACTCTGTCATAAATATGATCATTTTAAATCCATTGAAACCTTTTTCTTATATAAAGAGAGACCTGTCCATATTTTTGGTAAAGAAAGAAGAGAATGTTTTTGTGTTTTTTACCTTTAAATCATATACCCAAAGCCCTTTCTCTCACGGGAGTTCATCTTCCAATCCACTCTCATTCATTGACATTCAATAGAGTGGATTGGGAAATGAACTTCTGCATTTAAGGATCCTCCAACAATTATCTTAATAGCACATCATTAAGCTGGGATACCTTGAATGAATAGATGACATGAATCATTCTATCTTCCTAATAGGAAAATTCTAAGAGAGTGGATTTCCGTCATAACCTTCACCCAACTCGAAACCAAGTACTGGTAGATCGTTTATGTTGCAGATGAAGGGAGCTGAAGATTCTTCAACAAGAAGGAGGAGATCTTCATCATTGCGTTGAATAGGACTCATCAACTTATCTGTAAGTATCTAGAGTCCAGAGGACACTTGTGATCATTCCTTTCTAGGATTGGATCCTAAGTGTTGCTCACCTTTTGAAGTCTTCATAGGAGGCCTCCGGTGAGAGTGTACATAGGGGGTGCGTTGTGTGGACCCTTGCTCTGTGGAGAGCATAAACATCTGGGTCCATTGTGTAGACCCTTGCTCTATAGAGAGCATAAACATCTGGTTAGGAATGAACCAGTAAAACTCCAGGGTTACAGGTGAACCTAATTTAAAACTTTAGGTTTGAGGTGAACCCTAGGAAACCTCCTTAGTGAAATCTGATACACTCAAGGGTTGAGTGCGGCCGCCGGGAGTGAAGTAGACAAGTAGTCGAACCATTATAAAAATGACTGTGTTTGAGATTGTTATTGTTTTTCATTTGTATGATATTTCTTGTATGTTTTTATATCTGATTGTTTAAGATCAAACCTCATACACACACAGTCATATCCATCACAATCTTGTATGTAACTTGTTTATCTTTCAAAAAGTTTGTGATTGGATCCTCTATAAGACTTGGAAGCTAGTAGAGTTACATTTGAAAAATTCTGATAATTGTATATCTAATAGGATTAGTGCAATAGGTTTTTTAACTACATTGTAAAACTTTAAAAAGTCCTATTCACCCCCCTTTAGGACATATTGGCATATTCCTACTTCAACTCAAACAGTCTTCACTTCTATTTCAATTGGTATCAGAGCGGGTCTCTCTTTAAGGGCTTCACCGCCTAGAGGGTGATCTTGACTGAAGTTTGGAATATGGCCAAAGGGGAGGACTCATTAGTCACTAGACCTCCAGTATTTGATGGTTCAAATTATGCATACTGGAAGGCTAGAATGCACTACTTACTGAGATCTTTGGATTATGATGTTTGGGATATAGTTGAAAAGGGTTATATGTTACCATCTGAACAGATCGTACTTGAAGATGAAACTACCATCACTAAACCCAAACCCAAAGAAAAATGGACGACGTTCGATAAAGAAAAATGAACTGCTAAAGTAAAAGCAATGAACGTCATCTACTTTGCCGTGTCTCAAGATATATTCAATCAGATAAGTATGTGTGAGACATCTAAGGAAGTATAGGATCTACTAGAAATAACCCATGAATGCACAAGCACTGTGAAGAGGTCTAAACTATAACTTTTGACTTCATAGTTCGAAAATCTCAGGATGGAAGAGCATGAGACATTTATGGAGTTTTTCACCAAGTTAAATATTATTTGTAACTCCATGAGTGGATTGGGAGAGAAAGTTCTGGTACTAAAAATATATAGAAAAATCTTAAGATCCCTACCGGAACGGTTTAATCCCTAAGTAACAACAATTGAGGAGTGTAGAAATATTGATGAGATGAAAGTAGAAGAACTAGTAGGTTCCATACAAACTTATGAACTACACTTCACACAATCCCAAAAATCAAAAAACACTATCCTAAAAACTTCTAAGAAATCAAAACATGAGGACAACGAAAGTGAAAAGGAAGATGATGATAACAAAGTGGCTTTGCTGGCATAGAGATTCAGAAGATTCTTTCAAAAGAATCGCGGCCGTCCCTCTAAAGGTAGGAAGGTGGATGACAAACCTTTTGCAGGAAAATTTGGAAAAAGAACTAGAGAACCACAATGCTACACCTGTCGGTAGTATGGATACCTATCTACCGAATGCCCAAACAGAAAAACTAAGGATAAGGCAATGGCTTCCATGTGGGATAACACATATGAGTCAAACTTAAAATCTAGTGACTCAGAGAATGATGGAGATCAGAAATCATTGAAAATTCTTATCGTCTCCACTACTCTAATCATTCCCAGTGAATCTAAGAACGAAAAGGAACAACAAGCCACCGAATCAACTCCGACTGATAATGAGGAAACTAAAGAGGAAGAAGAAGTTAAAGAGGATAAACTGCAAGATGCTTATAATCAACTGTATATTCATAGCATCCATATCCTTAAACGACTTGGTATGTCTGAAAACAAAAAAGATTGTTACAGAAAGACTTGGACAGAACCTTGGAAATTAACACACATTTAGTCAATGATTTGCAACAATATCATTCAGACAATGATAAGTTAGAAAGAGAAAACCTATCCCTAAAAACGGAATTAACAAAACTTATGAACTAGGCTGAATTGTTAAGAGATGATAATGCGCAACTCAAGAATGAGAATCACTCACTCAACATTGACTTAGAAAAATTCAGGAGAGTTGCTGAAATCAACTACAAATATTTCCAAAGTAGTGAGAAACTAGAAAAATTATTAAGGATGGGAAGACAAGGAAGAGACAAAGTGGCCTAGGGTATGAGAAAATTAAAAAGAGAACTGGAAATAAAGCTCCAACAAAACTGGTTGCTTCAGGTAGCAATATGGGAATTTCTCCAGCTTGTCATTTATGTGGTGATGTGGGTCATTATAAGTTTGAATGTTAGGCACCTAGACGGACCTCATATAACTCTGATCGAAATCAATTCAAACTAATCAGAGAAACTCAGAATGTTAAAAGTCCATATAGGAGAAACACCTATCCATCACCACCTAAAAAAAAGGACAGAGTGAAGAAGTCTGTCTCAAAATGAGTAATTAAAGAAAAGAAAAATTATCTCACTACTCACTCAAATCAGTTATCAAGCAATGACACCAAGTGGTATCTAGATAGTGGTTGCTCAAGGCATGTCACAAGTGATAAATCCCTTCTGTCAAAATATCAGAATCTGTACAATGGGTTAGTCATCTATGAAGATGGAACCACTGTTGAAGTAATTGGACAGGGTATCATAAAAGGGATTAATCTACTTACAAATGAGAATGCTTTCTACATAAAAGGTTTAGCACATAATCTCCTAAGCATATCTCAGATCTGTGATAATGGGCATGTGGTCAAATTCAACAAAGAAGAATGCGAGATCCTAGATCAATTAGGAAAACCAATTATGAAGGGTCTTCGCACAAATAACCACTGCTACATTATTGTAGGAAAAGAAAGGAGTGATATTGAGGAATACTGAGAATGAAGAAACTCGTTTAGATTATACATCAAGAGATCTGAGGTTACATCTGAGGTTACACACCTCAAACTTTTTGTATATAAACATTATCATGTTTATAATTTTTGAGCTGTACAGAACTTGTATAAAATTTTGTGATGTATACTAATTAAATCAAGATATACTTAAAGGTGTGTTGAAATGGTGAAAAACCTGAAAAATACTCACCGTTGATATGTTCATGGATTCTCAATTACATTGATCAAAGTCGATATTATCAATGTCTTTTCAGAATTCGAAGAATCATGATGATGAAAAAGATTATCGAAGACATCGTCGATGACATCGGACAGTGTATCTCGATATCATCAAAACACTAGTCGATGATATCAAAATTTACTGCCCAATAAAAGGCTGTTGAGCGAAAATTTTACTTTTACAGTAGTTAGTCCGGTCTCGTTGCCCTGACCTTTTTTTTTTTGTTGATCCGCTCGAAGTCTCGATGAAATCTCCACATCCAAATGAAGCTAGGAAGATGATTAAAGGAAAAGGTAAGACTCTCTCATCTGCAAAATCTTCCAAGATTAAGAAAGGAAAAAATACTAGACCACCTCAAAACCAATCAGATTGGGAGCAAGCTACGATTATCGACCGTACTATTCTCTCTAGTGTTGTTAGGCCTTATGGGGTGGATCTTATGATGGAGAGTATTGGGTGGAAGAATATGCTTAATATGGGCAATCCATATCATTTTGAAATGATCCAGCAATTCTTCAACTGTTGTCAGTTGTCCAAGTTTATCCACCATGTATACGTATGGAATTCATGCAACACACTAAGCAAATTACTCCAACAATCCTTGGTCGTGTTCTAAACATTGAGGTGACACAAATCCCTGTCACTAGTAGAAATCTAAACGAATTGGGAAGATGGAGGGAAATTACTCGAGCACTGTATCAGGGTATGACAATTCCTAGAAATGATGACAATATCCTTCAGGTTAAACATCTAGGAACCTTGTTTCGACTCTTTCACATTATTTTCAGTACGAATGTGTACCCATGTGATGCCAATGACACATACCTGAGTCCCTTTGTGCTCAATGTCCTGTATGATGTCTATCAAGAGGTCCCTGTATGTCTACCTACTCTCATTCTAGATCAGTTAATTAAGGTAGTAAAAAGTGACCATCTTGAAATACTTCCCTTTTCGTCACTTGTCTGCAAGCTTACACACTGGGCAGGACTGCCAGAAACAACAGATAAGGTATATCTTAAAGTATAGTTCGACCATGATGCAGCCCAACAAGTGTATGTCTCTGTCTCATCTAAGAATCCTCTACCTATTGAAGAGAGTGGTCCCGTTCCTAAAGAAGAAACTCTCTGGGGATCTAATCGAACTCCTGAATATAGTCTTGCTTCTGTCACTAATTGTCAACATCATGTTCTTGAGCGCCAATTTTTAAACAATCTCAATGAAATTGATGAGTGGCTCCATCACTACAAGCAACGACTATCAGGTATAGAAAACAGGATGGAAGCTCTCCAACATTCTGTGCAACATATTCTTGAGCTACTAACGACTGGCGGGCCTTCTATGTGTTAAAAGAAGGCCATTTTGGAAGCAATGTGTGTCTAGTTATGAACACTAGCCTTTTTTTTTATCCCTGTTTATTCATTTTGGGTATCCTTACATGGGCTTGGTATTTATCTTGATGGTTGATAACTTACTGTTGTCTGGGGCAATATATTTTTTTTGGGATAAATGGTTTTGGATGAATGTTATTCTACTGCCAAACTAAGGGGCAGTTCTTCTTTTGCTAAAAATGACTGCATATAATTTTATTCTTACTGTCATAGTGATATATGAAATCCCTTGGCTTATATAGTCTTTGATATGGAATGCATGTGATTTTCATGATTATCTTATCTGACCTATTTAATATGCATTCATATCTTCTAAAGATGATGTATGGTTTAAAATCCCATATGCTTCTTTAACTACTTTATCTTTGTCAATGACTACTGCTTTATCTTTGTCAATGACTGACAAAAGGGGGGAGAAAAGTTAACCCCCCCCCCCCCCCCCCCCCCCCCCCTCCCAGTGTGGAAAATTGGATATTTGTTCTTATATATTACAGGTGTAAGTTGGAGCAGCTACACTAAGAAAGGGGGAGTTTTACAGTAAGGGGGAGCAAATACTGGTTGTGTACATGGTTGTATTATAATTTATAAAATTATGTAAAAGCATGTACACACAATTTAGGATAAGTCTGTCTAGATATTATCCTATGGTGTTTTGGTATTTTGTCACGTAATTGATAAATGAGGAGATTGAAAGTACACCTGCTAGTGCCCTGGTTTGTCAATTACCGTGTGTGTTGAGTCAGTCGGACTACAGAGCCTCCAATTCAAGTGTCTGCCTCAACCAGATGTGTGGAAGCTCGCCATAGATAAATCATAGCCTCACATCTCATGTCCCAAAACACTAGGTAATTAAAATCCTTAAAAATAACTTAGAACATATGAGGGTTTTTAGGTAAGTGAAATTTTTCAAACATAAAAAAAATCTCTAAGTTTACTTACCCTATCGATTGTATCGATACACATTTCAATATGATCAACCTTCGTTGTCGATGTCCTCGACACTTGATCAATATTATCAATAAGAGGACTTAAAGTGTCCAACAACCACATACTCATCTGGACGGATTTATCGATATATCGATACACATATCGATATCATCGATATTCAAATAGCGAGTCCATCAGAAGTGGCTCAATAATATCGACAGGCAGATTTTTGGTGCCCCTATTTTTTTAAGAAAATCACTATGTGCTTCGATATATTGATGTCTTTTCCGATTCAATCTAAATTCAAATATCGATCATATCGAAAGTCCATCGATCAAATTGATAGTGGGCATGCATTTCTTCCAGTAAATATTTCAAGTTATTTTTAACTTTGATCGGGGACCACTTAAGAAAATTGATATTCTTATGTCGATGCTATCGAAGTCGAGTCGATTGGATCAAGACAACACACAAACTTTTCAGCGAGCTTATAGGTAAATCTATACGATTTATCGATCCCATTGACACGGCCTCCGATATCATCGATATGCAAATTCTGATGACATCGGTTGTTCTCCGATCATATCCTAAAAACCTGAAATATTTCAAGACTTGTCTCTCTTATGCTTCAAATGTCGATAGATCGATCCCAATATCGATGGAATCGGAGTTCAAAATCCGATGACATCGACACCAGTATCAATCCCATCGACCAACTGGCAAAGGGTTTCAAAAGCATATGACATTTAAGTTTGTGTTATTGAGCGGACAGTCGATCCCATCGAGAGTATACACTCGATGATATCAACCCTACTCGATGATATCGAACTCTATCATAAATATGATTATTTTATATCCATTGAAACCTTTTTCTTATATAAAGAGAGACCTGTTCATATTGCTGGTAGAGAAAGAAGGGGGTGCTTTTGTGTGTTTTACCTTTATATCATATACCCAAAGCCCTTTCTCTCACGAGAGTTCATCTTCCAATCGACTCTTATTCATTGACATTCAATATAGTGGATTGGGAAATAAACTTCTGCATTCAAGGATCCTCCATCAACTATGTTAATAGCACATCACTAAGCTGGGATACCTTGAAAGAATAGATGACAGGAATCAATCTATCTTCCTTATAGGAAAATTCTAAGAGAGTGGATTTCTGTCATAACCTTCACCCAACCTGAAACCAAGTACTGGTACATCTTTTATGTTGCGGATGAAGGGAGATGAAGATTCTTTAACAACAAGGAGGAAATCTTCATCATTGCGTTGAATGGGACTCATCAACTTATCTATAAGTATCTAGAGTCCAGAGGACACTTGTGATCATTCCTTTCTAGGATTGGGTCTTAAGTGTTACTCACCCTTTAAAGTCCTCATAGGAGTCCTCCAGCGGGAGTGTACGTAGGGGGTGCATTGTGTGGACCCTTGCTCTGTGGAGAGCATAAATATCCAGGTGCGTTGTGTGGACCCTTACTCTATGGAGAGCATAAACATCTAGTTAGGAGTGAACTAGTAAAACTCCAGGGTTAGAAGTGAATCGAGTAAAAACCTCTATGTAAAGGTTGAAGGTGAACCTGATTTAAAACCTTAGGTTTGAGGTGAACCCTGAGAAACCTCCTTAGTGAAATTCGGTATTCTCAAGGGTTGATTGCGGCAACCGGGAGTGGAGTAGACAAGTAGTCGAACCACTATAAAAATGACTGTGTTTGAGATTATTATTGTTTTTCATTTGTGTGATATTCCTTACATGCTTTTATATCCGATTGTATAAGATCACACCGCATACACACACAATCATATCCATCACAATCTTGTATGCAACTTGTTTATCTTTCAAAAAGTTTGTGATTGGATCCTCTATAAGGCTTGGAAGCCAGTAGAGTTACATTTGAGTAATCCTGATAATTGCATATCTGATAGGATTAGTGCAATAGGTTTTTTAAATACATTGTAAAACTTTAAAAGTCCTATTCACCCCCCTCTAGGACATATTGGCATATTCCTACTTCAACTCAAGCGGTATTCACCGCTATTTCAGAGGCCGCATCTCCCACTGTGTCATGGTCGGTTGGAATGGGGTGTGGCCTTATCTGCTTGAGGGTAGTAGGCATAGTTAGGCTGACTTTGACCAGCTCATGAATGGGTCCGCTATCAATGTGCCGGATAGATATTGGCTAACTATTGGCCAGGCGGATAATGAGGTCTCTTCTACTTGCATTGTCATGCGTCAGTGGGCGACGATTGCATGTAGAGTGTACTAGACCCCGGTGATGATCACAGAGATGTACAGTACTGATATGTGAACTTATTGAGCAGGAGTTGCATACTCATTCATTTGATCATTCACTATCCACTTGGGCTAGTTGTGCACAACTATTTGTTACGTGTGCCTTCGTAATGGCCAGGATTTCAGTTGGGGCGTGCGACTAACCTCAGATAAAGAGTTTACCACATTATGTCTATCTATCCAAATTTAGGTATGGGACTGCGATACCACATACTATCATCCAGACTTCACACTGCAGCTTGGTCATTCATACGCACCACATATCACATATTACATTACATCTGTGGCATATGGTATTTTAGGTTGCTATGTTTTTACATTTATATGACCCAGATAAGGCTAATGGTCTTCGTAGTTCTTCCGAATTGCATATTGTATTACATCCTCGGTATTTAATATTTGGTTCATTATGTTTCTGCATTTTATAGCTGACTTACATTACTTTTTCAGTATATGACAATAGCTTGCTATGTCTTTTCATCGCATATCTTGAATGAGGTTGATGATATTTTTGTGGACTTGTCAGTATTTCTATTAATCTGATATTGTATGGTTCATAGACTTACCAGTATTTTCGTTTACTTTGATATTACATTCTGAGCATGCATATTCTGCTCACACACTTACACCACCCTGTAAGCTTTCTATAAGCTTATGCATGATAGATGTGTGCAGGTGACATTATGATGGAGTCGAGCTGAGGTAGGAGCGTGCTGTTGAGCTTTTAGAGTTTTCTTTGATATTTTCATATTGTATTTTCCTTTCAGCATTATACTCAAATGATTATATTAGTAGATATGTGATGATGATGTTGCCTTTGTGGTTTGGGTATACTTGTGGTTATGCTTCTTACGAGATAAATATACATTGAAAAATCCTTCTTATAGGATCCTAGGATCGGAACCTAGTATATGGGCACTGGGAGCCGAGAATGGGGTACTACGGAGGCTGTCGGCACCAGATTCGGTGATCAGAAATTTTGTGAGCCCGGTTTCCGAGTTTGGAGCATGACACCCTCGCTCTCTCTCTCTCTCTCTCTCTTTGAAGCTAGATTGACAGCTATTTGTCGAACGTGAGGTCTCTCTCTCTCAATCTCAATACTGATTTTGGAATTTGGGGATTTAGTAATTTATGGATTTTTGATTTGATGTGGACCCTCATTTAGGGATTTGGGGATTTTAGGGCTTACAGATTTGAATGTGGACCCTGAATTAGGGTTTTTCTGATTTTATGAATTAGGGATTCAGGGATTTTAGGATTTTGGCGATCTAAGGATTTTTGGAAGTGGTGATTTCACCTTCTATGTTTTATTTATTTATTTATTAGGGATCTGGGGATTTTTGTTACTCCAATGCCGTTGAAAAGAAATGGCCCAGGATAAAGCATACAAACGACGTTTGGGGATAGAGCATACATATTCTTTCCTCAGAATGATTTTTTTTTCATGGTTTATGGAAAGATCTTATCCATCTTATCTTATTATGGTTTCTTTAGGTTTTTGAAGTCTTAAATTCGGTTTGGAGATTAGATCTGATTTTTTTCCTGGTATTTAGCGCAATCTAATAGGATTCCTTACCTGATTCCATGAAATTGGTTGTAAATTGATGGAAGACATGTTTCAGAAAAGATTTGGCTGCATCATAAGTTAGAATACACTGGTTGTAGGTGATCAGCTCTCAAAAGTAAATACGGTGGTTTGATGTGTTTACCTTTCCTAGTTATGGTCTGAATGTAGCTTATGTGCTTTATTATAAATGAATATATATGTTGTGTAGGTTATATATATGATGCCCTGTTATGCATGATTACTTCCTACACCTTACAATGGTTGGTTTGGCTATTCATGAGTTTGTGGATGGTGGTTATGGTTAAACACAAGAATTATGAGATCCCAATTGTCTTAAGGTAAATAGTGTGATGTTATATGTCTATTTCGTACAAAGGGCTAGCTAACTGAACTAGATTATTTTTTTTGCCACTTTCATTGCCAAATTTTCTACGACATGATCATTTTAAGAATGGATGGATTTATGTGCTTCTTGATTGTAATTAAAACCCAAATTTGTTTGATGATTACTTTCAGGGTAAGCTGATTAATGGTTAGGAAATAGCAAGAAAAAGGCTTTCCTATAATTTGGGGCAAGGGAATGAAGAATTCAAAAATGAGGTTTTGTTGATTGAAAAACTTCAACACATGAATCTTGTTAGGATTATCAAATTGGCAGTTATCTGCCAATTGTTTTCTTTGGTGTTAGGCCACATGATGAGTGGACGAGCCTGATTTTTATGTTGAGCATTCTTCGTGGTGGGGCCCAAACCTTTTGGATGAGTAAGATGTTGTACAAACTTGACACTTTGGAATTTATGCTCTAGGTGGACAGCAAATTATTTTCTAACTAGTCATGTGTGAGGCTTCCTCTTTAAATTATTATATTTTAAATGTTAAAGATATATACTTTTGTCATTGTAGATTCTTTTCATTGACTAATAGTCGGGTACAAGATGTAACTTCTATAGTTTTCTTTTATTTATTTATTTATTTATATACATGTTGGTTTTATGAAAGTTGAAATCTTGAAAATGTTGGTATAGCTGTTACAGGAAAAACCCTTGAAAAGTTAATAATGATTTTGAGGCTTCATTGTTGTGTAGTCTATGATCAAAATCTGATCCATTAACTAATAGAAATGTTGCTTTTTGTTTTTCTGTGCTGGCTCATGCACTAGTTTATTTGATTTAGTTTTAAATTTTGAATCTCATGTTCTATATTTTAAAGTTAGTATTTACTTTAGCTTGCGAAAATGGTCTAATTTCAGGGTTTGCCACATCTTGATGTTAGAATAAAGTAGCTGAATGATCTTTACTTAAATGGCCTTAAAGTTGGCGGCATCCTGTGCACCTCAATATATAAATCAAATAAGTTCAATGTGAGTGCTAGAACAAGAGCATGTTTCTTCTGTTGATAATCTATTTTTCATTCTTAGTCAGCATGGTTGCACATGCCTAAGTTGGATTGATGTTGTGGAGATGTTTTTTCTTTCTTAGACAGCATGGTTGCACATGCCCAGACATATAAAATGGGCCAAATATTCTAGTCAAAATTTTGACCCAACTTATTGACCTCGTGAGAACCTAAGAATTGATGTAAGTTTTGTGGGGCCCATCATGATGTGTATCGAACATCAACACCGTGCATTTGATGTGTCCCCTCTACCACAAAGACATTTCTCTTCTCATAATTTCATATTTTTGAGATTATAGGAATAGGAAGGGGATAAGTAGCGAAAGAGCCCCTGTTTGGATGGGACCCATGATTTAGACAATTTGGATTAACAAGCATGCATGTAGGATCCATGTTGGATGCCACTTAAAAATGAGACAATCTCATTGGAGTTAATCTTATATGTGCAGATTAAAAGTAATTTTGATAACAAAAAATCATGATTTCTAATGCATAATTATGATTGAGGGTGTGTTTGGTTGTAGCAAATATCAAGAATTTTCAAATGCACACTCAAATGAGAAGAACTCATTTTTAAGTGGGCACCCAAACAGGATCTTCTCATTTGGAGAGTAGAAATGGTACCTTTGAACTCAATTGCTACCATTATATTTGTCATCTCCCTATCTACCTTACTTGGTTGCCACTACAAACTGGGTACTTGGAGAGCTTGCATCTTGTCTCCCTCAAGTGAGTCTCTCTAAAATAATTTCTATTTATATTCATTTGTTCCACAGTTAGTCTGTTAGGTGATATTCACTGGCATGCATATGCACAGTCAAACAATCACTTGGCCCTAAAAAGATTTCAAAACTCTTTCAACAGTCCCTATCACCCATCCCTTTTTATCCACACCAAATATCCTCAAATAAAGCCCTAGTCCATCGGATTTTCTTGAGACTTATCTCTCTGATTGCCTCTGATCTATTTTTATGGTAAGAAATCAGCTTTCTTTCTCATCTTTCCTTCAGATCGTTCTGCATTTCTACTATGTTTCACTAGTTTTTTTGCTTGATTTGATGATTGGATGTGATTTTAGTTGGTTTCTTCACTGTCTTGCTATTTTTTTTCTTGATTTAATTTTCAGTGCTAAAAAAATGATGTGAATTAGTTTTTATCTTTGCATGTTTTGGATTAGAAAATTGTGGTAGCTTGTCTTTTCATTTCCCTTATTATTATTATTATTATTATTATTATTTTTGTTGAAATATAGTGTGACGAAATCTGTTATAGATATATGATCTTTCGTTGATTTTGAAATAAAGATAAATTAGTAGATCAGTTCCATTTTTATGCAAATGAGCTTAATTATGATGTATTCATGGCTTTCAAATCTGAACATGAGCCTACTCTACATGTCATTAGATAAAGGATCATATTACTCCTCTTGGTTTGTTTTCAATCTCATAAAATTAAGGTAATTCCAAGCCTATGGTAGGCCATCAAATGGACCAATCACGATGCAGAAAAATTAAATTTTCTACTTGTGGTGAGCAGAGGATCCAGATTCATTTTTCAATGCTAACTTCTAGTGCTAAATAGGACTACACTTAGCTGACTCTGAGCCACACTTCGAATGAATTATCGATCCATGGGAATGACTGAGGTTTTGAACTTTTGATTTATTCATAGAAGAGAAATGCTCCAGTGCTCATAGTTGGACACTTGGACAGTCCAATCCATTGATCTAAACTATTAATTAGGTCCATAACACATTCTCATGGGCTAACATGAAAACATCACACTAAGATGCAAATAGTAACCATTTGATATGCAAATAACACTAATTTTCTGCATGTGTGTTTTTGTGGATTGTGACATGTAACAAACTACTCGTGAAATTCCTGCAAATACATGTACTGAAAAAGAGTACAGGGAAGATTTTCTATTTATTTGTTTTACCTCTCTCTCTCTCTTTTCATTTTTTCTCTTTTCATTTTTTCTGTTTTCAATGGCAAGAGTTGCAAATGCATAAGATACTTAGAATGGCAATGTATATCTTCCTTTTCTCTCTCTTCCAGACTTGGGTACTCATGTGATGATTGTGTTCGAAAAAAAGTAGATGTTTTTTTTCTTTCGATCTGTGTTTTTTCTTCTTCTTCTGATCAATATTTTCATGTATGCAAAGAACTCAGGAATCAAGCCTCCTACTTTCAATATCTTCCCATGCATGTAGAGCCACCTGCCCATGTTTGCTATGAGAAGTATCATTTACCTGTCTCTGTGTCTGTTTGAACAGATTGGCTAGCATTGACCTGGAACCTTTTGAAACTAAGGTAACAACAAAATTAAGTCCATTGGCTATTTCTCTAGCAAAACACCTGCGTTCGATAGGAGCTAAGATTTATGGAGCTCTCTGGTCTTCTCATTGCTTAGAACAGAAACCAGTACTTTCTCTTTTGTAAATCATTTCCCAGGATATATATTGGAATAACATGTGTAAGGAGAATCAATAAAAATGGATGTTTACTAAATGAGTTAGTGGTGCTCTTTGTTTTTATTTTTTATTTATTCTTTTCTGATTTATACTGCAGCATTATTAAAACTAAAGAGAATTGTTTGGTTTGGGTTGAGCTTGACCCAAGTGGGACTGAAATGAGTCATACCAAGTCTGACTCATTGACCATTCATTGGACTGAATTGCCCATAAAAAATGGGCTGAATCCTAGTCCTGCTTTATGTGGTCATTATCATCATCGTTGTTGTTGTTGTTGCAGAAGGATTTCCTTTTAATTTCTTATTTTATTTTATTTTATTTCTATTTCTATGAACTAGCTCTATGAAAGAACTTTGTTTTTTTAAAAAATTTATTTCAAGAAGTTTGTGTGATGGTTTATGGCTATTAGTTGATGGGCCTTTTAGCTAATTTTATTTCATTTCTCTTTGAAAGATTGTCAATTAATTTATGTCATTAGAAGTATTTGGATTTTCCCCCTCTTTTGTTGCCTTTGTTTATATCTAATTGATTGTACTCATGGTTTCTTAATTATGCAGGTCAGCCACCTTTTGGACTTGATAGTTCACAGTCTATATAACCACAAGAAAGTATTTTTTTCAGGTTCTTGTAAGGTCTGTATCTTGCTACTGATTCGATTTTTTATCACTTCATTTATATGTTGTCATCAGGGTCAACTTGTTACTCCTCAAAACCCGCTCTGTCGTAAGACATTATGGTGCATGATGGTTCCCAGTAGGTTAAGTTACAAATTATTATTAAGAGTTGGTTGGATATCTTTTATTTTTTATAAATGTTGTTAATAGTTGGATGGATGATGAATGTATTTGTGAATATAAATGAAAATAAAGAACTATATATATATATATATATATATATATATATATATATATATATATATATATATATATATATATATATATATATATATATATATATATGGAGGATACCTTGTTTAAGGGCATATGAAATTCTTGTAGCTAATGGTATGGTGCCCCAATATTGATTGTATCTTACTAGTATGTAGTAGATAATACTAGGTCCAATATCTTTTATATGTGGCTATAAGTATAATATATATCACTAGGTTAATTACTTTCACTCTACATGGTCAGATTTTGAGGAGTATTAATATCTGTCATGAACTCCAAAATTGGTAGGGCTGTCAATGGTTGGGCCAAACACTGGCTTTGGTCCAATTTTTGAACTAGGCCAAGACTACTCAAACTTTTGATTTTGCTTGGCCCAAGCTGGCCCACTGACAGTCCCATCCATTAGGTTACTTGTTAGTTGGATGGTCATGATTGATTAACATATTTGTCAATCCTACGAGCTTTAGGGTTGATATCCTTCATTAAATGTGGTGTAGTGCACATCGCATCTGGCCTCATCTCTAGATTGGTGCATATTTCTCTTGATGGGAAATTCTAGCTTTAGGTTCATTTTTCTTATATAAAAATAAGACTTGGTCCCTCTCCTTTGTGTCATGTAATGGGAAATGCCTACAAAATTACGAATTTGATGGAATGATGAATTTAATGTATGCAAGAAATTTTCTGAGCTATAATGGTGTGGTGTGTTATGGATTATAATGCCATTTTCTCTTTTCAGGACCAAAAAATAAAATAAAATAAAATAAAATTTCCCGTGAGCTCTCCCTCTTGCACATATATTCTGCATAAATCATGCACAAACCCACAAACCTTCTGTGGTTTGTCTGAACAGTGGTGGAGGGCATTATCTTCAGCATGCTCATCGATCTTGGACCCCAAATCTAACTATTTTAGGCCAGCCTTCTCATTCCAAAATAGACCTCCAATCAGACGTTCAAGGATACCCAAGAATGGACTCCAATTCTATTTGTTTTGGCGAGATTGGACCCTAAATCTGTCCAATTTAGATAATGACATTGGACCCAAATCTGTCCGTTTTGGACAGTGAGATTGGGCCTCAAAGTTGTCCATTGTGGATAACAAGTTTGGAGCTCAAATCTGTCCAAGTGGATAGTGTATTATGGCCTCAAATCTGTCCAAGTGAACTGTGTATTTGGGCTACAAATATATTCCACTAGTCAGCATGTTTGGGCTATAAATCTACTTAATGTGGATAGTGTATTTGGGGTTAAAATCTTCCAATGTAGAAAGCCTATTTATTCTACAAAATCCATCCACTCTTTCCTTTTATACGGACTGTTCTATATATATATATATATATATATATATATATATATATATATATATATATATATATATATATATATATATCTTGTGGAATTAATGATATTGGTGGATTTTGTTTCATCAGTGTGTGGTTCTTTTTATACAGACTATTCTCTCTCTCTCTCTCTCTCTCTCTCTCTATATATATATATATATATATATATATATATATATATCAACTACTAGGGAATACAAACTTGTTTAATGTATGAATGTGAGCTTGTGCCAGAATATTAGAAATCAAGGTAAACATGTGGTAGGCACTCTTTGGGTTCATAATAAGAAAACTGGTCTTTACCGGCGGTCAAAATCACCGGTAAAGGCCCAAAAAACTGCCAGAAAATCCTTTGCCCGCGGTTATCTAATAGCCGGTAAAGCCTCAGTCGGTAAAGGCTTTACCGGCGGCTAGGACCTTTACTGACAGTTGTGCTGGACGCCGTTAAATCATCAGTTTTTGTTGCAAAATAGTCAAAAGCTACGGATAAAATCCGTAGCTAAATATTACTAGCCCACAGTACGACCATAGCCATTGGTACCGTAGACACGGTAGATGCACAACCTGCTGAGTGGGGTTCAGAAAATCAGTTTCACATCAGCTGATACGGCAGTGTTGAATCCATATCAGCTTTACCCCAATAAGATATAGGGAAACTCTTAGTTATTCTAGGTATATGATAGACAATAAATAAAATTCATGGAAGCCTTCTTAGGCATATAATGTAAAGAAATTGCTTCATATTTCAATTTTTAACTGACATATTACAAGCAGACAATGCCTATAGTGAAATAAATCAAACCTTAATTAAACAGTTTCTGTGAATTAAAGTACAAAACATATAACAAATATTAGCACATGCATACATATCAAAATATCTGAAACAAATCTTTATACACTATGAATCACCTACAAATAAGTTTTGTAAATTTTAAAGCCAGTAATTCAACAATGTAATGGAAGTTCCTAACTGAAATATAAATTGATCTATCAAAAAAGAAAAGCGAGAAACTAAATGTACTTCAAAAGAACCTTTGTACGAAAAGAAAAATGCAATATTACCTTCTATTGACCAATGATACACTGATGTTTATGTGATCAGCCCCAACGTCTTTGGCATAATCCACTTCCAAAACACAACCTATGAATATAACAATATAGCATGGAAACTAATTGAGAAACAAAACAACCTATGAAACAAATAGAAAAGTGAGCTAATAAAGTTTAAAGTGGATGACATTATCACCTGCTCAGGCATCTGATGTGATTTCATTTTTGCCTTCGTCTCAATGTTGAATATTTGTAGCTGGTCCTGAATAGTTCCCTAAAGTTGAGCTTCAAACAGAATGTCACAGTTCACTCGTCATATATGAGATGCAACAAAGAAGATGCTCACCACCACAAGAACAAAGATAGTCATAGTACTAAAACTTGGTGGGTCAAGTCAACCATGTTGAGTCGACTCGGGTCAAAGAGATTCCAAGCCAGGTTTCACAGAAACTCACTAGCCAGCATGACTCAGTCATTACTTGATGAGTCGTGTCAATTCGGCTAAAAAACTCAACTGACTCTGTACAATTCAGCATGACTCAACCAGGCACTAGCCCAGTCAACCTATTTTTGCAGTCCAACATCCACAACTTCAGGTCTAACTCATGAACATACCACCCTCACTTCATTTAGAAATTAGAACACAAACAGCTCACCAAAGCTACTTATTTCTCATCCTTTAAATACACGAAAGAATATAATATGCACCAGGAAATCCCTTGATTCACCTTTACTTGAATGAAACTAACATTTGACATGCATTTCATGAGCCTAGGATAAGTTGACTCAGCACATATCTCAACTCATTGTGTACTAGAGATTTTAACACATATATTAGGGCCTTTATGCATCTCCCTTCCACATCAACTTGTACTAGGACCATAATCCACAAAATAAGTGAACAGTGAATTAACTAAACAAATTTATGAATCTGTTTCCATAATAAAATCACAACTGCATTGTGTCAAGAAGCATGAATTTCACTTGTCCAGCAAGTTTAAAACTGTGTCCGCATGTATTCCATTCCAATATATAAATTTGGTAAATGGCACCTGGAACAAGAAAATCTCAAGATTCAATCAGTAAAGAGACCACACTCTCAAGAGAAATTTCAGTTGCTGATAATTCCCATAGCAACAAATTAAACAACAGTACGATCATTTGAATATAGTGCCACTACCAAATCAATGATAAAGTTGTGGAAAAAGTTTCACGCTTGCTGCCAACCTGATGCAACCCTTCTCCTTTATCGAGGCCTAAGACTGGCAATGTGAGCACAAAACTCCCACACCTGCTATGTAATAATCAATTACATAGTTTCATGTTGGATTCTTAAGATATTTGATGATTTTAGCATGATTTGTGATTTTGATTATTTTATTTAATTTGTTGATTGATCTCACTTCACTGTTTATCCACATGCATCCATCCTACATCAGGCAAATCAGAACACGACTGATAAACAACTACTAAATCCTTAGGACAGATTAGGAATGGGAGTGATTGGTTCTGATGGGTATTAGCGGACAAAGGATTGGGGTTTAAAGTTAAAAATAATAATAATAATTGGGATTTGGAAGTGATGTGATAAGGGTTTAGGGTTGTTTGACATGACCTTGAGTGTTGCAAGTGGGTTTTGGAATGAATGACTGCATTTAGTGGTTTGGAGTGATTTAGGATTTTGAATAGCATATACATGAGGGATTACACGTGGTGAGGTGTAGGTTTGTATGGTTTGGTTTCGTGTGGTTTAGTTTAATAAGGACCAATCCAGTGAGGTTCATAGTTGTGCAATAAGAAGGATATGAAGAGGAAAAAAAATGGACACAAAGACAAGTTAAACTTTTAGATGTACACCTTTTAGGACCCACACCCAAGTTGGCCTCTAATATCATGAAGATCAGAACTCTCTCAAGTCTCACCTAACAACTAGGGAGAGTGGGTGCATTCTCCATACATAATAGTTAGCAATATATTAACATCAGAAACAAGTTAAGGTTATTGGAATAGGCAAAACATCAATAACAGAATACAAACAAAAGCAAGCAGAGGTTTACACATGCAATTCATCATTAGAATGAAAGCAAGATCACTCTAATTCAATCAACAGACTAAAATTTTCTAGTGATAAAAACAAGACAAATGAGTACATCATTCATGGATGCAAGGAGTTTCCCCAATTTAAACTCCTAAAAGGTTCATAGTTGTGCAATAAGAAGGATATGAAGAGAATGAGTACATCATTCATGGATACAAGGAGTTTCCACAATTATCATCCAGATTATTTTGTGATTGATTCATATTCTACAAATTAAAAGGCAAGAGAGTGCACAAACAGCACCGTGATGTGGCATGGAACAATTGTTGCTGAAAGCCGCCAATCCACATCATCTCCAATTGGTGAGTGTATAAAATTAGCAGCTAATGCATTCACCTTTCTCTCACTGTTGACACTCTGCAATACAAATCATGTAACATGTATATAATGGAAATGAGCAAAGAAAACAACACAAGCAGAAACATCCAAATAACGAAAACAACAAACCTTTTCCAGTGATCCTTCAGGAGAAGATAAGCCATAGAACCTTAATGACACATCACAGTGGGTGCTCCTATGATAGAACTTAGTGCTGACTTGAAGCTGTTCAAATCTACCACATAGAATCTCCGTCTGATTGATACTGATGATCCTAGTAGCAGCCTGCTGGATGGAGACATTTACCAAGAACTGTATCATATTTTGCATATCCTTTCCTGAGAGAAAAGTCATTTCCTCATCATGCTAGTAACTCAATATTTTATTGATAGTATGCCATTCTTCTTTAGTTAATCTTTCTTCTTCCAACTGTGATTCCTCAAAATCATTCACAGTTAATGGATATTGAGAAGTACGCTTGAAAAAAGTGCAAGAAATATAGGTATGTCGAAAGAAATGGACAATGATTGCTGAAGAAATCGTCAATTAAGCATGCAGCGAATAAGCTGACAAGAAATACACAATTGACCACAACACAGCACTTCAATCATAACCAAAGTTGGGGAAACAAAAGGGTATTGTGCTTCCTATAAACCATCCAAAAGACCACCAGCTCCTTTTCATATGACTTTTTTGTTGAGCCGCCTCCTTTGATTTTACAGTTTCAACCTTTGCATGTGCAAGCAACCTGAAAAGACAATCTCTGAAAGCTCAGTGCAGGTAAGGACATGAACCAAACATGATCCAGCTTGATTCAAAAGCAGTGTTCAGAGTATCAGTATCATTGCATGTATCAAAGATTGGGAATACAGAAATATGTATCTATATCGCTGATATTATTGTCGATATAAACTTAATTTCCATTCTTGGAAAGTCCAAAAAAGGTAGATTTAATGAGAAATTTCAGGCCAATAAATTAATAAACCTTGGTAGCTCATTTTAAGATGTTTTTAAATGAACTGACAAGAACTTGGCAATCTGCGTATAATTCCCAAACTTTGCAAATCATGATCATGCGGTTTACTTCATCCTTCATAAGAAGTTCTAATCTCAAACTTCATATTTAACTAACTAGGCCGCTGGATAGGAGTGGATTAGGTGAGACCCCGAACTCACCCAAGACAATGTGGCCCACACCGTGGGGCCCACCTTGATGAATATATTTTATATCCAAGCTGTCCATCAGTTTTGCCAGATTATTTTAGAGTATGAGCCCAAAAATGAATCATATACAATTCTCATGTGGACCACTTAAATGCGAGATTGGACATAAAAATAAACTGGCCCTAGAACCACAATATAGTCTAATCAAAACAGAGGCAAAACCATAACATTATGCATTCAAATATCACAAGGAACCAAAATTATCAAGAAGGATACACAAATATACAGATTGATGCTACCACACAGTTACACATGGGAAACAAATTCGTCAAGCCATTAATCATTCTCTATGTATACTTTTAAATTGTAATTTGTAATTAGCAGACATTTTCATTTAGCAAGTTTTCACACTTTGAATCCACAAAGAAATCACAGTACATGCATTCACATTTGCAAATGCATGATTAGAACCCATACATGTATCAAACAGTGAATGATCATATTTTCTTCATAAACATCAACTGGTATAAGCAAACAGAATAAGCAATATATCACATTGTAGATAAAGCACCAAATAAGATTTTGGTTTCATCCTATCATTTTATACAAAGTACAGAGTCCAGGCCACAGCTCACTTGCTTGTCTTCCAAGGTACCGATTTTTCCATCCTGAAACAAGAGAAGTGCAATTAACATGAATTATCAATGTCACTAAGCAAGACTATATAAATTGAACTTATCTTCTCCAAAATAAAAACTCACCAGCAAAGTAGCTAATTGCTCCACTAATTATCAATGTCACTAAGTAGGACTATATAAATTGAACAACACTAAATGATAGTTCCAAGTGTGGGATCTTTGTAAACTTTACTATTTCTTGGAAAGTAACCTTGCACACTGAAGGCTTGGATCCAACAAACGAGCTATCTGTCTTCGGACAAGAACTTCAAATGGCACCTAAAGATGTTAAAAACTAATGGTAAGCTATCAGAATACAGAAAGCAGAATGAATGGAGAAGGAAAAGGTGACACTTCTATGAATCATATGAACTTCTAAGAAAAAAATCATGAAGCATATAAGTATCTTGCCGCGAGACTTCTTATTGTCTCTAGCAGCATTCCCAGCCAACTCCAAAACCTTAGCTGCCAAGTATTCAAGAACAACAGCCAAATAGATAGGAGAACCAGTTCCAAGATAATAAGCTTCCCTCCATTTTCAGGCATTGCTTCCTTGCACCTGTAGAGAATCATCAGGCACTCTTCGTCTCCATGATTGTGGATGCATTACAACTTCATCTACTCAATGGAAACTGGTAACAAGTTGTGGATGCATCCAAAAGTGTATCTTGAACTTCTCTGCCTTTTAAAGCAAATTAAAAACAGATTGACAACTAACAGAATGTGCATAAATGCAAAACCTAGCTTAAATATACCAGAGTGGGAATTTTTTACCAGAAAAACCACTCATTTTCATCATGTAGCTTGCATTGTCACAATTTTACTATTGCTTGGAAAGTAACAGATTAGTTATGCAATGGCTTCGAGTTACAGATATGCGAAGTACTGGTATAATGGATTTTACAAAAGAGATACGTACATAATGTTAGACCTAATTGGTAGCGTTTTAGTTCATCTAATAATCTTGCCTTTCTATGGCCCTAGGATGAAAATCACTTCTGTTAAAGGGAATGTGTCATATGGTTTTGATAGAAAACAACAAAAAAATGAAACACAGAGCATGAACACAAAAATGAGGCACATCCAAATCTCAAGTGGATGACACCATAGCAAACACAGTGGAGATTGAAGGCTCACTTTTGAAAAATTCTCGAGGGCCATAGAAGTGTTGGATAAGCTGATATTTGTATTTTCCTATGAAAAGGTTGGATGGGAAATAAACATTAGGTGGACTATATAAAAATTTATATGTTTGACTTGTTTTTCAGTAGATGATGAAAAAAAAATTGTGTATAAAATGACAAGATGCATGACTACTCATTAAATATCAATTAATCAACTAGTTAGAGCATCATTCCAAAACGGGCTGCTGTTTTTTTCTTAACCATCTAAAGTTGGTTTCACCATCTAAACGATAGAATAAAGCATTACTAGCATGCAGAATGCAAGGTGGTGGAAAGATTAAGCAAACAAGAAAACTCACCAACAACATTGGAACCTTGGCAACCCAATCTTGAGAGCTTCCACTTCCATAATCAGCTCCAGCCAGGACAATGGTGTCATGGCTATAAGCCTTGTACCTCTGAAACACTATATTGATAACATGCTTTTAGTTTATAACATATCAAACTGTAGAGGAATGCCTCTTGATACTCCTCTACATTCATAGACCATAAGTAACAGATAGAGGTCCTAATATGAATAAATTTTAAAGAGAACCAATCACCTATAGGCGGTTGTATGCTACGACCTTTTCTTGCCTAAAGAATCTATTTCCATTTTTTCCCTTATAAACAATTTTCAAGGCAAAATACTTGTAAACTACAGCAGTTTCAGGGGTAAATGTCATTGTAAAAAGTGAAAGGAAGCAATGAAGAAAAAATGTAGCTAAGTGAAAAGAATAGCATAATTTGATATCAATGAACTCACCATCGCCGCATAAAAAACATAGAGCTTCTCGCCTATTAGATTGTGAATTGTCTTTGGCTTCTCCCTTCAAAAGCTTGTTAACAATGCGAATATTAGCAAAGGTTCCCCTTGCCATCACCTCATGTTTATCTTCCTTTTTTTTTCTTTTTCATTTTCTTTTTAAGAAAGTAAGTTATGGATATAATAGCCTAGTTCTCTAAAAGCATAAAAGATTCAGTGGCATATTGCTTTGAAACCATGAAAGAACCAAAAATAATCAGTAAATGAGTTATTCACAATTCATGCTAATATTTAAATCAGAACATTTTACGCATAAGAAGAGAAAAATCAAAACAAATCATAATATAAATATGTGTACCTTCTGTTACGCGTGAGAAGATGAAAAGCTGAAACAAATCACAACATAAATCTCTGTAGATTAGTCAAGAAAAACTACTAAATAATTCAAGAACATAGCAATGGAATCCCACTACAAATATGTAAAGAGTTGTATTTTTAGGATTCTTAGCAGATTCCTCACAGAGCTCTTATGAGTACCTGTATATACAAAAAAGGCAATACATGATCATTTAGGCATGAGCCAAAAAATGTCAGAAACCGAGAGCTCTTATGGGATTTTTGCAGCTGATGTCTTTTTAGCATTTTTTATTGTGGTTTCTAGCATCACATGAGCTATTTTCTAAAAGTAAAGTGGAGAAAATTATGGGTCTGCTAATCAAGTAAGCCATTATCAATACCATCAGGCAATTGATATGTACATGTATGTATGTGTAAAACACCATTCTTCACAGAACCTAGTTTCCTGTTTTTGCTTTGGGATATATATGCATGATGTGTACATATATGTATGAGTAAATCACCATTCTTCACAGAACCCAGTTTCCTATTTTTCCATTTGTTTGCCTTGATTGATGCTTTTCTTGAATATCCCCTTCTTGTTGGTTGTGTTTGATTATTTAATTGGATTCTTAGAAATATATATATATATATATATATATATATATATATATATATATATATATATATATATATATATATATATATATATATATATATATATGTATATGTATGTATGTATGTATGTATGTATGTATGTATAGTTTTAGTTTTTTCCCAATTCTTAGAAATTGATGCCTTTCCATTTGTTTTTTTTTTAATATCCATTTCTCTCTCTCTCTCTCTCTCTCTCTCCCTCTCTCTCTCTCTCTCTCTCTCTCTCTCTCTCTCTCTCATTGGATTGGGCTGGAATTAGTAATTTCATTTTCTATGTTTTCTTTTCTCTTGCTGATGCTATTGATTTTTATGAATTCTCATAAAGAAGAAAAGATTTTTTTTAAAAAAGAAGAAAGATAAATGTGAGGGGTGTATGACAATCCTAACCCTCAATTAATGGCCTTTTGTGGATGTTGGTACCTTCTTTAGGAAAAGATGACACACCAAACTTCCTTGGAAACCACACCCCCAACCCTCATCCTTACATCACCTTTCGAGGAAATTGCATCCAAACAGTCCCTGACCACCTTATTTAGGAAACCATGATCCAACCAAGTACCTTATTTTGGAAACCATGCCCCTAGCCCACCATTCTCATCCTTTGGCATCACCAGGAATCCCACAGTTACAACTGCATTTCACCCTAACCCACTTACAGAAACTACTCTCTCAATCACACTACATGCCTTACTCACTTCACAAGTACAACCAACCCCACACCTCACACTCTCCCTTTTGTTCTCTCACAGGACCTGCCACAACCCACAGGTTACAATTACTTGTCAGAATTCTCAACCAATGGGCCATCATTGGCCAATAGTTTGGATTCAAATCGGATCAGATTGGTTTATCATGTATGAGATGTATGAGTATGTTGCAGGCCCTACTTAAGTGATCGTAAACATGATCCAAGGGGTAGCAAACACATGTATGCTCATGGTACGTAGAGTCTAGGATTTTGTTGTGTTTTGACTAGTGTGGAGTGTTAAAATATAGGAGTTTAAATGATAGCTCAGGATTCCCCTAAAGTCATAAGCACTGGCCTTAACTGCTGTATTCTGGAAGTCATTTTCTATGTTTTCTTTTCTCTTGCTGATACTATTGATTTTTAGAATTCTAGTTTAATTTTTGTTGAGTTCCATGCCTTTAAAAAAATAATAATAATAATTTTTAGAGAAGAATTCTTATTTGGTTTATGTGAAAGTATATGCATTCAGTGGCTAATGATATTCACAAATTAAGATTTCTTGCATGCCTATTCTACTATGTATAAGAAATTTTAGATCTAACATTTCCATACTGTTATAATGATACCAAGACTATCGAACACTGCTATTGTCTATATCTAGCATAAGAGGAACAACACAAACTAGTGGAGTTTTGATCACTCAATTACCATAACAGCCAATATTTTGTGCTATGTTTGGATAGTGTGCTTCCAATTATATAAATGAATAACTGCAGATCATATTTTTTTTTGAAAAAAAAAAGAAGAAGGCAAAGGACAAGATCAATTATATAAATGAATAACTGTAGATCACATGTACTCTTGTAACCATCTTCTTGATATTACAAATATACATCCATATGAGATCTAGACAGCTCATCTGTTGTGCCATAAGCCAACAGTCAGGTTGATCGGAGCCCCTTATGGGAGAATTTCTGCTCATTGTATGTAAATCATTGGTCAGACTTTTTTCTAACCATCAGTTTCTAATCAACAAAAATCATCAAATCAGAGGATACATTCATCCCACCGGTGTAAGTTTATAGGTGTAGCCCATCCAAACAGGGGCCTAGCAGAAGAACGATCTCAATCCTATACATCTTTACCACTGTCATATGAATATAGATGGAGAGCTCAATAACTATTCTGCATATTAGTCATTATGTTATTGGTTAGATTTTCTTCCCACGCAGGCATTATCTCTAAAATAAACATCCCAAACCGTAATGGAAATCAAATACTGCACATATCAGTTTCTCAAATGCTACCTATTACCAAAAAAGGCATTATCTCTATTCTTTTCTTTTTTCTTTTTTCAATTTCTCTATTTTTCCTCCCAATCAAAGAACAACACCAAAAAATCCTCCCCAGAAATTTCAAATCCCTCAATTAAAAGAAAAATTTTAAGAAATAAATTAATTAATATTCAAAGATCTACATCATCAAAGCACAAATGAAAAACATCAAACAAAAGTTTTTAAAAATAAAAACAAAAATCCTATGAAACGATCTCAACATCAAAATACAACTCCAGAAACCCCCAAAAATCGTTGCAGAACACAAATGTGACTCAAAAAACCCTAGAAAACATAATGCAGTTCGATGAAACCCTAACCTTACAATGCGGGAAGACGAGATCGAAAAGATTGCATTTGCTCTTACCTTAAATCGATAAAATGGGAAACGAGAAAGTAAAAGAAACCCTAGATCTGATGCGAACGCAATAACCAAACGGGTCTGCCTTTGAAAACGTGAGCTCATTAAGATCTGCGAATCCAAAGGAGAGCTCTCTCCTCCAACATTTAAAGTGAGAGAGAGAGAGAGAGAGATGGAAAATCGGTAGTAGGGTTTTCTAAGAGAGTCGAGGGAGTGGGTCGGAGAAAAATTTTAGAGCTTTTACCTTTATCGTTGCTACCGAGTATTGCAAGATCGAGAGAGGGTGAGGGAGCGTGGGAGATCGAGAGAGGGCGAGGTAAAGGGAGAGGCTTTTGGGTTTTGGGAGATGGGTGCGCGAGAGAGAGGGATTTATTTTCAGAGATGGTGCGCGCGGGATTAGGTTTTGGGGGGTGATGGATGGCTTAATGTTTTTTAAAAAAAAATAGAAAGGCCCCTTTGCCCGCAGCCGTTAAAACGGGCTGCGGGTAAAGGGTAAGCCCATTAGTCAGCTAAGCCCTAATTTGTTGTAGTGATTCGAGACCTAGCTCATAGTCCTCAAAATATGTCTTCTCATTTGTCCAAAAGTTGATTTAATATAATGCTTGGTTTTGAAACTGCCAAGTTTTTTTTTTCTTGCACATTAATCCAAAAAATATAAAGAATACATCTTCTTCTTTTTTTAATTTTTTTTCCCAATGCTTATGAAGACTTGATGGAAAATATAAAATTCACATTAATACCTATGTTTTGGTTTGTGAGATGATTGAATGACAAAGATATCCTGACAGATCTTTTATATGGCTTGATGCCCATTCAAGCAAATAGCACATCTTTCCTCTAGACATGCTTTGAGAAAAGGATTTAGGACTTCCAAATGCTTATTCATTGTTTGTCCTGTGCTCTAAGGGATGTAATTAGTTTGATGAGAGTGGAGGGAGTACAGTTGTAGGCTTGCCGTATAGGAGTGACAAAAGTTGGATATGATACCCTTCTAAGCAAGTTGTAAGCAATATCAATGCTAATTTTCTCAAGGTTAGGCTTTGTCTGCTTGGGTGCGAATGTGTTCTTGAATTTGGAGATAAAGTGCATTTCTTTCCCTTCTCTATGGATTGAATCAAAATGACTAATCTAATAATGTGGAAATAGTAATGGATTGTTATCTGTATCTATTGTCTGAAGATGAAGACTTTTACAGGTTTTTGGTTTTTTATGTGATGAAAATCATGTAGAAACTTGGATATATATTGTGAAGCATTGGATCCCATCTAAAGAACTCCAAAATGCAAAGATTAATTGATCCATTTTCTCTCTGAAGCTACTGTTAGCTGTTAGTTGTGGTAATTGTTTCCTCACTTGCTAAATTTTGTTGTTAGCTGTGGTAGCTGTTTCCTTGACCCATAGCAGGAAATAAAGCAGTCGGTGTGATGAAAGCAGGGCAGAGCTTTACAATCGAACCCATGATCAATGCAGGTATCCTTTTGAGATTTTAAAAAATGTCTAGCATTTCAGTACCTTTGTTAAATTCATTCTGATAAAAGCTTCCTTTGTAGGAATAGGATCATCTGATTGGAGTGTTTTTTCACCTTGACAATGGAATGTAAGTTGACCAATTGGATGGTCCAGATTGATCAATCGGCCACGTGTCCAAAGTCAACTCATTGTGCTTGAAGCTCTAGAACTATCTTATTTATTTATTACTTAATTGTAGCTGATTTAATTTTTTTTGCTTTATGGTTGCTACAGGATTATCCTATTCGTGTTACTGTTCAAGGTGATGGCAAGATTCTTATTACAGATCTATGGGTTGATGGTAAGTTTTTACATTCAGTATATCGAATTTGTTGCAATTATTTGGTTCTCATTGTACAAAAAGAAAAAGTTACATGATAGTTTCAAATGAAGATATTGAGCTAATAGGTATGTGGATCTCAACTAGATAGGCAGTGCAGGTGGATCCTCTCTCGCCAAATAAATCCATTACATTTCCAAGTATGTGGATGTCGACCAGATAGGCAGTGTTAATGATTTCATTATCTATCTATTTATTTGAAAAAAATATATGAATATAATCAGATTGTTCTGACTCCTGATATTTGTGTAGACTTTGTGGATTCAAGCTGGAAGAAAGAAGTGTCCCATCAAAAGCTCCCTCTCGTAGAAGTATGCAAGTATATATTAGATTTCATTAGGGAGATGTAGGCTTTTGCAAGTCAATGGTTATATGTTTTTATATGAGGTATCATATTTAGTGGATTACATTTATCTGCATGTATTTGTCATATGAGGTATCATATAATGCTTTGGCAAGTAGTTTTTATTTTCAGTATGCTTGAACTTTTTAGTTTGATGAATAGGATTCCTATTAAACAATCATGTGAATAGGATTTATTTTGTGAATAGAATTCTTATTAAACGATCGTATGAATTATTTTTTGAATGACTATCAGGTGTAAGATTTTTTTTATTTTTTTTTAAATGATATATTTTTTTAATTTACATATATTTTAGCGATGGACCAAATCTGTCTCTAATTTCTGAACAAGTTGGAAGTCAGATTTGAGTTTGTTGCTCTCCTCATACTAGCGACGAACCTTATCTGTTGCTAATATTTTTAATGACAAAAATTTGGGTGGGTTTTTTCGATTAAACGATGGATTTTATCCGTTGAAAAAAAAAATGACCCAATAAATAGCAATGGACGAAATCCGTCGTCTATTTGGTGTTACGACGGATTTGGTCCGTCGTAAATCCACGATTTTGGCTTTGTAGTGCTATAGTTACAAGGGCATTCACAAGGACTCACCTATATGAGTATTGGAAGTGGGGCCGCTTTCTGATGTTTGAGAGTTTTTGGCTACTCTCATGAACTCATGAATCCAGGACAGCACAATGTCGTTAATGTGCTATAATTTTAGAACACATGATAATTGAAATATATGTGTGTGTAACATATATAGTTGTGTCATATAGAATACTTAATTCAAGACCATAGTCACTAAGAATTTTGATTCAACTTTGATTTTTTTACATTAAGTGAAGGTTCAAGTCCATAAGATACCTCCTATACACATATTTTCCTTATATATATACCCTAACTTCTGCATTTTGAAAAATAGTGGGGGATTGTTGATTTTTTTTCAAAATACAAAGAAAAGAAATTTTATTTTAGAAAATGGGTTGTGGCGTTGGTGATTGTTAGTGACCATTCATTTGCGAATGGTGATATCTCTTGGTAAAAGGAGCATCTTTTGAATTTGAAATAGAGGGATGTCATTGTTGGAAAGACACCACCATTATTGAAAAGACACCATGGAAGAAGATGTCGTTTCATGAAAAGGGTCTTTAACATCTCTTGTGATTCTATATCAACCTATCTTCGGGTCAATCCGAATTCACAATTTCCAACAATCTCCTCTTCATCATCTTCTTCTTCTCCATTTTCATTTTTGGATGTTTTTTGAACTCATCTTCTTCTTCTTCTTCATTTTCATTTTTGGATGTTTTTTGAAAGATACAGTTTTTAGGCACTAAACTGCAAATAGTTTTTCAAGCAGTAAATTGCAAACAGTTTTCAGGGGGTAAATTGTAACAAAATAAAAGTTAGGGGTGTACGCTATAAAAGTGTGTTCGGGGTGCGATTTTTCAATTTTGCAGGCCAAAACCAACATTTCTCCGGTCTCGGAGAAGAGGCTTCTTGTATCCTGGAGGCGGATTTGTTGTAACCCTCTTGCAAATTAGTTTAATCACCAGTAGGGCGCGAATATCGCCTTAAAGATAGTGACATAGTAACGCGCCTTAAGCCTATTTTTAAGTAATTTATTTCTTATCTTTCCTCCTCGACCATAACATGGCATAGTTTCTGTTCACTTACATTGTCTAAGTCCAAATTCTAAGTGGATGGTTACGCTCTCTCAATCATCCACATTCGCAGGGAATGATGCATTCATACGTATGAGAGTTCCCATTGATCTTCAGTATGTGGAATCCATAATGTGGCTCATATTCACCCTACATCACAAAATCAGGACACTCAACTCAGTTGGGCTAAACCACAACTAGAAATGTAAATAACACCTAAAACCCATAAGAGGTCATTTGCGAGCTTATATTTGATATGAGTTAAAAATTAATAGAATCCATATGAGTTGAAATTACCAATTATGTTTGTAACCCAGAATTGAAATGCACTATCTTTGCAGCTGGGGCAATGTCATAGCTAATGAGGATATAACCGAGGTGCATCACTTGTTGGTTGAAAATTATTTCTAAAACCCCTCTTTGGCTTGGGTTCAGCCTAGTGTCATTGAGAATGTCTAGAAAATCTCCTTTTAATTAAGCATAAGGCTCTGAATAAAAAAAAAAAAAAAAGAGTGATCGATGTCCACTGAAATTCATGTAAATGTGATTAGCAGCTCTATTCTAAATGCATTGGTAATATAAAATTGACACTAATCGGAATCCATATGAAATGGAATCACATTATTTTGTTGTGATTTCTAAAAAAAAAAACTTTTGATGTATTTGATGTGAATCCGAGTCACATCAAATAGACCCTCTCAAACACACCAATTACAACTATTCACAATAATTACCACTAATTACATGCTCTCAAATGACCCCTAAATTCCTGTGCTATAACTTAGTCATGCAATGTCGTATTTTTAAGGTATCCCTTCATCCTAATGGGGGAGGCCTGTTGATTGGACTGCATTGCATGTACACATTTAATACTAAGCTAGCCCAACTGGACTGTATTGCATGTACACAGAATATCGGGCCCCTCACATAATCTCAAAGTTTCTAGGATAGGCATCACCCAACTGTGGATGTGCTCGCAATGGCACACCTACTTTTCCTCTTGGGTTTGGATATTCCTAAGCTTCAACTGGTATACTGCTCGCAATGGCACACCTACTTTCCTCTTGGGTTTGGATAGTCCTAAGCTTCAACTGGTATATTGGTATGGTTTACTTAAAGTCACCGCTAATCGAATGCCCTTGGAATCTACATCTAGCTACGTACTGCAAAATAACATGGAGCCATAGGATGGAAGAGTCTCCAACCTTGGGAATTAATTTTAAGAACTTTAATCGTTAGAGGGTAAAATTATCATTAAAACTATATGTGATTAGAAATGGACAACTTAAATTTTAGCTTATAAGGCACCATGAATAGCCTAGATTAAACCTAATTTCTTTCACTTCTTTAATTAGAACCGAATAAACCAAGAAAAAAAAGTGAAAGAATCTGACCCAATGATTCATACATACTATATTTGCACCAAGGTCAAGATTCTATGTCCAAAAGTCTTTAATAGACAATCAGGATCATCTAGGTGACTGGTGGTGTCACATTGGATGGGGTCATATGCATACCACGTGGGCCCCACAATCATGGTTTTAAGACTCAAGTTAGTCCTATGCGACTTGTCCGGCTCCGACTCAAATTTGGCAAAAACCTGATTGAGTTTGACACCAAAAGTCACCAGACGAGTCACCTCTAACTTAGACGAGTTGGCCGATTTATCCCGAACTGGGCGAGTTAAGCACTTGCCCATGCTCATGCCCGCAATGCTCAACTCCACTTTTGTATAAAAATAGAGAAAGGCATCTAGATCATTTCACCCTTGAGGAGATTGTTTTAAGTCTTGATAGAAAGTTCAATCCTTTTTAACAAAAAGAAAAACATTTGGAGGATCTTGGCAGTAAAAATTCCTCTAAAAAAGTTTAAAAGAAGCTGTAAATTTTCTCAGAAATTAGGATTTTATTAAATAATACCTTTACAAAATAAAATGGCAAGAAAGTACTTTTTGAGAGGGGAAATTATCATGATGCCACTCTATAATTTTATATTAAGAAAGTGGTAAAGTCAATAGTTGTGGGGCATACATGATATTTGTATGATATACAATTGTCCAATACATATAATCCATCATGACGTTCAAAGTTACTAAAATTTTGATTGATTTAAACATAAGTTGAGCGACACCTTAAAAAATAACATACACCACTTAAAAGCATTAAAATGGGCTTACAACTGATCATTTGGTGATTTGATTGGAAAGATTTTTCGTTTATGTGACAATCATAGTTGCTGGAATGTTTGACTAGTCGGATGTCATACATGGACCATGTGTGCCTTAAAATTTTCTACTTTATTACTTTTTTTCTTGTGAATTTAAAATTTATGAGGAATTTTCTATTAAAAATCTCAAGGCCAGATTGGTTCATGGACCAACATATTAATGTGGTATAAAACTCACATCATTACTTCTTACCTTCCATATTACTTGGTACCTTCGGAATCACCACATGACATGGATTAGCGGAGGTGTGTTGATGTGCCATAGTTTCATGGGCTCTACCATGACGTATGTGTTATATCCACACCATCCATCCATCTTCCATCTTCATGATCATTTTATGAAATGAGATTTTAAAAAATGAGGCAAATCTAAAACAGAAATGAGCCAGACCCCAACTAGCAATGGGAATTAAACACATGCTATTGAAAACTTCTTTAGGTTCACAGGAATGTAAGATTTTTCTCATTTTTGAGGACACACCCTAGAATGATATTATAAAATGAATAGACAGAATAGATATAACATATATTAAAAAAATTACATCCAAGGATATGTAATGAGCAAAAATATATTATATATCACATATCATAAGTGAAGCTGCAACAGAAATATTACGTATGGCCACTATCATGTTTTACTTCTACTATTATAATAATGATAATCATTACTCATTTATCAAATATTAAGGCACATTACTACTATAATTGGTAATCCGAACAAGCCTCAAAAGAACAAGAAAACAAGACATAACAAGATGTCTCAACTTGACAAGACAAACCTCTAGGTTATGCTTTGGATTAAACAAATGAACATTTATATCATATATAGATTTAGACAGCGGTGGAATGAGATAAAGTACATTGTCAAATTCGAGCCCGATCCCTACGTACAGGGTTCATCTGATCGTCGTCTTTTATGACCTAACATTGGCCTCATACATACAAACTTCATCTTGCGTTGGCATTGATTGGACAATATTAGCCATTCATTTCGAGGACTTATGAGCCATTGTGACAAATCTGGCTGAGATGATGAAAATCCCGAGATATAATAGTGGAATTTTGATCAAACGAAATCTCGGAGGTATTCAATTTTTATGATCTTATCATGAAATCATCTATTTTATCAAACAAAAAACAAACAGTAGAATAATTCAAAATATATACTTTTATATCAATTCTTTAAAATTATATAGTATGTTAGAATAAATATTGTTAAATATTTTATTTTCATTCAGATTTGTTTAATAATATTGTGAGAAAAATGTCAAAATATGACAATTGCAGCCGCAATTCCAAGGCCAAGAAATTGGCCAGAACCAGATTTGTCATTGTGCTTTTGGGGAAGGTCAGACATTTTTTTTTTCCTCTTAAATATAAAATTTAATTGAAGGGTCAGGATTATCTTATCAGTATAAGCTCTGATCCATGGCCCATCCACCCCACTTAGTAAAACTTTCAACTACGTAATAAAGATGCGAGCCACGGATCAATCAGTTTACAGGTATTATTATGATGAGACCACTCTGGATGACATCTTCCAACCAGTGGGTGCTTGTGCATCGCTCATACACAATGAGGACCGTAGATCACTGAACCATGGGCCCACTCATGCAGAGTGAAAACCTGAGAGATGACGAGTTTTTCTTAGTATAATGCTCGACCCATATGCTTCTACAGTCGTTCGGAGATTTCAGATTCTACTAGTGGGCCCATGTTTCAAATATTCATACCATTGATGTCGCAGACCCTACTGTGGATTTCCCGAAATGATATGCGAAATTAAAAAGAAAAAGTTCTAATAATCCAATCTGTGGCCGACAAATAAGCCATTAGGAAGAAAGCACATGCAACAATGAAAAGGAGAAACACTCCGCATATATGATATTTTTGTGACAATGGCCACCCACTATGAGGCCCATGATATGAACGGTTTGGATCAATCTCTGCATTGACTCCTGTATGCACTGAAAGTCACGGATTGGGTACAAGCCCAAAAAGGAAACGGATTGACGGCTCAAGTGGTCCACATCACAGGAAGCAAGGGGAATTGAAAGCTTACCATTGAAGACTTTTTAGGGGGCGGAAGTTTTGGATCAAGCTGATATTTATGTTTTTCCCTTTTACAGTTCCATGTGACCTTATTAACAAGTTGATTGCAAACAAACATCATTGGGGGGCCCTAAGAAGTTTTTAATGGTAGGAATTCCATCTCCACTGCATCCTGTTGTGTGGTCTGCTTGGACCATCAATCTGCCTAGCCTCGTGTTCTAAAATGACCTATCAAAATAAATCAATGGTGTAGATAAAACATATTCATATCCGTGGATTCACATATACCCAGATAGGACCGTCCGTCTTAGTCCTGGTGGGGGTTAGAGGTGGGCATCAAACCCAGTCGAATTGGATTCAGCCCAACTCGACCAGGTCCGAGTTTTGCATAGCCTAACCCGAACTCGGTTAGAACCACGACCGAGTCTGGGTCCTCTAACCCAATCCAATCCTAAACACTGCTGACCTAGACCGATCTGAGTCCGACTTGGTCAGAAAAACCGAGTCGGATCGGATTTGCCCAGGTCCGGATCGATTTTTTCCCACAGAGAAGAAAAGGAAAAACAAGATCAAGAAATTTTCTTATGCCCGGCAAAAATGAAACATCAAATTTACTCACTAACTTGGATAACAGTCTGATCTTCATTGTTGACGACAAAGCTATCAGCGAATGCCTTCAACGGGACTCCTTTGCTCTAAGATTGGAACAGAAGACTTAGCTGAAGAACTGGGTGTTGAAGATGAAATATGAGCAATTGGTGGCATTGTCGGGCTACCATTCTCCTTTGCTTTAAAGTATTTGGACCGCGTATCCAAGAGAGCACAATCCATCCGTTCAATGCCAGCACTACCAGTCTACCACTCAGATGTTGCACTTTCTCCAGCAAAAGTTCCTGATCTTCCAAAACCTAAGCACCATGGAACTTAAGAAGCACACTTTAATTTGGTGCAAATTATCATGAAACTAATGTTGGGGGTCCATGCAACCTTTTTCTGAGGGTGTGGTATAGCTGACTTCTGCATGGTCATGAGTTTAGAGTTCCAAGGAAAACATGATGCAACATACCTAGTGTAGCCCTTTACGGATCTTGTAAGTTATAGTGCTGATATGTATTCTAAAATGCAATGATCTGGACCACTATTCTGGTGGGCCACACAACAAGTAATACCTTTGGCAACAAAAAAAAAAAAAAAAAAGTCAGCTTTGAAGGATAACCATCGGACAAAAATTGCTTGATTTGAGGAAAAAATGGTCACCACCTATTTTTCTACTCAACAAAAGAATTTTGCTTGACCTATTTTGGTCCATGGACTTTACACTCTAGGTCCACAGATGAGCTGTCCAAATATTCGGTGCATATACCATATGGCCCACCCCATGGGAAGAAATGTCCAATGGGACCTGTTCAATCAACATGCTAACATGTGAGCAGACTTCTTGCCAGATCAGCAATCTGGACCATGAAAGGACAGGAAAATAAGAAAGGGCAGCAGTTTGAATGTCTGTAACCACACAATCAACAAACTAGTCCTCCAACATGGCTCTAAACATTCTTTTTTATTTATTACTTTAAAGATATTGATATCAAAATAAGATGAAGCAATGCATCATTACAGAGAAGAAGATCAGTTCCATGTGTAAATAAAAGGCTCCTTTTATGGGTGAACCCTCCTGAGGGCTGGAATTCAAAAATTATGTTTCACAGCTGCCTTATTTTACTTTAGAGATTCCTGAAATTTTTTTTTGTAAAATCACAGAATAATAAATGGAATTGAAATCCATGATTTTCAGGGGTGCCAAGCACTACCCTGTTTCAAGCCCTAATTTCAATTCCCAAGTGCCCAGAAACCTGGATTTTGGGGGTACCAAATGACCCTATATGCTTAGCATTGAAGCAATTTGGTGTAGATTTTCATGAAATTTGGTACCAAACACACTTTAAGCTAAAATTTAAAGAATAATAAAGAAAGAAAAAGATTAGGCCAGAAAAGCAAAGTAGCATCTAAACGAAAGAACATTCTTCACTTCGAAAGTAAATAAACCATGTCCAAAATTAAAAGTACAAAAAACCTAACATACATATACTGACATATAGATTAGGTAAAACTTTTATACATTCAATACTCTCTATATGATGAATGCCTTTGTGGCATGTAACTAAATGAACCTTATCCATAATAGTAACTCCCTCTTCCACCTCTACCTTCATCGCCAAATTCATCATTTGGTTTTCTTTTTACAGATTCAACTGCAGGAGAACTCTCGGGCGACTCCGAGTTGGATGTGTCCAAAAAATGGTCGTTCATTCACAGATGCAAGAACTTTTTTCAGACGCTTTTTATGATCCGATTTGTACAGGATTCCCAATAGCCTATAAAATGCTGCAAGACTTTTAACAAACTTTGATGGTTTACTTCTGCCTGCTTCAGCATTATATTGTCTTGGAGGTGGATGTTGTTGTTTGGTACTTGTTGATCTGTATGTCATTTGCATGCTTTCTTTGACGGCATCTTTAAAATCTCATTCTTCTTGCTCCCTTAAAATTATATTATGTTCTTCTTCTCTACTAATTGTGGTTGTGGAAGGCCTAAAACTAGAGCTAGAGGCAGTTGCGGTTCTTCTGCTAAACACTTCTTCATTTATAACAGGCTTACTTCTATATATTCTTTGGTTAGTTGTAGTTGAAGGGTGAGGGGTGTGGGAAGTCTTTATATTAGAATCGAGGATGGCTCCAAATAAATTTTGGAGCTCCTGAAAAGCTTTGCTACAAGGTACGGCGTCTCCTCCCCGACAAGCCAAATGTAATTTGAGTTGATTTGTTTTGTTGACAAACCGTTTTCCACACAACATACATTTCAACTTTATTTTTCCATCCTGAGAGTATGTTTGGACTCCATAATCCCAAATATCCGCCGATGGATCATCTTCCGATAACATATCTTGTGTATATCTGGTTAGCTTAGAACAACCAAAAAAATTTAAAGTTATGAATGAACGCAATTACCTAACAATATAATAAGAGATTTAAACAACATTATCTAATTGCATAGTACTAATGAAAAAGGAGAAATATTCATCTATCCATAAAACATAACCATAAAATTTTAATGTAACTGTTTTAACAAAATTACAAATAACATGATATAATAAAATTAGAAGGCATCAAAATCATATTGTAGCTGTACGCACTATTTCTTCAATCTTGTCACTCTCCTCTTCATCAAACTCTTCATCAATAGAGGTCTCTTTCCCCCACATCGGACGCAGTCAATCCTGAGTACAAATTTGCTCTTCAATCGATTCATGTGTAAGTGAGCTTTTATACTTGCTTACGACCCTACTCCCCGTACTGAAAATAGATTCTGAAGCCACAGCTGAAATTGGAATTGATAATATGTCGCATGCCATTAACGAGAGCACAGGGTACTGCAACTTACCAGATCTCATCTTCCACTACTCCAAAACGTCAAAATCATCGCCTTTGTTTAGAACTAGAATATCCTCCTTAAGATACTCTTCAAGTTTTGATCTATACATCTATACTTGAGTTCCTTTTAGCTGTATATAGTAAGATATGAAATCAACTGTCATGTCTTCTTGCAATTCATCAACAGCAAAACTAGAACCCACAAGAGGAGATTGTTCTTTTGCGGCACACGCATACAAATTGTATAATTCACTGGCTGCACCAGAAATCTTTTTGGCCTCAGCAACACCCATCACACCATACAACCTATTACATATGAAGCCATTACTAGACAACACTCAGACCAATACTTATCAAACTTTACCTGCATACTCATGGTCATGAAGTGTAAAAAGTCTTGTCCACTACTTTTTTGGCGCAAGGCATCTTTTACTTTCCAAAGTTCAGGCAGAAATATATTTGTTGTTGAATACTTACAGCCCAAAAATTTCTTCGTGTAGTTGTAAAAAACAGAAAGGAACTTACGAACTGATTCAGTTCTTGACCAATCATCTTCAGAAGGTAGCTAAATATACGCACTATCACGCTCCGCATAGTGAGAGAAGGCAAGTCTCGAACCTATCGTTGCATCCAAAATTTCAAAAGTTAACGTCGATATGACGACCTAATTCACAAGATACATCAACTACTTCACTACTTACATCGATAGAATTCCTAAAACAGGCTAAGGTTAGGGTTTTCTTACCTAGAACGAAGCCGGAGTTACTGAATAAGCGATGCAGGTAGGTGGCTTCGGCACGTAGAGCAGCAGGGAAGAATCTCAGGAGAAATCACCAGCTTCTCCCTCACTTCTCTCTCTTTTCTCTCTTCTCTCTCCTATGGTTTTTCCTAAATTCGTATGGCTTAGAAAGTTAAGGGTTTAAGCCCCTTTTATAAGCCCAAACATAACCAAAACAGACTCCAAGTCAAGGTATACTTGGGTTATAGCCAAATCGGGTCTTTTTCGATCCAAAAGAGCATTTCGGGAGGTCCTCTGACCGAATGCGGTCGGACTTAAGCTCATGGATACTGGATCCTGCTCACACCAAGTTTTCAGTCCGATAGAGTTCCTAGATCTCACGTGGCGGACCAGTTTCAGTTCAGCGGTCACGGAGACTCGATCGAGGATTCCAAGTACACTGACCTGAGTGAGAAATGTTCCCTGATCCGAGGGTGTATTTGGGTCATATTCTGACGATCTAAATGCTTATACTTAACCCGCAAGCGAAACGTGTCAGATTTATTTAAATCACATTTAATTTTTAATGAATTTCACTCTTTCTCACACTCCTTGCTCCAGGCTCAATGAAATAGCCTCAGAACATCAGTTGGGCTTGATTTTTGAAACGATTGTCAAGTCCAACCAGGCGGTCGTAATGGTCTAAAATTGTAGCTATTAGACTTCCGACGCACGGTCTAGATCCAATACAAAGTTTCAAAGGGTTCCTGAGAACAAACAGGTTTAGAGTTTGATCCTGGATTTCAGGGTAAGATAGCATTAATGGTTCTACAGGTTTTACGTCTTATAGATCGTATTTAAAGTGATCAGTGCTAATTTCACAGCTAATCTAACGTAACGCTGGATAATTCACGTTAAATTTCTAAAGAATTTGGTTCTAAATGATTTCTTTGGCTTTGGAATTGGGTTCTGAGAGGTTACCAAGGTGTTATGGTCGACCCATTGCCTAAGGACGTCTAACCCCAGGTTGGCAAAAATCCGGGGTGTTACAGGTAGAGAAGATGATTTGGGGATTTTTAGGGTTCGGGCGGCGAGAGAGGAGATGCGGTTAGGGTAGGGTAAAAAAATAGTCAAGTAAAAAAGTAAAAAAAAAAATTTTATATATATATATATATATATATATATATATATATATATATATATATATCGAGTCGGATCCTATCGGATTGGATTCCTGGTCGAGTCAGGTTGGAACATGGTCTATCCGGAATCAACCCGAACCTAAGCTGCGCTGCCTGAAAACGTGCTCTCCTGAAAATGCATGGTACCTCATTTAATGAGATGGTTGTTAGCCATAGTTTTCTATGCTAAGAGTGTCGACATGTAATAATTGAAATTACAGCTTCAATTTACACTGAACTACGTTAAAACCAAGCATCAAGATAGGTACACACGTAATGTATGATTGAGATCTAAAGAGATCGGTCATTTATTCAACCACTTTCTATGTGTGTAAAATTGGATCAGGCAATATTTTAGAGGGTGAGGTTTTTCCTCTAATAACATTTGCCTTCCGTGTGAAAAGACTTTTTAATACATACAAAAAGGAATAGGAAAGAGATTCTTATAGTCAGTCACAACGAACCGCTACTTAACACTCTTTCGATGGATGAATTGAGTCTAGTATAAACTCACATTATACTTAAAGATTATTAGGTACTTAGTTGTTGCTATAAACTACACTACAAAATGTAAAACAACGGGCTTGGAAAGTAAAGATTACACTATGAAATGTAACTTGCTCAACAAGATGAGTAAAAGATTATACTATGGAATGTAAATCAATAAGATAATCAAAAGGATAATTGAGATGACCTTCCTTCTTTCTTAATTTGCTTTATTATTTATAGCTTTGATCCAACCATTATGGATCCTTCTCGCGTTCTGACGATTACCATAACAGTTCTCCATTACAGCCTTATGTATGCTTCCCACATTCTAGCTTCATTTGCTTCTCCCCTTACCACTTGTCATGTAATTGTTTGAGCGTGATTGTTTCTCCATCATCCACACAAGCAGCACATGACACCACCTAATACATCATATTTACACTTATCAATAAATCTCCTCTATACATATCTGCAGATATCTGAATGCACCATGCATTTTCATACAGATCACACGTAACTCCCTCTAATTGGTCTTAGCAGAGCATGGCGATAATGGGGATGAACATTTTCCCCCATGTTGTTATACCTTCAATAAAAAGGTGATAGCGATGTACGACCCTATATTAATTGTATATATGTGTCGCTAGGAGAAAACCGCCTTCGGCCGATTCGTTGAGAAACTTCAACAACGGTTGCGTTTTATTGAGGCGCAGGAGGAGCCATGTGCTGGCACATGTACCAATATCGATTTTAACAAAATAATAATGATGTCGTAATAAATGCTTCATTCCTTCAATCAATTAAAGTGTCGTTTTGAATTTCATTCTCGTGCTCTCACTTCATCTTCCTTCTCTAAAACTTCCTCTTCTCTAAAAAATCTCATTCCCTTCCTCCAATCTTCAATGATGGTTGTCTCTTCTTTGTCTGCTCCATCCTTTAATCATACTGATCTGATGGCTATGATGGACGCTCTGGCTGACAAGTGCATCGAGAAGTCAGTTTTTAAATTGTCGTTGGGCGAATACTTGTGCTTGGGCCCTACATTCTCCCCTGTAATGAATATAGGTGAGGTTCAAGCGATGGATCCGTTGTTCACTCTTTTGCCTCGAGGAAACTCTGATCTAATCCTAATCTATTCCCAACAAAGCAAATGCCGTGAAGAGTCCAAGGACGTGGCTGAAGCCGCCCCCAAAATGGGAGTCCTTATTCAATCGCATGTCTTCCTAGCACGAGGAGACTTGGAGAGGATTAGGAATTTACGAATGCATCAAACTCTCTGTTGAAGAGTATCCAGCAAACCAGACCCTTCTTCTGGCTACTTCTACCTTTTGGAGCACATCAACGAATACTTTCTTGTTTAGCTGTGGTCCAATGAGCCTAACGTGCTACATGTCTCGGCTCTGACCTAGTTGTTACCCTTTGACACGGCAGTTTATCCAATTTTCTCGTCCTGTGGGGCAAGGATTTCTCTAGCAAGAATGCCAAAGCCTACACTAACTTCATGAAGGTCTACCGCGAGGTTGACGGCCCGGTCAATGAAGAGGAGCACATAACCTTCTTACTTCTCTAGATATGCTGGCACATACTGTGCATGAATGCTTAGCAAATTACCATAAAGTATGTTGCTTTGGCCGAGAGCCTTCCTCAAGGCTACACGCTTGCCCTAGCACCCTTTGTGCTTGGCCACTTGTATAGGGGGATCTACGAAATCACCCACAACAGGTACTCTGCAGGAGGACCACTATGGCTCCTGTAGATGTGGTTCTATGCATACTTCTGTCCTTCACTGGTGCAGCATTTTATGCATGACGCCATGACCTACATTTCATATGGCGAACGGAGCCTCCACTCCCTTCAGGAGAATCTTTTGTGTGAAGTATATTTAACCGCATTCTTTTCTTTAAATGAAATGAAGAAGAATAAGACCTTCATGCCTTTCTCCAAGTGAGAATACGACCCAGGTTGGCTCACCGGCCATTTTAATCTGAAGTCACAATAGGCATCAATTATATTATGAATTTTATAAAAGGCAAACATCCATAAATCCTTAACTAATCTTGTTAATGCAAATGCATGAAAAATGATATGATGCATGACCTTGCCACAACACTCCCTTAAGCAACTTCGTCTAACGATAGCACATGACTAGCACTCCCTAATTACGATCTCAACTGCAGAGTCGTCAAATCCTATCTAATACAATGCATGAATAATGTTAATCGAGTATTTAATTAATTACGTTCATCCAGTAGATTGGGAAAACTAGTACACCCCACAATATTAATGCCCTTAACTAGTTGCGAGGCCAAAGCCCCTCAACGTGCGAGGCTAAGACCCCGCGATCCTTGATCCCATCGGGTTCCTCATCCCCAATTTTGAGCATATGATGAGTGCTTGGAAAGGGATCGCTCGTGGTCAATACGGGGAGGCTCATCAACCCAGCGTAGGCCAACAGCTCAAACAGTGTCTCATTCAACCATGCCCAGCTCTCGAGACAGTGGATCAGTTTCCAACGATTATCAATAGGCTTCAGTGGGTGAAGAGTGTCCCAGGCTCTATTCAGTTATGAGTAGACATGGTTAAAAAACATGGTTGGTTAATAAGTAGACTAGATCACAAAAGTTCTGGTGAGTACGTGATAGACGACATCGAGCACAAGCGACCCATGTAGTCCAACCACTATCGCCCATATGCACCAGCCCAAATCCACGGGTTTTGCCTCAGGATAGTCCTACCAACGGGACCATTGTCTCTCCCCTCTGATTCCTGACCAACTAAGGGTTTGGATGGTATTTAATAACATTTTGACAATTAGGGTTATCAACTAATACAAAAGATATCATGCATTTACATTTCCAAACATAAAAAAATTAGATTTTTCTATAATGCAAATGCTAACTATATTATGAAATAAAGATGCATGTGTGTTGTGTGGGTTAGTGAGGAAGGCAGGAGCTATAAATCATTCATAGCACAAACATGCAACAAGGATCAATGCTAGCCTAACATACATTGAGGACTTATGCAAGCACACATATATAACAAGGATTAATGTAACATATAAGCTAAAATGGATCATCACACAAAAATCAAGCAATAAATAATCATTTATTCACCAATTCATGCTCAATCATGTTGAGAAACAACAAACATGCTATAATCAATCCATGTTGGTTGAGAGAACCTAAAATGAAAGGTCTTGCTTAGGTTTTCTCTAGATTCTTCAAATACATCATCCAAGTAATCATAATCATTAGACTCATACTAAAATTGGTGTTAGGCTACCTAAGAATAATAGTCCACACCTATGAATCATCGAGATCTTTAGGAAACAACCTAAAAGCGCCGAACTCGGTGTCACTTGGCCGGAATCCTAAGGCCACCCTATTAGAAAATATTCTGCAAATATTTTGCATTTCTACTTCGAAAACCAATTCAAAAGGACGGGTATAATTTTTCTTATGGGCCCCACCGTGATATATATGTATGACATATCTGTGTCATCCATACATTTTAATAGAATATTTAAGGTATGAGCTAAAAAATGAGGCAGATCCAACAATCAAACGGTCCATACCAAAGGAAATAATGGCCTCAATGAGTTTTTAAGGTAGGTGTTTAATTTCTTTTTTCCCTGTGGTGTGGTTCACTTAAGCTTTGGATCATCTCATTTTTTTCTCATGCCCTAAATTTTCCTGGCATAACATATTGATGGTGTGGATAAGCCACAAACATCACAGTGGGCCCCATATATATTTGGCAGCATTTTCAATTTTAACATCAAAAAAATAAGTGTAAAATCAAAATTCCAACAATGATAGTAACAACTTAATTACTACACCAAAATTGCAGATTTGCGATGTATTTTTGCGACGGACGACGCAAAAATCGCTTGCTTTATGACAAATTTAATCCATTGCTAATGGAAAAAGTCCGTCGCCAATCTCTTCTATATCAAAAATGTCGTTCAGTAGTGGAATTTTGCGATGGACGAAAATCTGTTGCTAAAATCTTATTTATGACAAATTTACGATGGATTTTAGTCCGTTGTAAAATAGCGACGGACTAAATCCGTCGTAAATTTTGATTTTGCGATGGAATATGAACAGTTGCAAATTCCCACCCAAAATAGCAATTCACAACAGTTTTTAGTTGCTTTTACGACGGATTAGGGTCTGTCATAAAAGGACTTTTGCCTTGAAACATTTATGTTTCTTCATTTTTTTAAGAATATGGTGGAAAATTATGTTTTTTTGTAGTCTAAGAATTGCTTTTTAATAGAATTTCAGTGGTTTAATTGTGCATATTTGTATCTAATATTATTTTTTAACAATTGATTGAATGCAAAAAAAAAAAAAAAAGTATTTTGTTTTAATATCAAATGAGTGGAAATTATTATTTTTTAAAATTTAAAACTAATATTTAAATGATTTATAATATCACATGAAAAGGAAAGTTGAGAAGTTTAAAAAGTTTAACATTGTTTGAGAAAAAAAAATGAGATTTTGAAAAAATAAAAATCGTGATTTAAAAAAAAAAAAAATATTTTGGGAAAAAAAATGAATATTGAATAAAGTTGATAATTTTGAAAAAAAGAATTTTACTTCAACAAAAAAATAATATCCTGAAAAAGAAAATTAAAAGGATTTTAAAAAATGTGAAATTTTTGACAATGTTGAAAAATGAAAATATTTTGAAAAAGAAAATGAGAGATTGTATTTTGAAAAATAAAATAAAATTGACAAGTTCGATAAAAATTAACAAGTTCAAAAAAAATGCTTTTGAAAAAATAGAAAAATTAGAAAGAATTGAAAATTTTAAAATAAAACAATATTCAAGAATCGATACTTCAACGAAAAAACAAACATTTTGAAATGAAAAATAAAGAAGTCGAAAATTTTTGTGATTTTGAAAAATAATTAAAATTGTTAAAATTTTGAAATTAAAAGAAAAAGTTATTTATAAAAACACTGACATTTTGAAATATATATATATATATATATATATCATTTTAAAAAAGAAAATTGAAAAGTTGATAACAAAATGATGCTTTTGAAGAAAAAAAAATCGTCATTTTAGATTTTTTGAGAAAAAAATTAAAATTTGAGAAAAATTTTAATATTTTGAAAATAAAAATTCAGAATTTGTATTTTAATTTTTTTTAAAATATTTTATAATAAAAATGATATTTTGTTCAAAGTTTTGAAAGAAAAATTAAGCGTAAAAAATATACATTTTGAAAAAATGTTATTTTTAAATGGAAAATGAAATTTATCTGTGAAAAAATGAAAATGTAGCTTGATCGGGGTGAGTAACTCGTCAAATTGAGGGTATTTATCAGTAAAATAAAGTGAATGAGCCAGGCATACAAAAAGGGCCAAATATTCTAGTCAAACATTGTAACCTAACTTATTGCCCTCGCAAGAACCTAAGAATTGATGTAAGTTTTGTGGGCCCGATCATGATGTGTGTCGAACATCAACACTGTGCATTTGATTTGTCCCCTTTAGGTTATGAGATAGGTCAAAAATCACCCGTATACGAAACTCAGGTGGGCCATATTATCTAAAACCATGTGAAGACATCCTAAAAAATATAAAAGCACTTGGTGGGGCCCACATGAGTTTTGGATGCGGCTGAAACTTCGTCTGACCCCTCATCCAAGTGGGACACACATAATGAGTGGGTTGGATATGTGAATCACATTTAGGCAGGCCCAATATTTGATTATGAATGTTTTAAGGAAATCCCTCTCTACTACATTTAGGTGAGTTACTCATTACCCTTACCAGAGTAAACTCTATGGGGTCCACCATTATTTATTTATTTTATCCACTCTGTTCATCCATGTTAACAGATAATTTGAGGTCTAAAAAATAAAAAGGAAGCATATCCAAAGCTCAAGTGGACCACACCACAGGAAATAGTGTGATTAAACCTCTACCATTGAAAAATTCTTGGAGGCCATAGAAGTTTTAGATCAAGTTGATGCTTGTGTTTTCTCTTCATTCATATCTTTTTAATATTATGAATAGGTTGGATGGCAAATAAACATTACTGTGGGCCCAAGGAAGGTATCAATGGTGGAAATCATTATTCCACACTATTTCGTGTGGCATGGTCCACTTGAGTTTTGGATTTATCAAAAATTTGGAATAAACCAACACCATTCATCCATTTTTCAAGATCATTTTAGAGAACTATCCAAAAAATAAATCATATCCAAATATTAAATGGGCCACACCACAAATAAGGGGAACAAATTGGCTACTCCCCCTGACACTTGCCAATGGCTGGTGGTCAGTGCTCTGTGGGCCCCACCATGATGTATGTGTTTCATCCATACCATCCATATATTTTTAAATATCATCTTATGGCATGAGACAAAAAATGAGGTATATCCCAATATGAAATGGACCACATTATAGGAAACAATGTTGAATGAGAGTCAACCATTAAAAACATTTTGGGGGCCATAAAAGTTTTGGATTGATATGATTTTTTTTTTCCCTTCATCTAGGCCTGTATGACCTAATAAACAGATTGGATGTCAAATAAATAGTACAGTGGGCCTTAGGAGGATTGTAATGATGGATATCCAATCACTATTATTTTCAAGTGGTGTGGTCCACCTGAGATTTATATACCTCTCGTTTTTGGAATAAGTCCATAAAATTATCTTTAAAAATGGATGAATGTAATGGATGAAGTAGATACATCATGGTGGGGCCCATAGAGCACCGACCACCAGCCAAGGGTTTGGTGTCAGCGAGACTAGCTACTGAAGTTACGTCAGCAAGTTCCGTGGGCCCCACCATAATATATGTTTTGTATCCACACCTTCCATCTATTTGGAGAGATCATTTTAGGGCAATATCCAAAGAATGAGTTAAATCCAAAACTCCAGTGGACCCCAGCACAAAAAACAGGGGGACAGTGACACACACCATTAAAAACTACTAAAAGGCCACAAAAGTTTTAGATCAAGCTAATATTTGTGTTTTCCCTTATTTCATGTCTTTTTTAAATTTTTGAACAGGTTGGATTTCAAATAAACATTATGATGGGCCTTAGGACAGTTTCAACGGTGGGAATCACTCTCCCCACTGTTTTTTGTGGGGTCCACTACAGATTATGATTTTGCCTCATTCTTTGGTTCTTACCCTAAAATGAGATCTAAAAATGGATGGACGGTGTAGATATAACACATCCATCATAGTGGGGTGCACAGAACTTGGTGACGTCAATATCCAATCCGTGTCCAGCCCTAATCCGCGACCGTCTCCTCGCACCCTCTCTCTCTCTCTCTCTCTCTCTCTCTCTCTCTCTCTCTCTCTCTCTCTCTCTCTCTCTCGCACCCTCCTCTCTCTCTCTCTCACACCCTCTCCCTCCTCTCTTTCTATCTCTCTCTTCCTCTCTTTCTGATCTCTCCACCGCAGATCTACTGTTGTCGAACGCCCTACCCACACACGTCTCTCTCTCTCTCTCTCTCTCTCTCTCTCTCTCTCTCTCTCTCTCTCTCTCTGTCTAAAGCTCAGTTGAAGGCTAGATCATTCACAACCGTGAGGTTTCTCTCTCAATCTCTCTCAATCTCAATACCAATTTAGAGATTTGGGGATTTAGCAATTTGTGGATTCCTAATTCAATGTGGACCCTCATTTAGGGATTTGGGGATTTTAGGGCTTATAGATTTGAATGTGGACCCCGAATCAGGGATTTTCTGATATTAGAAATTAGGGATTTGGGGATTTTAGAATTTTAGGGATCTTGAGGATTTTAGGGATTTAACATCAACCTCCAGCTGACTCTAGTCCTCATGCATGAGAATGCATGTGTGCGAGTGGAGTTTTTAATGGTTTGATGCAAGACTAGGCCATCTTGAGGGCTTTGCTTGAAAACCATGGAAACAGAATTGTAAAACAGAGAGGGAGATGGTTAGCATTTCACAAGAAGCGGGGCTGACTACTGATATAAACACCGAGATCTTTCCGGTTATCTTAAATCATGAGATGGGTAGAAGGTGTTTTGAAGAACAAGAAGACCCATCAGATCTTAACTGTACATCTGTTATGCTAGTTCATACTTGGACTTCATCTAAAAAATGAGGCAGATCTAAGACACAGCATTAGAAAAGAGGGTGGTTCTCTCTCTCTCTCTCTCTCTCTCTCTCTCTCTGCACTTGCGAGGCCATGCCCCTGGCTATTAATGAAAGGACTAAAAGACCAGTACGGAGGCCTTTTTTTTATTTTAAAAAAAAAAAACAAAAAAACGGAAGGCCCCACTAGCCTTCAGCTTCAACGTGTCCTCTGTGCACATGGGATGCTTCTATGGCACAACCAGAACATTTAATCTGGTAGGCAATCAGTGATAGGGATCTATAGCTCAGAAATCACAGTAGGCAGACTATCTCAGCTGTCACATGAATGGTAATTTCAGTTGAGAAAAAAATTGAATCAAACAATCAGCACTAGTTTACATTCAATGGGTGCAAATTGTACTGATTGAATGGCTAGGATTATCAAAATTTTAGTTATCTTTGGGTTTCGACCACACCATCGTGGCCCAATGGATTGATGGCTCCAATTGCACTAGACATGGTTCATGTATACAGGGAAATGATGGCCTTAGCATTGAACACTGTGATCCTGTGCTTGTGGCTCAGAAAGTATGTGCAGAGTCTACAAGGGTGTCACCACTAGTCAGATTGATGAGCATGCTGCTGAGACTGTTGTTGCAATGACTGCCAACCACCCTGATTATGCCTCTGTAGGTGTTGCATTTCTGCATTTAATTTCTTTTTTACCACATACGTTTTTGGTTTTGGAATTGGATCTGATTTGGGTTTCTGTCTAGTAGATTAACATTTATGAAAAACCATATCTAAGGGAGGAATATGTTTTTAGATCTTATATAGGAACTTTTGAGAGCATGGTAAAAATCTCTTTTCTTTATTTTTTTTCTTTTTCAATTCTCTTTATATAACATCAGATCCTTGTGTGGGTTTTTTTTTCTGCATTATTCCCTCGAATGTGTGTAAAACCCTGTCCACCACGCCAATGCACATGCTAAAGTGGATCACACTATATATTCTCTAGCCCAACCAGTCAATCAGATGGGTCACGCTATAAATTCTCTATCTGCTAAATCTAGTAGGCTCCCTTATCAGGTTGGCCACAGTTACAAAATTAAATATTATTTTTTCTCCATACCTTTGTTTCATATGACGTGTCCCATCTGACGATTGTGCTGATTTAGAACCATAGTATCTACACGTTCCAACACACTTGATGAATCGGTCAGATCTTGCACATGTTTGTCACATTCTCACATGCATTGGTGTGTAGATGCACAGGTCCATACACGTGTAGGCTTAGAAAACCTCAGATTTTTGGTGGGTTGGGCTTTTTGAGGCAACGCATATGATTGGCGGTATAGATTCTGTTAACATTTCACTGGGCTCCAAATCTGTCTTACTGGAATGCACCCCTTCTAGTTTGGTACCAAAGTAGAAAGTATGTGCACAATCGGTGAGAGTGGGTGTAAATGGTGGATCACAAGTAGGAGATTCTGATACATTATATGGTGTTTTACAGCATGAATTAGATATCCAATGTTTATTTGAACCATGTAGCAGTGTGGACATGCTAATAATGAATCATAAATGCAATTGTGATTTGCTTGGCATTTTGGTTAGTTGATTTCTATGCAGTCTGAGCCTACTGCATTGTATGTGATTTTGAAAATTTTATTCCTAAACAAATGTCATTAATGCAATAAATGGAACAATCATTACTTATGGACAGGTAAGCTGCAATTTGATAGAAATTACTTAAAATGTTGCTTGCTCTGGTTGCCAACATTTTCTTTTTATGTTTCTATCATTAACTGTAGTTTTTCAGATTGTAAATGCATGAATTCATGACTGCAAACATGCATGCACTGTAGAACACATGTATGAAAGTGTGAAGATATATCCTTGAATTGTCTGTTCTGTTAGAGGCCAGGCTACAAAATATGCATCCAATGAGTAATATGTAGCTTCCATATTCATATTGACAAAAAAGCAAAACTGATAGATGTTGTGTTTTGTTTGTTTCGGCAAGTAATGTAAAGCTTTCATATCATACTAACAAATTATAACCTTCAAATAATGCATTTGGAACAGACTGGAGCTAGGAAGACTTACAGCATGGAAGTGGAGTAATTAAATTGTATTCATGAATGGGTTGTTTAATGAGTCATCTTAAAAATAAAAATAAAAATAGTGGTGTATTTTGAACTGTTTTTCTTTCAATTCAGATGATATCTAGTTACATCCTCATGTTGAAGTAGGGCCCAATTATGTCAGTGTGATGGACAGAAAAAAAGGAATACTTCCGCAAGTTGTAAATGGGCTTTTTGACTGCATAACGTTTGCCAATGAAGGATCCAAGTACATAGTCAAATTGTCAATGGTATTATAAGTACTGATGTTCCAGGATTTTTCAATTGTCAATGGTATTAAAAGGGTCTGCTTAATTTGTGACCCGTTGGTCTGAGTTAAGTCTTCAGTTTGATACCTTTCTTTTCAAATGTTATACTAATTGTATTCATCTGCTTTGCATTTTGATTTGGAGATGTATTCCATTTACTTATTAATATTTATTGCATGCTTGATCTAGAGTTGTATGTCGGTGTGGTTCTTGCTAGGCAGAGAAAAGGACACTCAGTGATTGGGAGCGGCACACTCGTTCCAAATAGAAAATTTGGAAGGTTATTGTTAAAGTGAAAAGTTCAATGCGACCGCTGCAGCAATGGGTTTGTGCTTTAGTAGATCCTGTCATTTTTCTAATAATGCTCATGCTTCCCTCATGGTTTTGAGATGACAATAATTCATTCTCCCATTTTTTGTTTAAAATCATCAAGATAATTATCTTGATGATCAGAAAAATGTAATCTTCTTTCATAAATAAAAACTTTGTTTCAGCATCTTACCTTAGGAATTTTAGTTGAAGTCCAATTATCTAAGAACTAAAACAAGCAAGCCATTTTTGTGCAGACCTCTTTTTTCTTCCTAGAGAAATTCTACTTTCGAATGCATTTGGATGCTTAATCGAATTTAATTGTTGAACATTCATTTATCACTACTTAATAATGCTCCCAAATCAGATCTCTGTAGCTGCATGGCTATTTATTCCATTCAGAATTGTAATTAGCAGGTATTCTTGTATCCTTAAGTTAACAACATGGTAAAATTAATCCAAATATTTTTGACATCCAGAGATTTATGGAAACCATGAGAGTAATTCAAGGAGTACTAATTGTATCATCAAGCTTACAGATCATCGTGGGTTACAACCAGCTTTGGGAAAAAAATTTCACGGTACTCCATAGCAGCAGCTCATTCACTGAGGTTAATTTGACATAAGCATTAAGGACTACATATGTTTGGGACTATTTTCTAAGTCTCAAAAGTTGCTTTCTTTTCTTTCTTGATTTTATTTTTTAATTTGTACATGGTTGATGAGATATATATCTTGATTCTCTCATGGTTAATTTTGTGAAACCGATAACATCCACCTTCTATATAATATTTTCTAATAGAAATACTATTGGGCTCCATTGTACTGCTAGTAGCTATGCATGGTGCAATGCTTTAGCTCTTGGTTTAACTTGTCCTACTAACAATTACACTATCCTTTCTTGTCATCTTCAGCTTCTATTTGAGATTGATCTTTTGACTTGTATACTGAGTTTAAATTTATATTTTACTTTTTGTTCGATAGACCCCAATGCAACAACACAAGGATTGCAATTTTTCATATGCTAGTCCGAAGACTCAAGTGAGGCTGACAATTGTATCTAAAAAATATGTGAGTAAATATCTCACATCTCTATACTTTACATGTTTTTATATACTTTTTCTCAAATAGTGGAATGACCCAATAACCAGTATTAGGGCCCATAAAACCATCCAAGTAGAATGTAGGGCCCAAACCTTTGATCGAACAAATTGTGGGGCCTACTCCTATGTTGTATTAAAATGCTCAAATGTGTTAATTTAGGACTTTGTAAAAAGACAATAATGATACTGTGGGAGAAATAGTTCTACTACAAATCCATCAAATTTTCCATGCACCATGCAGAATGTCCGTAACATTGTTTACTTCTCGATCTTACCCAGTATATTTGTTTATTAATTTGTAATTCATTGTGTGCCTGGACATCAATTTGTGGTTTGATTGGGTTACTTGCTAATGTTGGCTTATGGAATTCTATAAATGCTTGGTCTTTGGAAGTGAAACCATTGGCTGCCTCTTTCACCTAACAAAAGGTCTCGTAAATTTCAAGTCTTTGCTGCTTTATTGACATGTGGATAGGTCATATGCACGATGATCTTGATCATGCAGTAAAGAAGAATGGTCTGCGACTCATTTGCCCTCCCCGAAACCTGTGCCAACAATGGTAGTTGAAATCTCTTCTTTCTTGTACCTTTTTCAATCTCATTTTTGCACAATGATCTTACTTACACCATCTCATTTTTCCAACTCTTAACTTTCATCAATATTGAATGTGTTGAAGCTTATTGCATTAGAACTTCTTTTTTTAAGCGCCATAACTTATCGAAAAAAACTCAAATGTGCATGTAATCTATCATTGGACACTTGATTTATTTGGACGTTGCCATTCTTTCATCAAAACTTGGATGCTTTTCTATTCTTTCCAATGGACATTCTTGAATCGAGTAAGTGTTCCACGATCCTCAACACCAAAAGCGATTATATTAATAGTTTCTCCATGGCAGCATTGTGAATGATTATGGGTAGCCTATTGAGGATTTTTCTTTTCGAGATTTTAGCAATTTTTATGTCAGAAGCCTGGACATTGATGTATTTTTGCGACGGACTTCATCCGTCGCTAAAATCTCTTGGTTTAACGATGGTTTTAATCCGCCGATAACAGAAAAAGTCCATCGCTAAGCCCGTGTTTGTCAAAAATCCGTAGTCTGAATGTCGCTGAATTTAGCGATGGATAACGGAAAAAGTCCATCGCTAAGCCCGTGTTTGTTGAAAATCCGTAGTCTGAATGTCGCTGAATTTAGCGACGGACCAAACTCCGTCGCTAAAATCGGATTTACAACGTATTTACGACGGATTATGGTCAGTCGTTAGTAGGCGACGGACTAAATCCGTCGCAAAGCTTATTTTATATCAGTCGTTCTTGCTCAAAACACCAAATGGGGCGCTTTTCAGTTGCTTCTGCAACGGATCATGGTCCGTCGTAAACGGATTTTTGCCTTGTCATTAATTTTTTTCATTTTTATAGGAAAATGGTGGAAAATTAAGTTTTTTTGTAGTATAATAATTATTTTTTAATAGAATTTCAGTGGTTTAATTGTACATATTTGTATTTAAGATTATTTTTTAACAATTGATTGAATGCAAAAGGAAAATTTATTTTGTTTTTATATAAAATGAGTGAAATTTTTATTTTTATTTTTATTTTTAATTTAAAATTAATATTTAAATGATTTGTAATATCACATGAAAAAGAATATTGAGAAGATTAAAAAATTTAACAATGTTTGAGAAAAAAAAATTAGATTTTCAAAAAATAAAAATAGTGATTTAATAAAAATCCATTTTGCGGGTAAAAAGAATTTTGAATAAAGTTGATAAATTTGAAAAAAAAAAAAAAAAAGCATTTGATTTGAGAAAAAAATAATATCCTGAAAAAGAAAATAAATTTTTTTAAGAAAATGTGAAAATTTTCACAATGCGGGCCTCACCATAATATTTTATAAAAACAATGAGATTTTGAATATATATTTTAAGAAAATGTGAAAATTTTCAAAATGCCAATTTTTTTTCTTTATTTTTAACTTTTCAATTTTCTTTTTTAAATAAAGAAAAAAAATTGGCATTTTGGAATTTTTGGGAAAAAAATTAAAATTTGGGAAATTTTTTGAGATTTTGAAAAAAACAAAATTCAGAATTTATATTATATATTTTTTTTGAAATATTTTATAATAAAAATGATATTTTGTTAAAAGTTTTGAAAGAAAAATTAAGAGTAAAAAAATATACATTTTGAAAAAAAAAATGTTACTTTTAAATAGAAATTAAAATTTATCTGTGAAATAAAAAATATTTTTTAATAAATTATTAGGTACATCCACTAATTAAACCTTTAAACGTTAAAATCAAATTTCACTCAATTTGTTGATCAATCTTGTATGCCCAATATTTTCCTCATATATAGCTTGATCGAGGCGAGTAACTAGTCAAATTGTGGGTATTGATCAATAAAGTAGAGTGAATGGACCAGACATGTAAAATAGGTCAAATATTTTGGTCAAAATTATGATCCAACTTAGTAACATCGTGAGAACCTAAAAATTGATGTTAGTAAGTTTTGTGGGCCCCATCATGATGCGTGTCAAACATCAATACCATGCATTTGATGTGTCTCTTTTAGGTTATGAGATATCTCAAAAATCATCCATATATGAAACTCATGTGGGCCATACCATCTAAAACCATGTCAAGACATCCTAAAAAATATAAAAGCACTTGGTGGGGCCCACATGAGTTTTGGATGCAGTTGAAACTTGGTCTAACCCCTCATCCAAGTGGGACACACAAAATGAGTAGGTTGGATATGTGAATCACAATTAGGCAACCCCAATATATGATTATGAATGTTTTAAGGAAACCCCTCCCCACTACATTTAGGTGAGTTACTCATTACCCTTACCAGAGTAAACTCTATGGGGTCCACCATTATTTATTTATTTTATCCACTCCGTTTATCCATGTTAACAGATTATTTGAGGTCTAAAGAACAAAAAGGAAGCATATCCAAAGCTCAAGTGGACCACACCATAGGAAATTGTGTGATTGAACCTCTACAATTGAAAATTTCTTAAAGGCCATAGAAGTTTTAGATCAAGCTGATGTTTGTGTTTTCTCTTCATTCATATCTTTTTGAGATTATGAACAGGTTGGATGACAAATAAACATTATCGTGGGCCCAAGGAAGGTATCAACGGTGGAAATCATTATTCCACACTGTTTCGTGTGGCACGGTCCACTTAAATTTTGGATTTACTGAAAATTTGGGATCAACCCACATCATTCATCCATTTTTCGAGATAATTTTAGAGAATTATCCAAAAAAAATGAATCATATCCAAAGATTAAATGGACCACAAATAGATAAAGGGAACGGATTGGCTACTCCCCCTAACACCGGCCAATGGCTGGTGGTCAGTGCTCTATGGGCCCCACCATGATGTATGTGTTTCATCCATGTCGTACATCAATTTTTAAAGATCATATTACAAAATGAGACCAAAAATGTGGTATATCCCAATCTGAAATGGACCACATTACAAGAACAGTGTTGAACGAGCGTCAACCATTAAAAACATTTTGGGGGCTATAAAAGTTTTAGATCGAGATGATTTTTATTTTTCCCCTTCATCTAGGCCTATATGACCTAATAAACAGATTGGATGTCAAATAAATAGTACAGTGGGCCTTAGGAGGATTTTAATGATGGATATCCAATCACTATTGTTTTCATGTAGTGTGGTCCACCTAAGATTTATATACCTCTCATTTTTGGAAAAAATGCTTAAAATGATCTTTTAAAAATGGATGAATGATAATGGATGAAATACATACATCATGGTGGGGCCCATAGAGCACCCACCATCAGCCATGGAAATGGATTGGCTACTCCCCTAACACTGGCTCCATGGCTGGTGGTCAGTGCTTTGTGGGCCCCACCTTGATGTATGTGTTTCATCCATTCCATTCATCCACTTGTACAGATTATTTTATTGCTTGATACCAAAAATGATAGGGATATAAATCTCAGGTGGACCACACCACATGAAAATAATAGTGATCGGATATCAACCATTAAAATCCTCCTAAGGCCCACTATACTGTTTATTTGACATCCAATATGTTGATTAGGTCATAAAGGCCCAGATGAAGAGAAAAAACAAATATCAGCTTGATCCAAAACTTTTATGACCCCTCAAATGTTTTTAATGGTCGAACCTCATTCAACACTGTTTCCTGCAATGTGGTCTACTTGAGATTTGGATATATGTAAATTTTTGACTCATGCTGTAAAATTATCTGTAAAAACAGATGGATGGCATGGATGAAACACAAACATCATGGTTGGGCCCACATAGCACCGACCACCAGCCATTGGCTGGTGTCAGGGGGAGTAGCCAATCCGTTCCCGTCAGCCACGGGCTAGTGTTAGGGGAGTGGCAAGACTAAATACTGAAGTGAGATCAGCAAGTTCTGTGGGCCCCACCATGATGTATGTTTTATATCCGCACCTTCCATCCTCTTGGAGAGATCATTTTAGGGCAATATCCAAAGAACGATTTAAATCCAAAGTTCCAGTGGACCCCAGCACAGAAAACAGTGGGATAGTGACGCCCACCATTAAAATTTTCTACACGCCACAAAAGTTTTAAATCAAGCTGATATTTGTGTTTTCCCTTATTTCATGTCTTTTTTAACTTTTGAACAGGTTGGATTTCAAATAAACATTATGATGGGCCTTAGGATAGCTTTGTAAGTACTATGGTATGAATCCTCTTTGGTTGTCAAATTTTGTATGTCAAAACCTTTATATGTGTCTTGTATCTTACTGTAAATGTTCGAGACATCATAGCTATACTTCGAGACACGACGATGAACTCCTCAAGCTAGTTCAAGCTACAATTTTGATGATATTCACGAAGAGTTCATGTTCAAGACTCAAAGTTCGTATATTCAACATCAAGACTTTAGCATAAGATAGGGAACTAAGCATAACTCATACTGATGGTGACTTCAAAGCTTGTGAAGTGTTCGAAATACATCAAGAAGAACTCAAGCTTCGTAAAGTTCAACGTCTAAGCTAATGAAGGTTCAATGTCCTTGGTAAGGTTTGATTGACCTTAGGTTGACCTTTAGTGTAGGTCATTTTGGATACATAATACATATATCTTCTACAAATGATTTTGGTCTGTTCTAAGACTAGTCCTGGACCTTGTTCGACTAGTCCTGGCACTGGTTCGACCAATCCTAGAAATTTCAAGACCAGTCGAAGTTTTGTTACAAATTATCGAATTTTTTCTGTTCGTCTACTAGTCCTAGAGTCTGCTCGACTAGTCATGGGATGGTCACGATTCGACCTTGGACTAGTCGTGGAACCACGATTCCAACTCCAACAACTAAATCAAAGGTCGCACGACTAGTCATGTGAGGTCCACGACCAGTCGTGTGAGGTTTGGTCACGACCAGTCGTGTAACGGTTTTATCCGATCACGCCCGAAAATTCAAAAATCTGTTTCTTCTTCGACCAGTCGTGGTGACCCTAGGACCAGTCGAAGATGAATTTCTGCAGCTATAAATAGCACACGAATTTCAGAGTTATTCATGAAAAATTAAGTGAATTCAAAGCTCCACTCTGAGATAAGTTTGTGTCTGCTCTTAAGCTATATTGTGCATAATTCTATTTCCTTTTGTTAGTTTTTTTCTATTTGATTTGATTCATTATTCCAATCTAATTTGAAAAGAGGAAATATTGTTTTCCTTCTTCTGGAAATTAAAATCAAATAGAGCTAGCCCAATCTGTTTTAATTTAAAATCAATTAGAACTTAAAACCATTATAAAGTGAGTATTGGACATTGAACTTTCATATCCGAACATCTACTCCAATTGGTTCTTTCAGACTGCTACAAAGGAGAAATCCAGGTATTTTACAATTCTATAAAATTTTCATTCTTTTAATTTTTGTTTGGAATTCGTCAGAAAAATTTCATTTGTTGGTTATCTGAGGAGAGCCAGAAAACTCAGAATAGTGTGGGTTTTTGGATTGTGTAAGCCCAAGTTAAAAGACACAATTGTGAAGGTTTTAGGTGAACCTGTGAAACCTATTTTGATAGTGAACGCTAATATCACTGTGTGAGGATATTAGGAGTGGAGTAGCATTCTGTGTGGCTGTTGTAAAACAGTTAATGTACACACAGGCGAACCACGATAACTCCTTGTCTTGTGGATTGATTGATTGTTTGATTTCATCATTCAGTTGTGTGGAATGTACACGTGGATGTGAATGCTGTAACTATTTTTCATTTCAAGCAAGTGTGAAGAATGTTGTAATAATCTAGAGATTTATTTCAGCATTTTATCTCGTGCTATACTTTTATCAATCTGTGCTTCAATTTCAGTAATTATTCTAGTAAGGTTGCCCTGCCATTTTTATGGTGCATGGTTGTCCCTAGAATAATCAATTCTTAAGATTGTAATTCCTTTGCTATTTATTTTCAGATTGAGTTTTTGATTCAAAAGACATTCTAGAAATAAGGTTGTCCTACCACAAGCCCTTGTTGATTATGGTGTAAGGTTGTCCTTAGAACTGAATTTGCATCAACCTCTTAATGCTTATTTATTGGGATTGATTTTATTTCAGTATTGTGAATTGATTTAATTCGTAAGGCTATTTCTTCATTTTAATCTGCTGTATTTAATTTTAATTTGGCATAGTCCTATTCACCCCCCCCCCCCCCCCCCCCCCCCGCTCAAGGACATATAGCTTGGCCATTTCAAGCTTCAACGGTGGGAATCACTCTCTGTTTTCCCCGTGGTGTGGTCCATTCAAGGTTTATATAGATCTCAATTTTTGGGATCTATCCTAAAATTATATTTAGAAATGGATAGACGAAGGGGATTAAAACATATGCATCGTGGTGGGGCCCATTGAGCCCTACCAGATCCATAAAGCAAGTGACGTTATATACTGTACAATTCAGTTTGTGAGTTTTGTGTTTGACGTAAATTAGTGGTGACTCATTTATAATAACAGTGGAAATGATATATAGTTATCTAGACCATCTAAATAATGGCTCTGGTTATTAGTAGTTAATATTTATACTTTTTACCATATAAAACGATCTTAATCATTCAATAAATGGTCCCTTAAATGTATGGCTATTAATGTAGTTGATGTGTTAAATTGTGGAAAACTCACAATTTATGGATTTGAAAGTAACATCCCATTTCAGAAGAGGGATTTCTTCTTTCGAACGACGCCCCCTGCCTTCCCTCTTTCAAACGACGCCGTCTGCATCTATCTGCCTCCACCTGGTTTCTCATTTTCTTCTTCCGCAATTGGGTGAGCTCCAAATCTCTGAAGGATTTCAGGCATCTCTCCTACTGTGGGTGAGTTTCTCTCAAAATCCCTGTTTTTATTCCAAAATCCATTCCATCTGTCATTGCTTTTTCTTTTCTTATTCCAAAACCCCTGATTGTAACAATGTTGAGATTTGGCAATGTGGGAGGATGAAATGAATTTGTCTTTCATAGGCATGCTCAATACTTCGAATATTATTCAACAGCACATTGACTGCTTGCACATTCAAGACTTGCACTTTTGATATTTGTGGTGTAATTGGTCAATTTGAATCTAGTGTACTTATTTTTGACCAACCATGTTGGTGATGATACACTTGAATTCATGTATGCATTAATTGCTTGAGGGTGCTCTTTGAAATGCTTGGTGGGTTCCTTTTTGTGCCCTCTTATTTAATACCAATGTTCGTTCTCAAACTTTAGTTTATCAATTTCATTTTGGTGTTTTCTCACAGGATGCAAGCTCTGGTTGAGGACTACATTTTCACCTAGTGTATTTGATTTTATTTTTGCCCAGTGGATGGGCCATATGCCAGAAGTCAGGTAGATTGGACCACTGATCATTAGACATTTGACAAGTGCTGGATGGTTAAGTTTTTTTTTTTTGTTTTTTTTTTTTCAATTACTAAGATATTTGGATTACAACCCATTTAAGATGTACTGGTATAAGTGAGCATCAAGCTTACATCCTATACATTCCCTTGTTGGGTCCACTTAAAATTTGGAATATTTTCGATTTTAGGTGCCAACTAATTCTGCTCAGTTTCACCTGTTAACAGGGTTAGATGACAAATAAAAAATAAGGTGGGCTTCATAGTCCATTTGAAAGTTGGTGTGTAGTGTTATGTGATGTTATCAGTTTTTACTCAAATTTTATTCCTGGTAAGTCATGTTAGAATTTAAATTGCTTTCACTCCTGTAATAGGCACAATTCGTAGTAAAGCGACTACTTGTTTCTATCTGTTCTTGTTATTAAAGTGACTGCTTAATCCATAGTAAATCCGTATTCACTGCTACTTTGGTATGTAATTGTCCCTAACACCTTGCATCATTTTCAAAGTTCCTCATTTATTTCAAATTTTATTTCAGTCTATTCTAAATCCTGTTTCAATCACAGTTTTTATATTTATTTATTATTATTTTTTTAATGTTTCTTCTAAATGTTGTTTCTGCTATGTTGTAATTCGAAATTGACTTAACTGGATTTGTTAAAATGGCAAGAGAATCAGTTTGCTATAGTAGATGCTTGCTACCCTCTCAGAATGTTACCATTGCACTCACTTCGAATGTTTCAAATAGGCCAATCCATGACTTAGGTGGGCCATACCACAAGCAACAGATAAGAGTGGATGCCTGCCCAGTGAAACCTTCTTGACTTAGGTGGGCTACACCACAGGCAACAGTTGTGATTTTCTACAAACTGTACTTATACCTTATTATCTTTAAACAAATGTAGGCCTTGTTTCATATATAAAACTTGTGCAAACAGCTTGATAATGACACATGTTGAGCTTTTCCTTTTTCTTTCATTTGTTAGACATTGTGAATATCTACAATAAAGTAATAACTGCCTTCATATTTGTTGGAGTTAGGTGGTAATAAATGTATAAAGACAGTAGGAATTGGTTTTATGATGTCTCCCAAACACACCACCCATCAATGAAAATTGTTAGTCTTGTGAGGAAACTGCTCAAAGTGAAGATAGTCTTCAATATCTTGGGACCTATGTTGAATCCAACGCAGGTAGCTTTTGCAGTTGTTGGAGTCTATAATGAGGATTTGGTAAGTCTGATATATTGGATGTCTTAACAACATGACTCAGCTATTATTGTTGAATTTAGCAAATTATCTTTTTGTTGGATAAGCAAAGACTAATATTAAGCTTTGCCATGTCTCAGGAGACAAAAATTAGTCGAATAGAAGAGAAACATGTATCATTTTTGTGAGGTGGATGTAAGTTCTCGAAACCTTTAATTAATTTTGAATCATGTATATCTTTATCGCTTCATTTATATGTTGTCGTCAGGGTCAACTTGTAACTCCTCAGAACCCGCTCTGCCATAAGACAGTACTGTGCATGACAGTTCCTAACAGGTTAAGTTGCAAATTATTATTAAAAGTTGGTTGGATATATTTTATTTTTTGTAAATGTTGTTAATAGTTGGATGGATGATGAATGTATTTGTAAATGTAAATGAAAATAAAAACTTATGATATATATATATATATATATATATATATATATATATATATATATATATATATATATATATATATATATATATATATATATATATATATATATATATATATATGTTATCAATAGAAGATGCCTTGTTTAGGGGGACATGAAATTTTGTAGCTTATGGTATGGTGCCCCAATATTGGTTGTATGTTACTAGTATGTAGTAGATAATACTAGGATCAATAGTAAATATTTTGTTTTGAGTGGAAGACCGAGTAAAAGAACTTGGAAGAGGCACTTTTTATGCCTTTCAGCTTCAAACTAGATACATTTTGGATAAACTAAACATCCATTCACCACTAATTCCTCCAATACATGGTACAATGGGGGTGGGATAATGTCAGTTGCTCCAAATTCCAATACATATACTAAGTGTATGTAATATAGTTATATATATATATATATATATATATATATATATATATATATATATATATATATATATATATATATATAAATTCATATTGCAATTTATATATGAAATAATCGTCATCTTCGTCACCATCATGTAAGCCATATCCTAATTAATTAGGATTGCCTACATGAATCCTATTCCACCGTTCCACTCTATCAAGGGTCATACCTTCAGTTAGACCATAGGTCATCGGGTCTTTTCTTACTACCTCCATCCATATCTTTTTGGGCCTTCCCCTTGCCCAACAATTTGTTCCCTAAAGCGTGGTTGGTCTTACAACTATTCTATAAAACTTCCCTTTTAGTTTGAATGGTACTCAACGATCATTTAAAACTCCCAAGGCACATCCTATAGTAATTTTTGTCATCCTGTTGGCTTGAAACACTCTTGACGATAGCAATGTGAAATGGCACCATGCTGTCGTGGATTGGCAAAAGGACAACCTCATTCTTTTGGTCTATCTGTATCATTAATTCCCTCGACTGTGGGATATCATTGACATTCTTGTAAGCAATGAGATCACTTGAAGCTTTTGCAGAACCACGACCATCTCCAGCTGTAGAACCGTCCCCAACCAACGTCCTCACAGTTTCTTCATTCTTCTGTTGGGCCAGCTTAGCCTGATGCTACCTCCGTAGCTCCTCCTTTGACATCTCCTGATTAACATGGTTGTATTGTATCAGGAAATGAAGCTACTTGCACAGGTGGACTAACCGGGCAGCCTGATTGATAATTATATATGTGACTCAGCTGAGCTTTGTGCTCTCGCGCAAGGTTGCATGTTTGGTGAGCCTCCAGGCTCACCTGGCAAGGTTCCAACACCATCTGAAGGAACAAGTAGGTTCATCCAAATGAACCATTTTTATTATCAATTAGGTTCATCTGAA